>JAJEJO010000125.1:2287449-2423153 GCA_020662805.1 Glaucomys volans | reverse complement strand
AAAAAAAAAAAAAAAAAAAAAAAAAATGTTTTTAACCAATTATGTACTAAGCAACATGTTCTGTGTGAGGTATACAGTGGCAAAAGGAGACAAGGCCCCTGTTTTTCAGGAGATATATTCCAGTTATACTCCAAAACTAATCAATAATCAAACTATAAAATTAATACTTATGTAAAGGAATTATGCAAATTATGTAATTATTTATGTACTTAGGCACAGGATAAACTAGGACTTTATGGGAGATTATGACTTGAGGGACCCAATCTAGTCCAGAGAGTCAAGGGAAGTTTCCCTGCATTAATGATATTCTAAAGTTTCAAAAGTAATTATAGAAAAAAAAAATCGTTTTCTTTGCTTCTGACTTTAAGTTTTACCCCAAAATCCTTTAGAGAATTTTGATCACAAATCAAGAACCATGAAATTTTCCTAACTTTACTCAAAGTAATAACTCTGAAATATATGATAAAATCAGGAATAGAAAATCTATATTCTTTAATATCCTTAATTTTTAATAAAATACTTTTTTTTTTTGGTGGTGTTGGGGATTGAATCCAGGGCCTCATGCATGCTAAGCGTGAACCCTACAACTGCACCACATCCCCAGCCCTACTGAAGGCTTTAAATTCTGTTCAATAAAGCCATACTATTAAACCAAATAAAAATTTAAGTGTCTACTATTTTCAAAGAAAAAAAAAGACAGAAATGGTTAAATATAATTTTATCTTTCCTTTTTTTAAAGTTGTAGATGTATACAATACCTTTATCTTATTTATTTTTATGTGGTGCTGAGGATTGAACCCAGTGGCTCATGCATGCTAGTGAAGTGCTCTTCCACAGAGTTACAACCCCAGCCCCATAATCCTATTTTAATATCCTATAAACATACCACTTTGTAAGAGAAAGCAGCAAAAATGAAGGAAATAACTAGAAGGGGATATAAAAATAAAAGTAGTTACTATGACAGAATTGGAATTCTACTCTTTCTCATTTTCTAAAATTTTAATAAATTACCTTCAAAAATATTCCAGAATTGAGACTTTATGAGACAAACAGGAAAAATGGGACACCCCAAAATATTGCTCTTAATTACTCTCAAAATGGTAAAATAATCAATACAGAGGTCTTATAACTTGGGATTTATAAGGGACAATCCATATTTACTACAAACTGTTACATAAGTTTTTCTTTAAGTTACAACAGAAACCACACTGAAAATTACAGGCAATAAGCTTCGTTTACTAGCAATCTAGTTTGAACATGATTTCCTAAAGGCAAATCAAATTTTAAAAAATAAAACTAAAAAAAAAAAAAAAAAAAACTAAAAAAAGATATGAATAAATGTATAACATGTTCCCCTATTTTCAAAAAAATCAAAAAACTCAACTGTTTTATATATAATCTAAAATTATTCAATTCACTTCAGGACTTAAAAAACAAAGTACTGTAGTACATAAACTAACCTCACATAGGGTACAGGGTCATTCTGAATCATATTAAGAAGCCACTGCAGTTCTTCGTAACTCCTGTCCACTGAAAATAAAATTGAAGAAATATATTTGTTATTAACTACAACAAATTAAAGAACAAGTGATAAGCAGGGAGTTTATATTTAATATGCAGGATTCTGCTTTAGCTGGGTTTCCATTCAAAACTGAAGGCTACAATCAAGCTCTTATACTTTCTTACATTTTTTTATGCAAGCCGATATTATAAAAATTTGTAAGTATTGTGACATATGTAACCAAGACAAAAAATAATACCGAGAACATGTTTTTTACTAAAGTTCAAACCAGTGGCAAACACAACATAAAGCAAATTGTAATTTATTGAGTCCTAAATTAAAGATGATTAACTAGATAAAATTGGTATAAACAGAATTATTTCTTAAATGCTTATAGAGAAGCTTGATACCCATTGGTACCTCAACTACATTATACAGAATGATCAATTTTTGCCTACAGTTCCTTCCACTTTGAGACCAAAGAGCAGTCTTAATTTTTGAGTTCAATATAAAAGGCTATATAAAAGTGCTAGTAATATAACTGACATAAAATGATTCACTATTACTGTTCACCTTTTCAACATGCTTCACTTTTATGATTTGAAAAGCTTTTAAATTTTATTCCCAATAGTAGTCATTTCTCCTAATTTGACCACCAACATTTAAACTTACAATTTAAAAACCAATGAAGCCTAGGGATTCATGGTTTACATTTAAACATAAATTCCACTATATTTTAATCATTAGTTTAACATTCTTTAGGAAACCATAATATTAATATCTAGTTCATTTCAGGTAATACTAATTCTTCATGTTTATGAGACATTATATCCCATTCATACATCTTGAGAAACAAGTTAGGCGTAACAGCAAATTTAGTGGATCTTAAGACTTGTAGATTTCAACCTGATAAAATGTCAAAACAGAAATGGACACTGATAGAAGAACATTTTCTTATTAAAGAATTCATTTAACAACAACAAGTAATCACTATTTTTACTAACATTTCTTAAATAAAGGATATTTTAACCACCATTACAAAAGAACAAATGACCATCCTCTGAACTGAGGTCATCAGATACAGCATACACATTAAATTGCTGTTACCCTTTCCTTACTAAGTATTTCTACTGAAATTTATAAAAATTACCAAGATTTAAGTATATGTTCCTGTACTTACTTTTCAAAATGTACCAGAATTCACCCCTCCACTCCTTTCCACATTTGGATGAGAAATTTAGCATACTTTAATTTCTTTACACTTTCCATATTTTAGTGCAAGAATCTTGATTTCTAGATGTAGACTACATTTACACGATTCTTTGATTTGCATATTCTTTTAAAAGAATTGTTTTTCAACAGTACATTAAATTCTACAACCACCTTAATTCTTTTATTTTAGAAGCACTGTTAGATAGCACTAGTTCATTTCACACATTTATCAAGTTTGAGTTATAAATTGATTCTTAGCCAGGTCAGTGAAAAATTACCTTTGGGAGTTTTCTTCTTAAGACTGTTATACAAGAGATGTATTTCTAATTCTATAAAGCTACCTTAATAAGATGTCACTATTTAGATCACAGTTTTCCCTAAAACTTACATAGCCAATTTGTTCACTGTCTTTGGACTCTTCATATTCTGAAGAATTCAGAGACCATACTATTCTTTTACCTTGTACAAAAATCTGGTTCTGATATTCCTAGGAACTTTTTTCCTTAACTAAAAAATTAAAATTTCATCAAAATCTAGCTTAACCCAGTTTAATTTACACCCATTCAGAGATTTCTATTATTACTGATTTTTTTCTTCAAAACTTTTCTTTCTTTATATTTTCACTACTTTTGTTCATTTGAATTTTCAAAAATGTTTTAATATGAATTATTCTTTTATTCATTTTTTGGCCTTCTTTATATTTTTTTGACTTTGTGAAACCTTGCCTAATTTCCCTACTGAAGTTCCTGTTTATGTCTTCTGCTGTTTTCAGATACAAATTTTTACACATGTATATTGCTTCACCTCTTAGAAATTTCCCAAAAATCTCCATTAAAAAAACAAACAACATAATTAAATCTACAGAAAACACTGATTTCTAAAAAAAGCCAAAGATATTTATTATTTTCTTTTCCCCCATTTATCAGTTCTTATGTGAATTGTTTTATCAAAAATTATTTCTAAATCGATGAGTCATGAGTTTAAAAGTAAAACATTTACATTGTACATGCTATGAAAATCCCAATAATTAAGACTTGCTTTAAAAACTATTTCTAAAATGATATAAGCATCTATCTATTACCTTTAGTATAATCAACAACTGCTTCCAAAGCTGCTATCCTGATGTCCACAAAGTGACCATATTCAGCATAAGACTTAAAAAGAGCTGGATCGCTTGGCACATGTCCATTCTTCTGAAGTACCCGTATGGCTCTCAAGCAACTAGGAAAGAAATTTTCAGTTAACTACTTTCACTGAGGTATTTTGAAACACATTTGTTTCCTAGGTAGCAGAGATTCTTTTATCACAATAAATTTAAAAAGAGATGACTTGAATTCACATTCAATTTTATAAAATTCAATTTTTACTATGATAAACTTTTGAAATAACCAGATCCTATTTAAAGAAAACAAATTTCAAAACTTGTTTGAAAATCAAAAATTTGATATCATTACAATGAGCACGTATCGGAAAATAAGTATTTAGCATAAAATATAATTTAAATAAAGTATTTTCTCCAAAAGTTTTAATAATATAATTTATTGGGCTGGGGCTGTAGCTCAGTGGTAGAGTGCTTGTCTGGCATGTGTGAGGCACTGGGTTCAATTTTCATCACCTATATAAATTAATTAATGTATTAGATAAAGGTCTATCAAAACTAAAAAAAAATAGTTTATTCATTTTATAATGGAATGCTATTGCATAACCTTCATTATATAAATGGTTATATGTAAACTGAGTATAAAAATATATAATATAATCTTGAGTAATTAAAAAGTTCTGTAATTACAAAGGGGAAAAATTTAGGTTATTTTTCAAATTTTAAGAATTTATATGTAGATCAAAGAATCACAGAATTTAATTTTTCCCTTTTATTTCCCAATTTAATCTGAGAATAAATTTATTTTATACTTATAAAAATATATACATTTAAAGAAAAAGCAAAGAAATTTTAATGATACCTGACAGTGATGGTGTGTCTATAACTTGGAAGAAGTTTTTCCATATTCAAAAACCTGGTGATTTCTTCAAGAATTAGTCGCACATCAGGATTTAAGTTATCCAGAGTTCTAACTTCATTATTCACACTGACTGCAGGTGTAACAGAGTTGGCCAAGGCATCAATCATTTCTGCACGATAATAGTTATCTGAAAACTGTCAAAGAAAAATTAACAGAGGATAATTCTTCTGATGAAACTTAATAGAATAAAATATGAATTACTTAAAAACACAATTTATCTGAAGATCTAAGTAAGTTCTCTAGTAAATATTCAACTCTGGCCTTTGCATAGAGTCATAGTTTGGAAAAAGAGTGAAAGAGATTCATTAATCAGTGACACATTAATTTACCAAATAAATATTTACTCTGTGTAAGGCACTCTCACGGTAACCTAGCCAGATCCTCTAACAGGAAACCACAGTCCACAAGTCCTGCTGTAACACAAAGCTTCAAATCAGCTATTTAATGCTCCACTTTAATAAATAAGCACACAACCAAGGATCACCACATATTTGAGGAAGGCTTCAACATGAAAAAGAAGCACTATGGTAGGAAGGAAGCTGTGGTTCAATCTGAGCAGTGCAAAAAGAAAAAAATTTGCTGGGCGTGGTGGTATATGCCTGTAATTCCAGAAGCTCTGGAGGCTAAGGCAGGAAGACCACAGACTCAAAGACATCCTTAGCAACTTAGTCAGACTGTAAGCAACCTAGTGAGACCCTGTCTCAAAATTTTAAAAATTAAAAAAAGGACTGGGAATTGGCTCAGTGGTTAGGCACCTTTGGGTGCCTAGTACCAAAAACAAAACAAAACAAAACAAAAAAACCCCAACTTTAAAAAGAGACAAGAAAAGCAACTTGGAAACAAGAAGTTTCCAAAAGCTACAAAAAAGCAACTTGGAAAACACAGAGAATGGAAGGACCAGAAAACTCTAGTAGAGACAAAAGAAATATTCATGAACTATCATTAATATTGTTGGAGGAATAAGTAATAATATTCCTTTCAACAGCATAATATTACTTTTAAAGAAAGAAATATCCACAGAAAAAGAAACAAAAATTAAATTGTGCCAAAATTCAGAAATCCTGCTATACACAAAAGGGTAAAAATGTATTTCCCCATAAAGTTACAGTATGAAGATAGCTAGATAATCTATGGAAATTCCTCTTATCAATAAAGGCTAATGTCAGAGGAATAGTTATTGATGGAAGATATATATAGGCAGATAGTAACCTTTCTGGAAAAGTTTACAAATAGGGGGAAACAATGGTTCTCAGAATCATTAAAAGGAGTATTATAGGTACAAACACATTCATATACATACTTTCTGACTTACACACACATACCTCCTTACACATACACATCTTCTAATTCAGTAAGCATCCACAAATAATTTTAATGTATGAGACAGAAGAGCACTGACAACAGAAGATTAACTGGACTTTCTTTTCAATTTCATTAACTCTGAAAATTCTACGTTCAGCTTTGCTGAGGAAGTGTGTATGAAGTAAAATAATAGAAGTAGTGCTATGGTGGGCAAGTGCTCTACCAGTGACTATATCCTCAGTTCTCTTGTGTTTTCAAAAGAAATGTAACCATGCTTGTTTTTTAATTATTTTTTAATTAAATCTAAGTTTGATTTTTCAGTAATGTTGCTGATGTGTGGTGTTCATTTACTGAGTCCTTAGAAAATTCTTGGCACCCTAATAAATGTTTTCCCTACATTGTCTTATTTTAATAACCTATTATTTCATGGCTATTTTAATATAACAATCATAAAGAAAAAAAAACTTCAATGAAACCTAACAAAGAAAAAGTGGGCTTAACTAAATATAAAAAACAATCTGGAAGTCAAATCCCAAAAATTAAAAGAGTAATTTTTTAAAAATCATAGTAGTTATGCTTCTATGGGCATACTGAGTACTTTCTCAAGTAGGCACAGAGTTTAGACTGGTAGGTAGAAAAACTTTAAAATGGTCTTCAGATTAGGAACTTTGAAAGAAAATAATGAGAAATATAGCCAACTAAAGTCCATTAGATAAAATTTCCCTAGGAACTAGTTACCCAGCTATGTACTGAGTGAAATAAAACACGGGATGAAATTACATCATCTGGTGTAAGATTTCATCCGGTGTTCTATTCCAACTCAGTGTTAAGTTGGATAAAAATCTGAGGCACTTAAATGAAACAATACAAGAAAAATAAGCAAGTGCTTGCTAAAATGAGTCTGACTACACAAGCTACTCATTAAAAAAGTCAGACCCATGAAAAACATAACTAAAAGTTATTCTTGAAATTCTATGACTCTAACATGCCTTGCTATGGGAGACACTGATGATCATAAAGTCTCCCAGAGATGAAGTCAAAAAGTATTCAAAAATAGCAAGAAAAATGAAATCCGCTGAAATGCATTTTTTTAAAACACTAATTTTTAGGGAGACTTTTAAAATTTGTTCTTCCTAGATATACATGACAGTAGAGTATAGATATACATGACAGTAGAGTATATTTTGACATATTTAATGCATACACAGAATAAGCCTAAGTTGTTCCAATTAGGATCCCATCTCTGTGGTTGGACATGATGTGGAGTTACATTGGTCATGTATTCATACGTATGATCAATTCATTCTGTTTTTCTTAAGAACATTTTAAACTTAATTCATTTAAATATTTAAAGTAATGAGGCAAAATTTGTATTCTCTTGATTTTCATAAAAAATCTTCTTTTAACTACAGACCATTAGTTAAGTGAAATGTCCAAACTCAGAAGGTCAAGAGTGTATGATGGGGCTGGGGTTGTGGCTCAGTGGTAGAGCGCTTGCCTAGCATGTGTAAGGCACTGGGTTCGATTCTCAACACCACATAAAAGTAAATAAATAAAATTTCATCAACAACTAATAAAAATTTTAAAAAAAAGAAGAGTGTATGATGTCTCTCGTATGTCGAAGCTAGAGAAGAAAAAGGAAATGAAAGGGAGGCAGGTGGATCTCATGAAAATAAAAAGGACAACAGTAGATAAAGGGACCAGAAGGTGGGAGGTAGGGAAAAAAGGAAGAAGGACCATGGAGTGATATTGGCCAAATTATACTGTTATACTATGTGCATATATGAATATGTAACAATAGATCCCATCATTATATATTACTACAATGCACCAATAAAAATGTGGAAAAAATCATCTTTTAATAGTGTGGACTTCATTTTTTTACTGTTATAATGCTTTATTAAACTTTTCATGAATTTGATTTATTCTAGCTGTTACATGTGCCTTTCTATGTGATATTTCTTCCATCTGAAATGCTCTTTCTAAAAAGCCTATTCATGAACAGGGAAAATCCTATTCATCTTTATGATTCAGTTTGAAGCTCACTATTTCTCTACAGACTTCCCAGTCTTTTTCCCTACGTTTTTGGAACCTGGCACTACTTCCTGAGATCTCCAAGAAATTATGTATACTTCCAACAAGGCAGTGATCCTTTGTGATTTGTGTTTACTTACCTGATAACCTATTAGGTTAAGTCCTTGAGGCCCCAGAATCAGGCCATGATTATGTAATAGTTGTTTAATAAATGCTTAATTAATAAATAACATTCCAGAAGACGTCAATTGTCTTCTGTTTAATAATGTGCATTGCCTATTACACCCAATATTCACAAAAACACTTCCTGATTGGTAGACTGATAACCAGTAAGATGAAGTAACTTTTGAAGGATAGCATCCAAGAACTATTTGTTAGCTGGGTGCGGTGGCACACGCCTATAATCCCAGCACTTGGGAGGCTGAGGCAGGAGGATCGCAAGTTCAAAGCCAGCCTCAGCAACTTAGCGAGGCCCTAAGCAACTCAGTGAGACCCTGTCTCTAAATAAAATACAAAATAGGGCTAGGGAATGTGGCTCAGTGGTTGAGTGCCCCTGGGTTCAACCCCCAGTACAAAAAAAAATACTATTTGCTAAGTAAATGAATACAAACATGCAATGGTTAAGGAAAAAAAAAAAAAATCAATGAGCCAATGAACAAGTTAATTCCAAATGAGAATTGCTTATGAAAGGTATTTTATTTTTAAAAAAAAGAGTATAAAATAATATTGTGCTGTCAGACTTCAGCAAAACAAATTCTAGCTAGCTCTCCCAAACATAATGCACTGCTATCTCTATACAAGAAATTTGAGGAACACTTAAAAATATCAATTAATCTTACTTTTCATTCACTGTTATTCTAATAAGTCATGCATGTTTCTAACACTTTAGAAATTTCAAATACCACAGACTCAACAATGACTTTACAGACCAAATCTCCCCCCCCCCCCCCCCCAGTGCAAGGGATTGAATCCAGGACCTTGCACATGCTAGGCAAGGACTGCTCTAGAGCTACACACCCAGTCCCCTAAATATTTCTTTAAGAACAAAGTGTCAATGGTTATATTTATAATATTCATTAAGAAAAGTTTCTTACCTTATTTTTCCTGTTGTCATTATACTTGATTAAGTCTAAAATAAATGTTAACACTTCTTTGGGACAAAGGTTATGAACATCCCTTAATAAAGCCATTGCAACCGGCATAGTCTACAAATTTAAAAAAAAAAAAAAATTTAAGCATATAACCCAAATTTTTCATTATGACAATTTTTTTAACTGTATGTAGAAAAAAAAGTTACTCTAGGGTTGACATAAATAGGTGGATAAAGACTATGCCTCCCACCTATTCCCACTGAGAACATCTCTCTAAGCATTCTAAGAAGAGCTGGGTAGGAAACCAAAAAAATAACTGTAGGACTGGATGTACTCTGTAGGACATGGACTTTTGAGTTCATTTGCTAAAGGAAAGTATATCTCATGTAAATTATGTAAACTTAGTTCTGAATGATACAATAGAAAGGAATGGACTTTAGCATTCATCCATTTTTCAACTCCTTACTCTACTACCTACTACCCTGTATGTTTTTCAGCTAGTTGCTTATTAAATACGGGCCTTATTTCCCCATAAGCATTTTTAGGGTTAAACGAATAGTGGTTAGAGTTAGACTGCATATAGTGGTGCTCAATCTATACACAATGAGTCTCTATTACCACCTAACTCTCAGACTAAAGAAAAGTAGTATATTATCTGAAACCCAGCCTATCTTTTCCCCTTTTCAAATTTTCATGTGTAATTTTTCTATGTAAGCAAAAACATGACTCAAATATAGTGGTAACCTCTACTAGGAAAATGAAGCTATAATACACCCTAGGCAAAACTGCAGATGTCCTTAGTACATGGCAAGATTTGGACTATCCCATCTAAACTGGGAGGGCAGAAAAGAGGATGGCTCATTTTTCTTGCTTGAAGGAGCAAAGGAAATGAAAGCAACAACAGTGTTCGTTCTGTAAGATAAACAGAGGGAAAGTTTCTTTTCCATAGAAATATCTATCCTACACAGTTCTGCTCTCTCTCAGTCCAAAAAGTATTAGCTTTCCACGTGTTTTGACTGCAATAATATATTTTATAACACAATCTAACACATGCACATACATTTAGAAGCAATGTATACAGACTTAAAAAAAAGACTTACAATTAACCTCATCACAAATGATACATTCTGACACTGGCTATTCTGTTTTCTTTCATTAAAAAAAAATAAAAAGTGAACAACAAACAAAACTTCTAAATTGATTTCAGACTCCCTTACTAACTGTTCATAACTCCAATTTGAAACATCTAAGGTATTCAGAAGTACAATAAAATAATGCAGAGAATAATCAGGTAGACAGAAATTAACTTGCTTCCATACCACAAGTTTGTGAAGCAGCAAGAGCTGGACAATATGTTTGAGTACTGTTATGTTTGGATGTGAGGTGTCCCCCAAAGCTCATATGTGAGACAATGCAGGAAGGTTCAGAGGAGAAATGACTGGGTTGTAAAAATCTTCACCCAATCAGTGAATTAATCCCTTATGGGATTAACTGAAGTGGTAGGGTATGGCTGGAGGAGGTGGGAATTGGTATGTGGCTATGTGGCATATATTTTTATCTGGAGAATGGAGTCTTTGCTTTCTGATCACCATGTAAGCTGCTTCCGTCGGCCACACTCTTCCGCCATGATGTCCTGCCTTGCAGTAAACCCTGAGAAAAGGAGCTTGCTGTCTATGGATTAAGACCTCTGAAACCTTGAGCCCTCAAATAAACCTTTCCTCCTCTATAATTGTGCTGGTCAGATCATTTAGTCACAGTAGTGAAAAAGTTGACTAAAACAAATACTATCCAATGTTCAGTTCTTAAAACTAAAAAAGATGACCCACACTTCTTCGATCACACCTACTTTGCCTTTCCCCACAGTTGAGTCATCCTGAATCTACTCTGCTAATGAAACTTCCATATACCATGATGGCCCCGCTCAATAGGCATCCCAATGGGACAAGCACCTCAATGCTACCAGCAATCCTTTACTGTTCATTCCATCATACATAAATCCCAATTTGTCTGACACTTCCCTCAACACCTCTTTTTGCTCATTTTAAACGTGCTTTAGAAAAAGAAATGTTCCTATGTTTTCTACAATTCATCTCCTAGTTGTGTCCCACCCTATACTAACACCTTCCAAAATTTGTTCCATCATCTGTTATATTTACTTTCTCTCATATATATATATGAGAGAAATATATATATATATTTATAAATATATATATATATTTATTTATTTATTTTGGCAGGGGTCCAGGGGATTGAACTCAGGGCACTCAACTACTGAATCATACCCCCAGCCCTATTTTATATTTTATTTAGAAACAGCGTCTCACTGCTTAGCACCTTTTTGCCGAGTCTGGCTTTGAACCCAAGATCCTCCTGCTTTAGCCTCCTGAGCCACTGGGATTAGAGGAATGTACCACCGGGCCCAGCTCACTTAAATATTTCATATTTCCCTCTACACCAATTATTTCTCTTTGTCCCAAACATGTCTTGGTTTACTTTTTACTCTTAACAAAATAAATATAAAAGGTCCTCTCTCCAAATTGGTTTTATCCTCAACATAGTCTTCTTTCTCATGTTCTTCAACTAAAATCATTAAAGAATAGGCTTCATTATTTTTCTCTGCTTCAACTTTATTCCTTTCTATTTTAATCTAATTAATATGATCTCTGCCCTCATTTTTACATGACTCAAAAAACTACAAATGATTTCCTAATCACCCAAAGGCTGACCGCCCACTCATTCTCCTATCCTTTTCTAAAACAGTGATTCCAACCATATTACACAACCACTTTCTAAAATCATTAACAGAAAACTTACTGATGTTATTAGTGTAGTAACAAGCACTTTACACATTTGATCTTATTTAAGTCTAAAACACATAAATTTTATAATTGAGCAAACTAGTTTTCTAAGTTACGAAAATTCTAGATTAAGAAACTTGTCCATGTGTAAACTGCTAATAAATTACAGAACTGGGACAAAAACTAGAGGTTTATGCTGTGTTGTTCCTGACATGGATGTGCCTGCCACATTCTAGAAGGACTGCCATTAGAAAGCCTTACCAATACCTTGATTCACCATGGAACCAACCAAAAAGATAAGTCATCCATTTCTACTCATTTGAGTACTAATGTGGATAGTGAGTTACTTATGTAAGATTCATTTTAAAAAATCAAGGAATAATCAAAATTAAATTTTGGAAGAAACTTTAGAAGATCAAAAGCAGACTTGTAATGAAAAAGTAAACACATTACTTGAGCAATTTCCAAACTAAATGCAATATTTGTGCATTAAAGTCATAAAGTCTAGCATAAATAAAACTAAATATAAGAAAAGAAAAACATTAGAAAACTAGAATATAAACTGTACCTTTTGTAGAAAATAACTCTGAAAGCTCATGAAGTTATTTGTTTTCACAATATTTGGACAAGTTTTACAACAAAACATTCTAGTAAAGAGTGACTTCATGGCTGGTGGTCCTGTCCATGTGCTCACCATCGAATTTGCAATCTGTAAATAATTAGAAAATGCAGTATTTTCCATGACACTACAAATATATATATTTAAATAAATAAAATTGTTTTCTAAAAGTCAATACTATATTTCTTTTAAATTAATATAATGTGAGCCAGGTATAATAGTGCACACCTAAAATCCCAGCAGCTCAGGAGGCTGAATGAGGCAGGAGGATCTCAGGTTCAAAACCAGCCTCAACAACTTAGCAAGACCCTGTCTTAAAAATTAAAAAATGGCTGGGGATGTGGCTCAGTGGATGAGTGGATGAGTGCCCCTGGGTTCAATCTCTGGTATAAAGAAGAAATAAATGAATAAATATGCACACACACGCACACACACACAAAATTTGCTCTTTTATCATCATCTCCAAGAAATTATATAAACCTACTCTCCAAAAATAATTCTTATGTACTCCTGCAGTTATTTTCCACAAGTTAATATGTAAACTGTAATGTTTCATATGTTAAGAAATATGTTTGCAAAAGGCTTCTTCTCCAAATAAGTTTGTCTCCATTTACTTAAAATGGCAGATCTTAATTCTAGTATTTTAAATTTATCAGTCAGAAACATCACCATGAATTTTAAATAAGGTTTTCCAATGGACTCAAGTCAAAACCAAGTCAATACCATGCTATTTAAATCTCTTAGAATGCTTTACAAAGAAAATGTATCTGGCTACTGGTATTTTCAGGGTATATAAAAAACATGCCTGAAAAAAAATAAAGTTATGATTAACTTTAAGTAACATATTCTACAATTTAAGAGTCACAAAGATTTTTATAGAAGCAATAAAATTGTATCTCTAGCAGATAATCATGTTTTTCCTCAAATATCTGAGAACACAGGAATTCAACTACTCCCGTTACCATTTAACAAAACAAATCTAAACCATTATCATCTGCTCAAAGTAAGAAAAACAGATTTAGCAGTTAGAAAGGGAAGAGGGTTACTAAGTAAGAATGAACTTATTATAAAGATGCTTTTCAAATAACTGTTAACCAATATTTCTGTCTAAATATTGGTCTACTTTCTTCTGATTTTCATTTGTTCTGCCTTCAGATTTTTTTTTTAATTCTAGATATTTAGTGTTTTAACAAAATAAGTTTTCTAGAATGTTAAATTAAATTATTTGTCACAAATATTGATTTCTAAACCAAATCCATGTGAAATAATTGCTACAGAGGGATAACTAAGATTAGATGGTTTTAAAAATAAGTCCTTCTTAATTTAGGATAAGGTTTTATATATAAACTATTCTTATATTTGTCTTGAGAAAGCTCTACCTAGGATCACTGCCATTCCTTCTGTCCTCTCATAGCAAATCCCCTGACATCAGCCCTTCTGAGAGCTGAGGATGCTCATGTACCTACAAATGGAAATGTGTAGTAAATATTTGGTGGATTAAATAAAAACCATGTCGCACACCAAAAAAAAAATTGATTTCCATAATGTAAGGCAAACAAAAAAATTCACACCAGTGAATTTCTTTTTTTAACAAATACAGTCTTTGCTTTAAAAAAATAACTGGCATGGTGACGTATGCCTATAATCCCAGTGACATGGGAGACTAAACAGGAGGATTCCAAGTTCAAAGTCAGCCTCAGTGACTTAATCAAGTCCTAAGCAACTTAGTGAGACTCTGTCTTAAAATAAAAAATTTTAAAAAGGGCTGGGAATTCGGCTCAGTGGATAAACACCCCTAGGTTCAATCCCCAGGAACAAAAATTTTAAAAAACATGATTGCCCATTTAATACAACAGTGAAAATTCTCTTTGGTTTTAAAATCCGATTTTTCAGTTTGACAATCATAAAATTTTTGTGCACATGTGCTTTTAGGTTAAAACATGTTTCTTCCAAATCAGTCTCATTAAAGTATTTCGCAGAAGCTTTCAAGGAACAGTTACCAAGTAAATTTAGATGATCGTAAAATGTAATTCATTTTCAGAAATTTTAAAATAGACAACAGTAATCTTGTTTTCCTTCTGCTATATAATCTCACCTTTGCAAGGCAGAAGCAAGCTGACATCCTCACTCGGTAGAAGCACTGCTCTTGTTCTAATATGTCGGTGAGAGCAAGCCGAGATGCTGGAGTAGGAAATTTTTCCAAAGCCAAGATAGATTCCTGCTGTGCAACAACATCCCTCTCATAGCGGAGTTGATATTGCCACATAAAATCAGCTTGCTCAAATTCTACCTTTCTCAATACTGACATATCTGGGTCTATCCTTATCCACAGCAAAGGGGAATCAGCACTGAAAAAAATGCAATTTTCTATTTTATTTATTTTAATTTAAAAAATTTTAAAGTCCTTATTCTTAGAAAATAAACCTCAAGAAATTGTTAACCATATTCTCCTTTAGATGTAGTATTTAAACCATCAAGTTTCTATACTCATTTTTTAAATTGTACCAACAAATTTTTCATTGTTTAACATATAGCAACTTTCTCACAATATTTAAATTATATATATCTTACTAAAAAGATCTTTAAAGACAAGAAAAAACTGTCACAATACTGAATCCCTCAGCTTCCATCTGAAAATATTATTTCTGGCATTTTCATTTGTGGTTATGTGATGTGAAAAAGGAAAATGATATGAAATCTCTTCATTTAACCTTCTATTGCCTCATAATTGATTATGGCTATGAATACTACTCTTTTTTTTTTGAACCAGGGATTGAACTCAGGGACACTCGGCCACTGAGTCACATCCCCAGCCCTATTTTGTATTTTATTTAGAGACAGGGTCTCACTGAGTTGCTTAGGGCCTCGCTAAGTTGCTGAGGCTGGCTTTGAACTCGCGATCCTCCTGACTCAGCCTCCCAAGTTGCTTGGATTACAGGCATGCGCCACCACGCCCGGCCTTGAATACTACTCTTCTTTTTAATATGAAAATTTATTTTTATTCATGGATGTAGCATATCATCCTTCAAGCATTATTTTGCAATTCTAGTGTGACTAAGAGGGCCATACACAAAACTAACATTTTCATCATAAGCAGCAATTTAAATAGTATATATAAATGAGGGTGATTCTATTTCAACTAAATGGAATATATTGGTGCATGGTGCTATAGAGCTGGCCCAACAAAGAAAATCAAGCCTGGCATATGATAAAGAAGAACACTTCACACTGATTCAGGGAACCATAAACCAGCAAGACAAAATGATTTTAAATATTTATGCCCCAAACAATGGAGCGTCTACGTACATCAAACAAATCCTTCTCAATTTTAAGAATACTACTCTTTATTGAAAATCAGTTTGTGACTAAGAAATGAAAACATTCATTTAACTAAGTTCATTCCTTTAGCTGACTTATGTTTTTGAAAGGCTAGATTCATTATTACCTTTCTCAAAAGGCAAGTTCTGAAATTATGCTTTGAAGGCAGGTGAACATAATCTACATGTAAACAATAATAACAATCTGGTGTCCACGTTAGTAAATAATTACAGATGTTTATAAAGATATACAAGCACAGGAAAAATGAGCAAAGTAACAAAGTTTGAGTTACGTTATCTTTAAAAATGAAGCACGATCAAGCCATAAATACTATCACATAAAACCTAGAACAGTGGTTTTTGAATTATGTTTTGCAAATATAGGGAGTCTTAAAGTGTCCTGGAGCATTATTTCAAAGACAATATCACATGGCAGTCATTAGAAATACAAACTGTTAGGCCCCACAAGTGAAATACTGAGTCAGAAACTATATTTTAAGATCCCCAAATGATTCACAGGCATATCAAAGTTTAAGAAGCACTGTTTGAGAAGCCATCTAGAGGGAAAAAATACACTGCTCACCTGGGGCTCTCACCACTCCCACAACCATGCTGCATTTCCTCTTAATTTCACTTAATCTAGTCCAATATATTTTGATCTCTTTGATGAGCTATGATTTTATGCAAATTTGTTTCTAACATAGTACTTCTATTGACCATAAAAATATTTTTAAATCATTCATTTCAAGGATAATTACATATTTTTAAGGAACTTACTCCATTGCAGAAAGATCCATGTCAACTTCTTCTCCATTCATCAGTGGGATTTTTTTCTTCTTATTCCTATATTTAAGGAAAATAAGTTTGAAAATTAGATCTTCAAATCTAAATGGAGATAAAGAACAGCTAGAGATTTAAAAAAGAACTTCACATAATACTGAAGATATTCTAATGAAGAATGAATAACAAATGCAAAGGAATTAAAAAAAAAAATCTATTCTGAACCTAGAGAGAATACTGAAATCTTTACCTTATCAAAGCTTAATAAAAAGCAGAAATATATAACGACATGTCAACTAAAATCATATATATTCCCAAGAACAATTTTAAATAGAAAAATATTAGAGGATTCACCAATAACAAAATCCTTTACAACAATAAAAAATATAACCAGGCCTGAAATAAGATGTAAATAATTTCAAATTGAATTATGAGTTTCATATGCAAAGCTGTGTCCTATATAAAATGAAGTGACTAACTATTAAAACATCTTAAGAGTATTAATTAATGCTATACTTTGGATCTGGAGTTCTCCCAAGGGCTCAGGCATTGAAAGCTTGGACCTCAACTCATGGCACTATTAGAAGGGATTGGAAACTTTAGGGGGTGGGGTCTAGTTGGAGGAAGGTCACTGGGGGTGTTATCTTGAAGGACAGTTTAGGTCCCTAGACCCATTCCCACCCTCCCTCTGCTTCTAGGCCACCAAGAAGTGAGCAGTTTTACTCTGCCATGCACTGCTTACCATGATATTCTGCCTTATCACAGGTCCAGAATCAATGGAGCAAAGTGACCATGGACTGAAAACTCTGAAACCACAAGCCAAATGAATCTTTTCTCAGGTATTGTGTCACAGCAAGAAGGAAGTTGACATAGAAAATTTGTACTAAACAATGAGGTCCCTGCTGTGACTATACCTGACCATGTGGTTCAGAAGCTTTTGGAACTAGTTTGCAGAAGTTTGAAAGGGTTTGGAGATGTAGGCTAGAAAAGCCCTAGAATTACTGTAAGAGTTCAATGGATATACTGTGGATATGCTATGAGGAACAATAACGAAAAGCAAAGAAAGATTTGAAAACTTGAAGTTTGGTGAGAAAATAGGCACTTGTGAAGTCAGGGCCATGGAAAGTGCAGCTGCTTAATAAGAGATTAGCACCATTAAAAAGAGGTCCAGTACTTTGCACTGGGATAATGGGAAAGATGACTGAGGGCATGTCAGGAATTGGCCCAATTCTATCCACTGTAGATAGGGTGTAAAGTATAAATCTTCCATTTGGAAAGGCAGCAGGTGGCTCCCAACTCCCACAGGGAAGCCTTGGAAGTTGTTTCCCCAGGAATCATTTCACTGTATTCAGGCAACTATGCACTTGGAGGTGTCTGCAGCTGAAGTCCAAGCAGGCCTGGCTACAGCATTTGCTGGTGGGAAACCTTGCTGTCATCCATTGAAGGGCTTGCAGGCATGCAGAATGCAAGAGTTGTGGGGTCACAGAGGCCTCCACCAAAGACCTGGGAGGCCATGCAGTATGTGGCAGGTTCATGATCCCTGCAGGGAGCCTGTTATGGTTTGAATGAGAGGTGTCCCTCAATAGTTCATGTGTAAGATAATGCAAGAAGGTTTAAAGGAGAAATGATTGGGTTATGAGTGTCTTAACCCAGTGAATTAATCCTCTGATGGGATTAACTGAGTGGTAACTGAAGGAGGATAGGGTGTGGTTGGAGGAGGTAGGAATTGGGGGTGTGCCTTTGGGGTATATATTTTTTATTTTGCAAGTAGAGTCTTTCTGCTTTCTGATTATCATGTGAGCTGCTTTCCTCTGCCACACTCTTCCATCATGGTGTTTTGCCTCACTTTGAGCCCAAGGAATGAAGACAGTCTTCTATGGATTGAGATCTCTGAAATGGTAAGCCCTCAAAATAAACTTTTTCTCCTCTATGATTGTTCTGGTCAGGTCTTTCAGTCACAGCAGCAAAAAAGCTGACTAAACCAGAGCCCTTCAGAGGGCAATGTGGAAACCAGTGAAAGTGAAGCCAAAGTTGCAAAGGACATTCCAGGAAGTTAAGAGATTCCAGAAACATGGAATGTCTGCCAGGGAATGAAGCAAGCAAAGCCACAGGGAAGGAGCTGTGCAAGTCCTTTGGGGCCCACAGATGCCAGACATGGAGTTACAGGATTTAATGGTGGCCTCTTGGATTTCAGTCTTGCTTTGGTCCAATTCTGCCTTAGTATTCTCCTATCCTTTCCTTTTGGAATGAGAAAGGTTATCCTATGCCTTTGTATATTAGAAGTAAGTAATTTTCTTTTTGATTCTATAGGGGCCTGTAGCTGAGATTTTACCTTGAGCTTCATAGGAAACTTTGAACTTTTAAGTAATGCTAGAACTGTTAAGACCATTTGGACTCATGATAATAAACAGAATGCATTTTGCGCTAGGAGATGAGCATAGGCCTTTGGGAAGCAGGGATAGAATATTATAGTTCAGATCTGAAATATCCCCCAAAGTTTGGTCCTCAGATGGTGGCACCATAAAGAATAATAAAATCCCGTCACCTGCAGGGAAATGGATAGAACTGGAAAACAACATGTCAAGCAAAACAAGTCAAACACAGAAAGATAAGTGTCACATGTTCTTTTCTCATATGGGAAAACTTTTAAAAAAAAAGATGATCTGAAAAAAGAAGAGGGATTATTAGGGACTGGGAAGGGGGGGGGGGGGGAGAACTGACAGTAGAATAGATGGACAAGATAAAAGCATAACATATGCATATAAGAAATATCACAGTGAACCCCGTTAATTTGTACAATTAAAATATGTCATTATAATAATTTTTACAAAGTATGAACCTAAATTGTTTGCCTTGGGTTTTTCCTTGCTTCAAAGACAAAACTTCCATCCTCTCCTCCTACCTGCTCCCTCCCCACAAAATAAGTACCTCAAACCTAAATTTGAACAATTAAGGCCATGCCAGTGCAGTGGCACCTGCTTGTAATTTCAAAGCCTAAAGCAGGATGGCAAATTTAAAACCAGACTCAGCAACTTGGCAAGACCCTGTCTGAAAATAAAAAAAGAGCTGGACATATAGCTCAATGGTAAAGCAATCTTGGATTCAATCCCCAGTACCCTCCCCACCACCCACACACATAAAGTATTAATCCTAAAGAAAAAGTCATTAGGAACACAAAACTATTTGGTAATGCTAACTTGAGGTAAAATACAAAGAAAGACACTAGATAACATGTTCTTTACTTTAAAAATCTGGAATACAACAGGATTTTTATTTTGCATTTTTAATCTGTGAGATTCATAGTTTAACCTTCTGTTTTTAGCTATAGTTCAATGCCTACCTTCTGCTTTTGGAATGGCAGGGTATATCATGTTTAAGGCTGTTTTCTTCAATTTGCAATGTATGATTGAAGGATCCATCTAATTCCTGTACTGTTACTTTAAGTGGTCCCTTAAAAAAACAGAAGCATACTGTTTGAAGACCGCACTAGAAAAACACCAACAGGTATACTTATGTGTATAGACACACAAATATATCAAGATATAAAATAATACTATCCAAAATGTGTTATCTACAAACACAGAAAAGCAACTGGTGATAAAGAAGAGAGGAACTGGGAGAATCCTAGTCCCCAGAAACCCATTCTGTAGCCCTTCTTCCCCTCAATGACACATGGTATTTTTTCAATTCACTGTCTGCAAACAAAATCTCATTATGAAACTTCTGACCTTATCCCTAAACCCTTTCTATACCAAAAATGGAGAGCAATACGTAAGGCCCCTTTGGAAAAAAAAACACTTACCACATACTTCTGAGTTCCAGGAGATGTATAATCTTGTTTTATTTCCAACTCTAAGACATTTCGTTTTCTATTAAATGCAAAACTTCCATAAAATTTTACCACTCCACTTTGGTCTCTGAAGAATTGTGAAGGAAATTTTACATACTGAAATGAATATATACTAAACAAAATAAGTTATTCATGATAGTTTAATAATTTTCAAATGTATAACCATGAGTTCAAAGCTTGAAAGCATACTTCATTATAAACCAGGTGGCAAAGTATTCAAAAGCTTTGAGATAAATGCTTCCCCAGATTTAAATGAAATTTCTGAACAGAGAAATATGTGTTTTGAAAGAAAAAAGAACATTCTACCAGATTATTAATATAATAGTGTTCTTAAAATGAAAAATGCAAAAACTGCAAAATTCCAAGGTATCATTCAAGTTGTGCCAACTTTTAACCACATTTAAAAGTCACCAGACCATTTCATCTTACAAGTATGCTACAGGCTTGCTGGTAGATTATTTACCTCACCCACTAGCAAACCTATGTCTTTATACTTGGATAGTAAAAAGTACTTAAAAATATGACAAATTTTACAAAATTAAGCATGCATATACGTATGTGTATCTCAATGATTAGCAGGAGTTTTAAAGGAAATAATTCACAGTTCAGAGTTATTTCCACTATTTTTTAGAAAAATTAACAGTTCATACTCCCCCTAGCACCCCAAATCCCTCTTCTTTCATCTTCCTCTTAAACACACCTTACTCCCCACTCCACTCTCTTGAAATGATACTGAAAAGGATACACCCACTGCTTTATTAAGGGCTGGATGTCTTTGCCAGAGACATTTGAAATGGATTTCAAAAACCCAGATGTGGAAACCAACATCTGACTCCACATGTGTGACTGGAACTTTTGAGATGAAGCAGTACTAGCCAGGCTTAGCAATTTATTGAAAACCTTGAACAACAAATGTGTCATTTAGTAAGTTCATATAACACTGCTTTCAGTTGTTGAAAGCAGCCAAGTGGGCTGTACCCACTTGGCACTATAACTTCATTATAGTCAACTGTAAAAGACCTTAATTTCCCAACTTCTTACATAGATTGTTCTAGTTAAAGACTATAAGCAACAGAAATATGCAAAGATTTAAACAGTCAGAATACAAAAGCATTTCTAAATGTAAACATTATTTAATATTAATAATTTACTGAGCAAAGAATATTGTGTTTATTAAGAATCAGAACAACATATAATACCTATAGTTTATTGTGTTGAGTTTTATATAGAAACTAAAAATTCAGGACTTAAGAATATTCATTAGCAGCCTAATACTCTCAAGTCTTAAGCATGAGTCTTAAATTTTGTGTCTTCTCTTCCTATTTGCAAAAGGTGGGGAGACAGTTGGGGATGTTCCTCAGTGATAGAGTTCCTACCTAGCAAGTGTAAGGGCCTGGGTTTGAGCTCCTAAACAACAAATATTAAATAAAAAAAAAAATACAAATAGTCACTGGGATTTATACTACTGTAAAAATTTGAATGTCACTTTATGAATCATCTCATTTAATATTTCCTTTTTCCAACCTAAAGGCAAAATGAAGGAAAATAGAATCAAACTTCATTTTAAGGCAAACTTAAAATGCTTTCTCTGTTTTTTTAATGAATTGAATTGAATCCAGGGCCTAACACATGCTAGGAAAGCAGTCTACCAGTGATCTATGTTTCTAGAAAAAAGGCTTTCAAAAAGAGACTAAATGAGCTGGGCACAGTGGTGTAAGTGTAATCATGGCAACTCGGGGGGGGCTGAGGAAGGAGGATTGAAAGTTCAAGACCAGCCCTAGCAACTTAGCAAGGCCTTAAGTAACTTAGTGAAACCCTGTTTCAAAATAAAAAATAAAAAGGGCTGGGGATATGGCTCAGTGGTAAAGTGCCTCTGGGTTCAATCCCCAGTACCAGAAACAAGAAGACATGAAATGTTGTTTTTTCCACCAGCCTCTAAGAATACTACTGATGGAAAAAGTAGCCTATCATTTACAATGTACCTATATGATCTCTACTATCTCATCTACTACACTGTTAACTACTTACACCCGAACATGTTTAAAAGTATGGCAAAATTTAGCAACAGCAAAATAAACACCTGTTAAATGGGTTTGCTTTTTTTTTCTATTGCAAATATTGTTAAATGGGATTTCATCCTTAATCTTCTAATTACTGCAGAATATAAAATCATATGACTAAATAGGTTTGACTTTCATCCTCATAGTCTAATTTCATCTTCATAATAATCATGTGTTAAGTAGGTTACGTACTGACACCCATTCTATGCCTAAGGAAATGCAAATTAAGAAAACAAGTTACTTAGTGGCAAACAACACTATAAACCCAGACTCCTAATAATCTTCGTTATACACATATATATTTTTATTTACCATTGTTAAGTTCTTAACTTTAGTACTTACTTGTAGCATAAATTCCATGCTGATTCTATTTTCAATCAATCTCATCACAAGGTGAGCTTTACACTGAAACATAGTGTAGTATTCCCAGGAGAGTGTATGTGGATGCTTTATCGAAAAGTGTAGGTGGGATGCTGGACTAAAAAGAGAAAAAAAAAAAGCAGATTTACTTAATATAACAAATTTGACTATTAATTAAGCACTAAAATTTCATAGCCACATCAAGATAATACATCAAAAACCTCATGGGAATACCTAACATATTTCCTTTATACTAAGAAACATCTAAAAATCATCTTCACTGGAAAAAAAATTATGAGGTTTTCCTAAACCAAATAAAGGAAAACTTGAATAAATGGAAACACATGCCAAATTTCTAGATAGGAAGACACAATACTGCATATATAAATTCTCACCAACTCAGAAATATAATCAGTGCAATTCCAATCAACATCCCAGTACTAAAGCATGCATAAAAATACATTCAAGGTAGATTACTTAAAAACAATTATAAATCTACTAAGAAAAGAAAGGAAAAATTTCTCTTCATAATCCTAGAGTGGTAGAAATTTTCCTAATGAAAAATGTAAAATCTGGAGGATATGAAGACCAGAATGACTATGTAAAAATTTAAAATGTTGACAAGATAAAAAGATCAGCAGTAAGAGAAAGGTACAGTCCCGTAGAAATATGACATACATGAACAGTTAAACTATTAACAATTTTTCACTATCCACAGAATGCTATGGTGAATCTCTCTCTATATCTGTGCAATTATGTCTATGACAAATGCCTAGAAGTAGAATCTCCACATGATCATACACCTTGAAGAAGAACTGGGTAATCTGAAAATTACCCATCTTGTAAATCTGTATCAACAAATTGGCCTTGAAAAACGTATCAAATTACACTCTTTCAATCAGTATGTGAGTAGTGGCCCTCCAAAATTCACATTGAAACTTAGTCTAAATGTAACAGAATTAAGAGGTATGACCTTTGGGAGATGATTATGAAGGCTCTATCCCCTGGGATCTGCTAGCACCTTGGTAAAAGGGCCTCAAGGCTAAAGAGAGCTTGTTTGCCCTTTGTACCTTATGCCATATGACAACACAGTGTTCTTCCCCTCTGTAGGTTCCACAGCAAGATGCTATCTTGGAGGTAGAAAGCAACCCTCCTCAGACATCAATTCTGCCTGCCCCTCAAGCTTGGACTTTTTAGTTTCAGCTTCCCCATGGTTAATAACCATGAGAAATAATTTTTATTGTTTATACATTAGCATCTACATATGATCTCTACTATCTCATCTACTATATACTACCTACTTGACTATAGCAGCATAAACTAAGTATTATGCATCCTTAAAAACATGGCACACTGAAATTGAAAATATTTTTACCAATCCAATATTTATAAAATTATTTTTATATTTCACTTATTACTTCTGACCTTACGAGCACTGTGAGTTTATAAGCTTTAGAAATAAAGAGTAACATGGAAAATGCTAAGGCAAAATGGAATAGTATGTAATTCTTAAATGGAACGTAGCAAGTTGATGTAGTTACACAATGTTTGCCAAATACATTAATATAGTTGATTTTTTTAAAAATACAAACCAGTATTCATGATTGAATTGTTTTTTTTTTTTTTAAATGCCAGGTATACAGAAATAAAAGCAAATAAAAAGGTCTTGAAATTATGTCAAATTTATAATCAGGGTTATTTCCAAGGAGATGAACTGATGGGATGAGAGATAATAAAAGGACTAAAAAAGAATCTTTTACTTTATTCCTTATGCTTCTAAATTTTCTTGAACTCTTCAAAGAGCATAATTAATGTGCTCTCATACAGATTTTTAAAAACTGAACATACAACAAAAACTAAATAAATGAGTAGGACTAAGATAAAACCATTTAGTGTAAATACTTATACACAATGGGAATGCCTTAATTATAAGCTAGGAAATTGCCAAGAAGCAGGCTGTCAGAACAAAATGAAAGGAATTAAACTTTACTTGCTTCTTATATATATATAGCGCTCGCTCTCCCCCGCCCCCATATATATATATATATATAGCTTTACTTCAAGTAATCCCTCACAACCAACCAGTTTAAGATGGATCGTTGCTGATAACATATGAACACATTAAAACATACATGCACATACACACAAAGGCTATACAAGTTTCTTAGATTGCAAAAATAACAATAAAAATCTAGTGTGCCTAACTCTAAATTCCTATTCCTTGGAATATTACTCAGCCATAAAAACAAATGACCTTATGACTTTTGCTGGTAAATAGATGGATCTAGAGACTATCAGGCTAAGTAAAGCCAACATCAAAAAACCAAAGGCCCAATGTTCTCTCTGATATGCGGATGCTAACACGCAAAGTGGGTGGGGGAAGGGAACAGAAGTTCACTGGATTAGACAAAGGGAATGAAGAGGAGGTAATGGAGATGGGAATAGGAAAGGAAGTAGAATGAATTGGATATAACTTTCCTATGTTCATATATGAATATACCATCAATGAAACTCCACACCATGTACAATTACAGAATAGGATCCTAACTAGAATAAGTTATACTCCATGTATGTATAATATGTCAACATACACTCTACTGTCCTATATATCTAAAAGGAAAAAAAAAAACATAAAAAATAAATCCCTAGTCTTGACCACTGACTTAATCTTGTCTCTGTGACCATCTGCAACAAAGAAAATGTTACAGGTTACAAAACTTTAATTATCTTAATCTTTGTTGTGTTTTGGGCACTTTGGGCATTCTGGTTAACCCTGTGAGTCCTGTGTGAAAACTTGCTTTTAAATAAATAAAATACATAAGGTAATAAAGGAAACTAATTAAAATGAAATAGTTAATTAAAGTATAAAAAATTATGATACTCCCCTGAACATGCAAGTTTACTAATACATTAGAAAACAAGATCTAGGAGCCGGGGATATAGCTCTGTTGGTAGAGTGCTTGCCTTGCAAGCACAAGGCCCTGGGTTCAAACCTCTGCACCAAAACAAAAACAAAAACAAAAACAAACAAACAAAAAAACCCACCAAAATCTAGCAAGAGTCTAAAGTAGTAATTTTGAGGCAGTAATGAATGCAAAGGATATATCAACATATCTGTTAACAACTATAATATGACAGGAAGATATCCATGATTTCCACTGTTGACAAAGTAATAGGTATTGTTAATACTACTGTAGTCTGTTGCCTACATCCCAAACTGAAGGAAATGAAAAATTTAAGTTTATGGTTAGGGAAAATTTCCTATTTTCCCTTCACTTCAATCCATAGTCCTTTACAGAATCGATGAACTGAAGAATAAATGACAATCCCTGCCAGCACCATTGTGTTGTTACAAGTGACTGTCTTGAGAATCACAGCTTCAGAGACAGAGTCCCCTGTGTTTCTCCTTTGCTAGCAACGCAATAATTTCTTTCCTTTTTCTCAAAACTATGTCCTTATTATTGGATTGGCATCAGGGACAAGGACCAAGTTTTCAGTAATAAACTGGCAACCTAGATGGGACCTGAGAGCAGCCCCCACTCCAGTTTTCTTGGGCAGGTCTGACACTCCAGGCAAGCACCCTTCCATGCTGAGGATTCAAGGTGTCTGGTGAGCTAGTTGAGAGCCAACTACTGGAAAATTAGGAGACGGGTGAGTGTGCCTCAGGCTGAACCAGAGAGGCTGTTCCAGTGAGTAAAGGGAGGGACGGAGGGATGATCTAAGCAGATACAAAGTTCCTTTTGCTTCAGAAAAGTCTTACCTTCTCTCCCTGAACTGAATAGGTTGCTCCATCAATTGTTTGTGAGGAAAAGGAAACAGAACACAGTGAAGTTGGGACACCCTTGGCCATTTGTGTGATCCCTGCCCTTTGTATGCCCTGGCAAGTAACCCACCAACTGCCACCACGGACATCTGGACTACCCCGATCCTAAATACCCTTAACTTACTGTCCCACCTGAAAAGAGAACAAGGACTTTGTGTCACTTCCTCCCAACTTTGCCCTTTCTCAGCAGGAAGCAACTTGCAGATGTAGTCACCATTTTTCCATAGAAATGGAATAAAGAAAATGACAATGGAAATGTAACAGGGTTCCACTTCATGCTTTGAATATAAACCTTTGCTGCTCTGCTGCTGTGACATATTTTTAAAACAGACATGTTTCTTTCTATTCCTCTCTCCGTCTCTCTCTCTGATCTTACCTTCTCTAATTGGGGAAGAGAGATGGACCAGGATTACCCTTCTTCCCCATCCTAGGCATTCCTTTCCTTAAGCACATACCACAAGAATGAAGTAATCAAGATGGTGCCAGAAGACCTAAGAAATCTCCTAAATTAACAGGTAAATTAAGACACCCTCCACCCCCGCCTGCCAACTAGGGTACACCTAGAATATAGCCTTTGAATCACCTCTTTAAAAAAAACCCTGTTCCCCGTGGTGGGCAGAATCCTCTGGGAAAGGAGTCTCCTGTGTTTCTCCTTTGTTAGCAAAACAATAAAACATCTTTTTCCTTTTTCAAAAAAAAAAAGGGGGCTGTCTCCTTTGTAGTGACTTACTAAAACAGAGAAGATGGGAAAAGGGTGAGAGAAAGAAAAATAAAGAAGGAAATGGAGTTAATGAATGCCTATTTAGGTGGCTATTCAGGTAAATAGATGTCTAGGTAGGATGTCTTCATGCTGAAATCATCTACTCAGACTTAAAAAAAAAATAGTGTTATAAAAAAAAAATACTTGTTTTCCTTTTTTTTTTTTTTTTTTGCAGCACTGGGGACTGAACTCATGGCCTTGTGCTTGTGAGGCAGGCACTCTACCAACTGAGCTATATCCCCAGCCTGTTTCCATTATTTTTAAACTTTAATGAGAACAGTATGATATAATAGCATTAGAAGAAAATGATCACAGGAAACAGAAAGCCTAATTTTTTTTCAAGTCTTCTATTTAAATCCATTTATAGCCATCTCATGAGATAAAAACAGAAAACAAATGAAAGGAGTGCTGCATACTATTGGTACTTCTTTGGCCTGGGGTGGGCCTCAATAAAAACACAAGTGATCTAAGAGTGATTCCATGAAACAAGGCTCATATCTCTGAACTTACTTATCCTTCTCTTTTCCTCCACCAAATATGGGATGTAGTAAAACTCCCCCAGTTTTCAGTTCATATGCCACTATTTTATCTAGCTCCTAAAAAAGATACAAAAATAGGAGTTAGTTAAAAATTTTCACACACCAAATTTTAGAAATAAACCACAAATTCTCTTCCTGGCACCAGAATGTATATTTCCTAAGATAAATGAAATACATCTGCAGAATAGTTTACGTTCTTATAAATAAAGCAAACTATACAGCTGACTGAATGCTAAGAGCCAAACAGCATTCTTCACTTTGTGACTTCAGGGTTGGTCAGCAGCCTGGCAACTTTTCCTTATGGCTTTTCTCAACTTCTCTGACTTGTCTTCTAACTTTATTTTTTCCTTCTCAGTACTTTGCTGCTGAAGACTTAACTCAGGTTAAAAAAAAAAAAGAAAAAAGGTATAGGGGATAAATTATGTCAGGAATTTATCATTTTAAAACTTCTCCAGTCTTCTCTAATATGATATAAATCAAATTCATGACTAACTTTAATAATACAGAAGCAGTATAGAAAACTGGTAAATGGCCAAGTCTGAATCCTGGCTCCACTGCTTATTAGCTGTATACTCTCACCAAACAATTTAACCTCTAGGTACCTCAGTCTCCTCACCTGTAAAATAAGGATAACAGGTTAAGAGAATTAAGAAAGTTAATGCAAAATGTTTAAAATAAAACCTGACACAAGTAGTATGTAATTTTTGTCTCCTTTTGAAATGAAGAATGGGCTCTAACAGTTCTAAATGTATAAATTCTTTTAACAGTTCTAGATGCCTAAAGTCTTTATCAATGAACTTTTGCACTTGGGTTAATGCTTGAATGATAACAATATATAAAATAAGAAAATGGGGAAGATGAAGGAGTCTGTTTAATGAGAATATTATAACTCGGTTTTTTGTTTTTGTTTTTGTTTTTTTTTACCTGAAAAGGAAGAATCTAAGCATGACATGATTACAATGTATAAGACCAGAATGGAATATGCATAACAGTTGATTTTTAATTTTTGGCTAAATCTTTAAATAACAGGAAAAAGATGTGACAATGGACATATAAGCATTAAAAGGATAACTAGCATATAATAAGCATTTATCATGTACTAAACACCACATACAATTTGTTGTGTTACCACCTCTGCCAATGGGGTAAACACTATTTTACTCCTTACACAGATGAAGCTTAGAAAGATTAACCAGTCACAAAGCTAAACTAATTTGGGAAGCACAGGTACAAAAGGTACACTATGAAGAACTGGGATGTATCTAACAACCAACTTGATGATCAGAGAGTTTAAACATTCTCTTCCTTAGGGAAAAGTTGTTAGGGGCCAACATTGACTATAGAAACTAGATAAAACAGATTAGTCTTTTCTTAGTGAAGTGACTCTCAATTTACAAGGAAAAATTAGAGATTTTTCAAATGACACTTTAAAAGCATTACACAGTCATTAAAAATAAAGCACAGGTTGGTGCTGGGGTTGGTAGAGTGTTTAGCTAGCTTGCGAGAAGTCCTGGATTCAATCCCCAACACCAAAAAGAAAGCAAAACAAAACAAACACATAAAACTTGGAAACCAGGAAAAGACTAACATATCTTACTGACTTCTGAGTCTATAAGGGATCTAGCTGTTATTACCTCTTTAATCCAATGGTGGTACTCATTGACACCAAAAGTTTTCTTCATCCAAAGTCCATAAATATAGCCTGAAATTCCCTTCAGCACCCATTCATCAGACCTAAGCAAAAAGTCAACATATAAACTTCTTTTTAATCATAAAACTCTTCAGATGAGGTCAAAAAGGATAATGGAACAAGTGAAGTGTGTACCTACCTCCCAGCCTTCTTAAAGAAAATGAAAGTTATTAACAAATTATTAGGTTCCTAACTTCCTCTGTCTGATTTGCCCATTCCCTATTCCTTCTTCACATCTGGCTTAACCTTTAATTGTAATTGTACATTCTTATTTCAAGTATAATTTACCTATATATGCTTCTCAGTGTTGCTTCTCACCTTACCAACTGTTTAGACTGTCTGCATCTTCAGAAATACTTGCTTATAACAAGGACTGCATCGTTCAGTTCAGCATTCTACATTCTATTACTGCCAATCCAATGCATAATTTTCTCTTTTTCTTTTTTTTTTCTTTGGGTGGGTGGTGGGGTGGTACTGGGAATTGAACCCAGAGGTGCTTTAATGCTGAGCCACATTCCCACCCCTTTTTATTTTTTTCATTTTGAGACAGGATTTCACTAAGTTACTTAGGGTCTTGCTAAATTGCTTAGGCTAGCCTCAAACTTGCAATCCTTCTCCCACAGACTCCTGGATTATAGGCATGTGCTGCTGCGCCCAGTTCTATGCATAATTTCCAATGGTATTCCAAAACATGAAGTTGAATTCTTAAATACTGTTTGGCTTCTCCAAAGAAAAGATAACTGACACCATTCACTCATTTATTCATTCATAAATATATCCATCCATCCAGGCATTTTTGCCTACCATGTTCCAGGCACCATTCTTTAATGAAACTGTAAAATTTTAGGAAAATTACAAACCAGAGATGTTCCCCTATTCCTTCAGCAAGAAAGAAAAACAAGCCAGAATTTATACACTATGTAGAGTTTAAAATGTTCCCAATTAGAAATTGTAATCTTCAAGAAATTTTATGTATTCTTTCAAACTCATCTTTAGCTAAACAAGTTTTTTTGTTTTGTTCTTTGTTTTGCAGTGCTGAGCATTAGACACAGGGCATGGTGCATGGTAGGCAAGAACTCTACCATTGAGCTATACCTCCAGTCCAAAAAACTATTCCTATCTCATTTCTTTCAAGCAAATTGGTAAACAGTTGAGAACTAGCAAGGGAATTCCTACATCATTAACAGTACTGCAGAGAATTATTTTGCTTTAAACGTTACCTTGAACATTTCTAACTGCTTTAAACACTAACATCAGAATACTCACTGTAGTATTCCACACATTCAAGTTCATCTACCTATAATATACATTCAGTTCTTTAAGACATTGTTTTATTAAAAATCTTACTTTATTTTTATCATAGATTACAGAAGCAATATACTGATTTTTATAGCCAAAAAGTTGAGATGAAATTTAAATTCTCATAGAGAATAGTATTTTTTAAGTTAACTATCTACATTTAGACCTCACAAAGGTCAGCTTACACTGCAAGAAAAGAAAAGAAACTTTCCTGATTCATTTTCATAGTAACTGTAAACTTTAAAATGACTCACCAGGACATTCTGGATATAAAACATCCAAAAAACTGCTGGGCCAAGGACTGGGCTAAACACCTTCTAGTCAAAGGTGTCTCATCTATAATCATGGCACTGTGTAGAAGATTTGTGCTGAAATTTGAAAGAAGAAGTTAATTTACTCAAGAAATATTCAGTCAAAATAAAATAAAAGAATTACACTTTTAAAATAATGGAATTAAATACAAAAGATAAAAACCAGAAGTTTCCCAGAATAGTTTCTAATCTTTTCAGAACTCAGCTGAAATTTATAGTCTTAGTAACTTCTGCTTAACACAAGAAACAATGCTGGGCATGGTGACACATGCCTATGATTGTAGCAACTCAGGAGGCTGAGGCAGAAGAATCTCAAGGGCCACCCTGAGCAACTTAGCAAGACCCATTCTCAAAATAATAAGAAGAACTAGGGATGCAGCTCAGTGGTAAAGCTCCCTGACTTCAATCCCCAGTACCAAAAAACAATAGAACAAAAAACCAAAACCTTTCCTAATAATTACTAACTTTGTTTTATTATTTACTTTTAAATACATTACTTTCCTAAAAACACTCTGAGGAATCCCCTTTTTAAATGAGAAATTTAGAAACAAAGAAGGTAAAATAACTGACTTAGAAACATAAACTTATAAATTTGGAACTTTCCAAAGAAAAATGAAAAGACAGCCAGGTAAGGAAGGGACAGAAAGAAAGAAAGAAAGAAAGAAAGAAAGGACAGACTGAAGGAAGGGAGGGAGGAAGGGAGGGAGAGAGGGAGGAAGAGAGGAAGGAAGAGGGGGAGGAAGTAAGGGAGGAAGGGGGAAGGAGGGATAGTCCTTTCCTTTTTATCCATTAATAAGTTTCTGATGATATCAGTATATTTTTTAATATTACTAGAAAAAAACTATACTAGTTATCCATATAGTAATGGGTATGATTTTTAAAAACTTATAAACAGAAGAGACTAAAACATACAAAATATTTAATTCTGGATGAAGATAATGAGTCTTTTAAATTACTTTAAAATTTTCTTCATGATTTTCTACAATTTTAAATTTTAAAAACAGAATTTTTTTTTTCCTACAAAGTCAACTACATCTAAATTAAAGGAAGAAAGTTCAAAACTCATCTTAACACTGTCCATAAAATCTAAGTTTTCCTCATATCATCCTCCTAATTTAGGCATTTAAAACATGAAGAGATACCAACCTAAAAATGCTCATGGAAGCATAAGCAGCCACTTCAACATAAGCCTCGTCAATGAATACAGTCTTAAAACAGGAGTATGGATATCGACATGTAAGAATTTCTTCATAAAATTCAAAGACTTCATGAAGATATGACGTGGTATGTTTAAGCAACGGAAGAAGTTGGGGTAAACAAAAATGAGTAACCTGAAAATAAAAAGCCAGGAAGATCATCTAAAAGGGTTAATTTTTATATTTTAAATTTCCTAAATTTCTCAATTCTACGTATTTATGTAGATCTATTTTTTTACAAATTTCATAATCCTGAAAGAAAATGCTACTGTAAAATTAGTACTTTTCAAATCATTATCAAATATATATTGTACTGAAAAAAATTCATGATTGATTATAAGTCTGTGAATACATAAACTAATTTTTGAAACCTACTCTTATTTATAAATACCTAACCTAGTGAATATTACAGTTTATAACACTATCTTACTAATTATTTTTTTCTTTTGCAGGTGATGGGGACTGAACCTCGAGCCTTGCACATGTTAGTCAAGCGCTCGATCACTATGCTACAACCCCAGCCATCCATCTTAGTACTTTAGTTAATGCTAATTATATGATCAGCATACAAAGAGCAATCATTATAGTTGGCCTCTAAAATCTCAACTACATTCTAAAAGCTGCAAGGAGCTTACTGGTAGTTAGGAGATAAAAAAATGCTCACAATAAAAGTAGCAATTTTGATTTTCTTATAAGACTATAGCTCACCGGTCATATGAGTATCACTGTCTCATATGATAATTCTATGTCAAATGAATGACTTCAACAATGGCACAGAAGAGAATACCCAGTGAGGTTTCATGTAAGAGAAAGAATCTGAGGTAATCATTTTAAGTTGGATAAGTCTGGTACATCACGACATGAAAAGTGAACATCCCAGATGGAGAAAGAACTGTTATATTTCAAATATATTAAAATTCCAAGTTTTTTCCAACATGGTGCTTTGTATTCTAAAAGATTCAACATAATGTGATTAGAGTGTAGTTCAATGTCTATTAATTCTGTTCACTAATAATGTCATCTTTTTCCTTAACATGTATTTATTTATGAGTGTTACAGTCCCATCACTGGAATCTGAAAAACCACATATTCAAAATTAAAGAGCAAGCCAGGCCCAGTGGCACACACTGCAATCCCAGCAACTCAGGAAGCTGAATCAGGAGAATCAAAAATTCAAGCTCAGTCTCAGCAACTTAGTGAGACCATGTCTCAAAATAAAAAATAAAAAAGGGCTGGGTATGTATCTCAGTGGTAAGGAGCCCCTGGGTTAGATCCTTGGTAGCAATAAATAAAGAAATAAAATATAAGAGCAAGACTTATTCTCACTTCATCATATTCAAAGGAAAAGAAAATAAAATGGCTGAGGCTGGGTTCAAATTCTGGTCAGCAAACTCATGAACACTTCTTTCCTTTTGAGAGGAATTCATTCAAGAATTCACATCATTAAAATGTGACTGAAATATATTTTCTAAAAATAAAAAATGAAATATATTTCCTCCCTAGTGATATTCTTGAGAGTTGGAAGATGAGTTAAGACATTAGTTCATTAATATCTTTTGTTTTATTAAAGTGAAAGGGCAGAAAAAGAGCAAGAGGGGAGAAGCTATGACTCACCTCATGCATATACGGATCTACGAGTATTTCAAAAGGTCCAATGGCCAAGGAGATGTTTGATGCTGCTGTAGGAATGGTAAGCATGTAATGGAAGGTCTTCTTCCTCATATCATGGGTATATACTGTCTCTACCAAATCTCCATTGGAAACAGCCACCATAGCAGCATCTACTGTAAATTCTAATTTCCATGTACATAATTCAGAGTATGAATCAACACATGGGAACCAAAATCTAGAACAAAGATCAACAGAATAGAAAATACATTGAAAGCGTATCCTACATTGTTTTCCCCACATCTAAATTATTTTAAAACATTTTTTAAAATGTATAAAAAGAAACTTTACCTGACTAATACAGGTTTTACTCTGCGTTTTGAAAGAATCTGATTTTTTTTTAAAAGCTTCCAAATATTTCTTGGCAATATTTAAAAAATATATTGTGTGGTAACTCCAGTTCAAATGATAAAAAATTAAGCAATTCCTACTTTCCAATTTTTAAGTTTAAAATAAATTTAACTTGTATAATCATACTAGTCATTTTTTATGTAGCATTAATTTCCAGACATCAAAATGTTTATAATTAAGTTTTATAAAACATAATTAATATTCAGGACCTAGTACATAAGTTTGGAAGCTGCTTTTTGGAGATATGTGATATACTGCATAATTTCTAACAGTACTAAGAAAACGAGACGTAAAATTTATTTAATTGTCAATTTAGGTCAGGTCTTATTATGTTGTCAGCATTGGTACTTGATACTGAAACATAAAAGGGCTTAGAGAAATTAATAATATAGGGAAGTACACATACTTGGTAACACGTCACAAACTACAGAGCTAAATGAATGAATGAACTACAATTACATACAAAGATGTAGGTAAATCTCACTGTCAATTTTGAACAAAAATAGACATTTAAAGAGCATAATACGTATGACTCCATTCATATAAAATTCAAAAACAACAACAAACTGGTATTTTAGAAAACAGGATAACTGGAAAAGGGAATGCTCTGAAACAATGAATGGAGGCAAGAGCTGGTAATTTTCTTTGTCTTAATCTGAGGTGGGATTAAATGGGTTCATTCACTTGTGAAAATTAATTGAGCTTTACACTTAAAATTTCTGCAATTTTCTGCATTTTTTTTTTTTTACTTTCATATAAAGAAAGAATCAAGTAAGATAATCACTTTAGAACACCAGAGTTGCAAAGTTAAGAGGAAGAGAAAAGACACAACACTGAGAAAGAATAACTAGTGGATCATGATTATGAAGAGGTATAAGTTTGGGGAAATCAAACTCATACTTCTCATTTTACACTAAATGAATGTATTACAGATACATATATGAAAAAATTAAAAAATGACATTAACTGAAATATGTAAGAATTTATAATCTACCTTGTGGAATTTTGATACCCACAAGAGAAGACATGAGCACCTCTCTCCGCCATACTCCCCTCCACACTGGGCACCACAAAATGAAGACCTCCTTTTGGCTGATCCAAAGAAAAATTAATGTGTATCTTCAGAACCTTTAACTCTAGAACAAATAAACACACACATCCATTGATACATAAATAACAATGATCTATATAAAGTTATACTGAATATACTGAATATACTGAAAATCAAACCTGAAATCTATATTAAAAACCTTACCTTAGTTGAGGCTTATTATTCTCTTTCCACCTATATTAACCCAAGAGCCCACTCCCACTGGTGTTCCTACTCCAATCAGTCTAATTGATGCTTTGTTTTTCACAAAATACAGTTCTGATTATTTCATATCCTCCTCTCAACATTTCCAACAATGTATAGCACCCAAAGAAAAATGTTCAAAACTCCCACAATGGACAATGTAGGTCTTTCTAATCTAATCCCAAACTTTCAAGTTTCTTCTTCTTTCACATTTCCCTAAAAATTGTTTACTACAGCTGACTTTGGAGTAGAGAAGGAAGAGAAATAGGGAGAGGACTTCCTAAGAATTTTCATTTTATTTTAGGCTTCTCATTATGTTTGATTTCTATACAAAAAACATGTATTGCTTTCATTAAGGTTTTTCTTTCTTTTTTTTTTTTTTGTGGTGCTAGGGATTGAATGCAGGGCCTTGGGCATGCAAGGCAAGCACTCTACCAACTGAGCTATATCCCCAGTCCTCATTAAGATTTTTAAAAACATTTATTTCCATTTATCTCTAAATATTAAAACCACCTGAACAGACAATGATAAACTTTAATGGTTGGTCCCTACATTGGATAACCTTCCTAATTTCTCCCTATCCCGCGTTATATAGAAAGCCAAAACAAAAGTAAAAGTCTTTTACTTTCTTATCTTGGTTAATTTTTATAAGGCTAAATGAAGGCAGGCTTTGATATAATAATTATAACGGCTGAAACTTTATTTAAGATTTAGAAAGGATATGCACAAAAGTATAGAGAGGAACCCTATGTTCCAGTTTTTACTTTCCAATAATTAGCTAAATGAACTTCAGTAGGTCCCTTACTTTCACTGGACTTTAGATTCTATATTCTTCATTCTATAAATGAAGAAACTAAACCAGATTATTTTCAGGATCTATCCTGCTGTAAAGTACTATAATTCTAAACTGATTTGACAGGCTCTCAAATCTTGATAAACTGTCCTATCTAGCAATTTTTAAAGTAAAATTTTAAATTTAAAAAACAATTTAAAAACCAACTGTGATGGTGATATCCATATAATCCCTGATACTGAGGAGGCAAGAAGATCACAAAGTTCAAGGCTAACCTGGGCAATTCAACAAGATCCTGTCTCAAAATAAAAAATTTTACAAAAGGGCTGCAGATGGAGTTTAGTAGTGAAGTGTTCCTGCATTCAACCTCCAGTACCATCAATTAAAAAAAAAAGTTTCCAACTCCTCCTCCTTCCATATAAACTGTTTAATTTATAATTTAGATATCATTAATCTTTAAAAACATTCTGATCACTGAATTTAACATGATTTTAATGTAGTCAATAAATTCTTGGTGCTTTACCATCAACATGCTTCCATAACTCTGATGGAACTTTAATGCAAAGTTCTCCATTTCCTGCATCAGGATCCACCGCGCTAACTGCAGCTGCATATGCATTGGAAAAATAATTGAGATTCCTCCTAGAGGAAGTGGGGGAGGGGTGAAAAGTTGATTTTTAATAACAATAAATCACATATTTCACCAAGATTTTTCTTAAATATCATTTGATACCAATTGTTTGTAAGCACAATATAATTCACAGGAATTATGAATTTTAATTCTTACATAATTCATAAGAATATTTTTTATCCAAGTAACTATTGCTCCACTCACCATGTTAGAAACTATTAAACTACAAATACATGGCGCATATATATATATATTTCACTCACTGTCACATGACAATTATTATGAAACTGACAAGCTGACTGCTGTGCCAAGAAGGCTGATGCATGACTATTATGATCATCATATTCTTTATTAATTTTGGAATGTCAAAGTTGCTATACTGTTCTGTATTCTGAAAGTTAACAGACTACTCAATATATTAAAAAATGTTTTTCTATTAGTATGCAAAATAAAAGGTATAAAACTTTACAGCCGACATAACAGGAACTCTGTTTTTTGTTTGTTTTTTTCTGGGGCTGGGGATTGAACCCAGGGCCTCGCTCATGCTAAGCACATGTTCTAGCACTGAGCTACATTCCCTGCCAATAATTGTGTTTTAACATATCATCTATTTTTTTATTATTATCATACAGTTAAAGTGACCTTTTTCTTTCCTTTTGGTATACAGTTCTATAAATTTTAACACATGTAGATTCAAGTAACCACTACTGTAATCATGATAAAGAACATTGTCATCACCCTAAAAAAGTACTACCCCTTGTATCAAATAAATGGGATCACACAGAATGTGCCCTTTGGAAACTAGCTGTGCTACTCAGAATGTCTTCATAATTAAGCCACGTTGTTAGATATGTCAATATTGTGTTCCTTTTACCAATGAACAGCATGACATTGCCTGATGTACCAGTGTTAATTTACACTTTCACCAGCTCAAGTATACACAGGCAATTTCCAGCTTTTGGCTGTCACAAATAAAGCTGCTACAAACATTTATGTATGGGTTTCTGTATCAATATATTTCATTTCTGTAGTATAAATACTCAAGAGTGGGACTGCTGAGTCATATGGTAAATACATTTAATTTTCTAAGAACCTGTCAAACTGTGTTCCAGAATGGCTATTCTATTCTCCATTCTCATCAATATATGAAAGTACTAGTACTAGTCCAAATCCTCACCAACATTTAGCATCATCTAATTTTATAACTATTTTATCTATATATTACAATGTCTTTTCAATAAAATTTAAAAAACATGAAATTTGAGAGATAGCTGCAGAACTTTTATCCCATTCTCCCCAGTTACCCGTGAAATTCAAAAATTAAAATATGAAGGGCCGGGGTATAGCTCAATAGTAGTGAGCTTAGCATGCATTAGACCCTTGGTTCAAAAATGTAAAATAACTTTTAGACAAAAAACAATCCAGATTTAACCATTACACATTAGAGCACTTAGTTTTTCTTTATTAATAGGTAATTATTTTTACTTAATCTCATTTCCTGAGAAAAGGTAAAGTAGTCCTAATAAAATGAATTATCACAAATGCAATCTACTGGAAAGTCAGTAGTGAGGAACAATCTGATGGTTTCAGTGTAGAAATCAACTATGTCTCCTTTCATAATAACCTCATGAAGTCAGAAATTACTAGGGCAAGATGGTCCTCTCAATTTTCAGAAAAATTATGTGATTTTGCCCTATGACCACCACCATTGCCAACTCCCAGCCCTCCTCGTATAAACACAGCTTAAAAAGGAGCAATGCTATAGAGTAACACTGAAAAACCAGAGAATTAAAGGAAATCAAAAGCCTTGTCTTCTGCCTCGAAAGTACAAAGCCCTGGATTCAATCCCCAGCACTGCCAAAAACAAACAAACAAACAAACAAACAAACAAACAAACAAAAAACCCTTCTCTCTAAGAACCTATTATAGGATGAGGATTCCTAATTAAAAATTCTGAGATCCAAAATCTGAAACTTTTTAAGCACTCTGAAATCCATCAAGGATGTTCAACCAGTAAAGTTGATGCAACTATCCCCAGATTTGAAAAACTCCAAAATCTAAAACATTTCTGGTCCTAAGTATTTCAGGTAAGGGATAATCAACCCCTATTTAACACAACATATTAAATTAAAATAACCTGATAATCCTCTGTTGACTTGCTGTTTAAAACTACAGGTGTAGATTTTTGCAACAGATGTCAGCCATATTGGCTACCGATCCACAGAAAGAGTTTCCTTGGCAAAATCTGTATTTATTTTACAAATAAGAGAGAAGTCTAACAAAACAGACACACACACACACACACACACACACACACGCACGCACAAAACCCCAAAGAGCCACAGCTCCTGGAGGCAAACTATTACCTATACCTATTTTAAGACAAATAAGATTCAAATTTTAAAAAACATGTATTTAGAAAAACTTCAAGTGCTAAAATTATTTTACTGGAGAAAAATTAAACAAAAAAAAAAAAAAAAAAGAAAAAAAAGAAAAGCAAAGAGATGTTATATAAGAAATAAGAAGTTTTTAATTCTTAAAGACAATTTAACAACTCAACTAACATACAGGTAGATAAAACAGAAATGCCGTTTCATATTTTATCTATAATGCTTCCTTCCTGTATAGCCCCCTACAGTTCAAAGATGCTAAATCTCAACCAATGTTAAGAGAACATTCTATCAAAAATAGAAGGACCTGGTGCCTCAACTTTAGAACAAGTAAGAAAAAAATGTGATAAAACAGTGTATTATTTCTTCTGAGTGTTAAGACATTTAAATGTATTAAGATCAAATATTACCATGGAATTTTAAGTTTATTTTTAATTTGAAAATCACTACAAGTTAATTTTCATTTTAGTTTTGTTGGAAACTTTATAGATGACTTAGAAAAATTTATTTTAGAAACAAGAACGATTACAGTAGTGTCTGGGAACAGGCTAAAGATGTTAACTAGGTGTCTTTCCCAAAGTTTCCTTTAAAAATACTAATGTCATCCATGGGAGATAATTTTCACATTCAACTGCCAAGAAAAGTAATATTTCTCCTGAATAATTGGTGTGTTTCTGTCTTGTGTCTTCTGAGTCTCATAAACAACATGTTTCCCTCTTTGTGATGGCAACCAGAAATGAGAACCAAACCTGCAGTTCTCTTCTAAGAATTGTGCAGTAACTTAACAATGTGTATCCACCAACAACCATTTAAACAAATGCCCTTTATGCTAATTTCATTATCTACCTTTAAAAACTTTTGTCTAATAAAACTCTAAAACCAATTCCAAATCCTTTTTTTAAACAAGTCGGAGAATAAATAAATACCAGCAAAACAATAATAATAATAAAAAAAATTCATGTCTCTTACAGAGTAGTAAAGATTGTGCAGTTAGGCAGAAAAGTAGGTGATGATAGTCAAGCATTTACTAATGACCAAGGCCAACAAAACTCTGCTTCGAGCTGGAAGGAAAATATAAAATATATCTTTCCGAATTTCCTAACCTAATCTGTGAAAAGTTTCTCCTTTATCATTTCTTTTAATTCTAATACTAAAAGTGATAAGGAGCTGGGTAATCCTAGCAACTCAGAGGCTGAGGCAAGAGGATCAAAAATTAGAAGCCAGGGGCTGGGGATGTAGCTCAGTTGGCAGAGCGCCTACCTCGCAAGCACAAGGCCCTAGGTTCAATCCCCAGCACCGCAAAAAAAAAAAAAAAAAAAAAAAAAAAAAAAATTAGAAGCCAGCCTCAGCAACTTAGCAAGATCTTGTTTCAAAATAAAAAATAAAAAGGGCAGTGGCTGTAGCCCTGGGTTCAATTCCCCATACTGTACCAAAACAAAACAAAACAAAGTGATAAGGCTTCATCGATAACACTGAAGAAAAATTTCAGGAGATATCATCAAAGTAAAGCTTGCCTCCTTAATGTAATGGGATATCCACTGTTCCTATCATTGCACGATAGTCATTGCTATGAGTCCTGAACAGCAGAAACAAATTAATGGTAAAGCAGATGTGCAAATACTATATTTTGTGACCGGTTTCCTACTCTATCATCAAATTGCAGAGTTACAGGCTGAACAGGATGGTTATGCTTTCCTTCTAGCACAACAATCGGTCCCCTATATGCTCATTTTACAGATGTCCTTTGCACTTGTTAATAGTATACAATTACTAAAGGCAGATTTTTTTTCTCCTGAGGAAAAGGAGACACAGACAATACTGTAATGAACCTTTTTATGTCAATTATGTAAGGGCAATTGTAAAAGCAATGTAATTTCAAGAACCCATCTATGTGAGTAATTCAGAGTCCCTAGACTTTTTCAACACCATTCTCCTATCTCCTCTCTGAGTTTAAAAAATTTTGAAACAATGACTATTGGGATCTTAAATATGTCACAAGTTAAGTTTCTCTTCTCAACAGTCCTCAATTTCTTATGGCAGTGATTCTCAAGCTACAGCTCATATCAGAATTACCTAGAAGTCCTGTTAGAACACAAATTGTAAGATCCCACCTCCAGGTCCTAGTATGTCAGGGTTAATGCTTGGGAGTTTACAGTTCTAACAAGTTCTGAGGTGATGCCATGTTGCTTGACTGGGAACTGAATTTAAGAATTGCTGCCTTACGGCAAGATTATACATCCTAGCCCAGCATGGTGGAGCATGCCTATAATCCCAGCCACTCAGGAGGTTGAGGGAGGAGAATCACCAGTCTAAAGTCAGCCAGATCTAAATAAAAAATTAAAAAGAGCCAGGGATATATAGCTCAGTGGTAAAGCAACCCGGGGTTCAAACCCTAGCACTGGAAAGAAAAAAATAAAAAGATTACATATGCAAGCCTGGTTAAAATATCACCTTTTTAAAAATATCGTACTGATTACAAAGAGTTCATAATTGAGTTTTAGAATCCTACCCCAAAATACTGAGAATCACAGAAATGAAAACCAAATGGTATTGAAGCTCTGAAAAAAAAAAATACAATCAAATGTATTTATAATGTAATGGACATTTTTTGTGGGGAGCAGTACTGGGGACTGAACCCAGGTATGCTCTACACTGAAAACATTCTCAGCTCTTTTTTTTATTTGAGACCAGGTCCCTCCAGAGCAGCTAGAATCACAGGTACGCACCATTGTCTCCAGCCCACACATAATATTTTTACGTGATATTTTTAAATAGACAAAATATTTTATAGAATATTTTAAATGAGTCTTTGGCCTAAGGATCATAGTGACCATTCAACACATTGAAAATTACTTTTAATTTTTATGAAGTATGGTTAAAAATAATTTAAAACAGGAAAATGGCTAATAAAATTTACCTAAGTTTTTAAAATTATTAAGAAGAAATGAAACTTGGCACCAAACTATACTGAGAACTGAAATAAATGTACAAAGTGACAAAAGCAAACAAGTTTATTTTTTAAAAAATGGGGGGGAGGATCCAAAATCTAATAATAATCTGAAAAAAAGTTAAGAATTTAATCCAATCATTAAAAACAATAACAAAATAACTATTAGAAATGTTAACTTTGAAAGCGTATAACTTACTGTTTTGATTCATTGTGACAAACTTCTAAGGTTGGATCATTATAAATAAAAGCCGCCTCTAAATCATTGATCCTTACTCGATATATTCTACATTGCTTGCTGTTCAACTTGATTCTATTCAAGTTTGCTACTGTAGGAAATATAGTCAACTCCACGAAGCCCTAAAAGATAAAGAAAAACAGATTGGTATGTTTTAGAACATATTCCTTGGACTTTTACTATTTACACATATACTATATTCCAGAAATAAAATCCTAAATAGCTACATACACACAAATTCTCTGAAAATATCTTAATTTTAAACATGATTGTCCTAGTGAATGAATGGGTCTGGGTTATGTAAACTATACCATCTTAATGATTCATAAACTATCAGTGAAAATTATTAAGTCATCTGTTAATACAAGTATTCACTATACTCGAATACAAGAATTTCTAGACAGACTGCAACCCAAACAGGGAATAGGAAGAAGAAAATAAAAGATCAGAAAGAATCAAAGAGGTTGGTGAGTAGAAGAACATGGGGGAAGAAATGGATAAAAACCTGCCCTACTGAAGCTAATGAGTATGATACCCAGCTTACAGGAGATAAATTAGGACATGTGAAATAGCAAGCGCTAAAAGAAAAATTCAGGCAAGCAGGAGCAGTAAATACTTCAAAATGCAGAAGAGTTTCTGACCAAGTAGTCCAGAATCCATACATAATTCTACTGTGTTAGCTGGTGTGCAATTTATCTAAAGCATACACCTAAGATATGACAGATAAATAAACTGACCATTTACTACTCATTTGTTCAATCAAATGGGAAAGACAGACACATGAAACACAGAGTACATCTCCTTGGTTGAAAACTAATATACTCAAACATAAAATGAGAGCATAATATAGTAACATTTTAGGGGCTGCAAAGTGAGCAGGAAAACTTCAGAGACTACAACAGGAATATCTACAATGAAGCTCAAGCATTCACCACAGAGAACTAGACTATAATGGCTACTACTCTATGACAGACATTATACTGTCTACTTTCATTATGTGTTCTCTATTCCTAATACCAACTCTGAGAGATAAGTACTACTTTATGCTTTTTACAGAGAGGCTCTAAGAGATAAGTGCTATTGGAAAGTACAAAAACTAAATTTTACAAGTAAATTAATAAAATTAAGAAAATTTTATCAAGTGGAGAACTGAGAGTCAGATACATTGAAATGATCCTAGTAGATTCCCACTATTTCATGATGCCTCTGGGTACAAAGGTTTTAAATATGTTTTGAAACAACCTTCAGTCCAACTACTCAAAAGCCTGGAATTATACAGATCCTATGCCCCAATTTCTAAACAGAATCACACACCCTTAAATTAGACCATCTATAAAAATCTATGTGGAAGCAACATAGAAAACAACCAAGGCAAAAATACTGTTAATGAAGGTTTTGTGTTTAAAAGTGTAAGCCTGAGCAATTATAGCATGAAGACCAGTATTTTCTTAAATTAGCAATTTGGTCATCCACTGACCACTCCAAATAAATAAGCTTGAATCATTTGACAGCCAATAAGTAGTAACAACACAATGATGTCAAAAGTGAATTAGAAGAGTCATCAACAGTCAGTTCTTGGGGCTGGAGTTGTGGCTGAAGAGGAGAGTGCTTGCCTAGCATGCACAAAGCACTGGGTTCGATTCTCAGCATGACATATAAATAAATAAAAATAAAGGTACAATGACAACTAAAAAACAAATTAAAAAAAAACAAACGGCAACTGGGAAAGGGTGGGTAAGAAAATGATTTGGCTTTTTAAAGTAAGGTAAGTAATAACAAAAAAGTGAAGAGAGTACATTTCAGGAAGACAAGGAAAGCCCAATCTCCTGATATCACCTAACCTCTACAAGCCTCCTGCCATTGTTGGCCACTGGTATATATGCAAGTTCCCCAGGTACTCGAACATCACACTTTTATTTCCTTCTTGATGCTTGACTTCTTCTGACCATTCACAGCTAACTATAGTATGTTTTTCCATCTTTTCAAAAACTTTCTCTTCACTTTCTACCCTTAAATGAAATGTCTCCTGATTCCCCCTGGACAATAAGCTATTTATTTTCTCACCCACTACAAATTAGGGTGAGGGGAAAATAGAAATTCTCACTGATACTTCCAGGCCATTTATAGGATTTTATATAGTACACACTTCAAGAGCCAGGACAGTAGTGTCATAGTTAAATGAATGTGTTGTGGAGGTAGACTCCTGTATTCAAGTCAAAGCTCTACCATTTAGTAACTATATGCTCCTGGATTAGTTACTCAGTTTTCTGTGCCTCGTTTTCCTCATCTGTGAAACAAAAATAATGATACTACCTACCTTTAAGTGCTATTATGACAACTGAACAATTTACTACATGAAACACATTTAAAATAGTTGGGGGACTGGAGTATGGCTCAGAGAGGCAAAGTGCTTGCCTAGCATGTGTGAGGCCATTCGTTCCATTCCCAGCATCATGAAAAAGTAAAAAAGAATTGTGGTTGGCATTTAATATTTGCCTAACACCTAAATGTTTATATTCTTTATTCCTACTTCTTATTCTGTCTTTCTAAGTGACTTCAATACAGGTTTATCCTTCCAATACCACCACCTCAAAGTTCCCTGAGCCCAATTCCTACAATTTTCACTTCCATTCCTGGACAAAATCAAAATCACAATCTAAGCCAGGTACAGAGGCACATGGCTGTAATCCCAGCAGTTTGGGAGGCTGAGACAGAAGGATCATGAGTTCAAAGTCAGCAACTTAGCAAAGCCCTAAGAAACTCAGTGAGACTCTGCCTCTAAATAAAATACAAAATAGGGCTGATGTGATGTGGCTCAGTGGTTAAGTATCCCAGAGTTCAATTCCTGGTACCACAGGGGGAAAAAAAAATCACAATCTGAAAGATACCTCATGACTGCTCAATCCTGACATTACATTCTTGAAAGTCCAGGAAAGGATACCTATCCTGAAGACTCCCTCAGGCGTTCTGTACAATCATCTACATGATTAACAGTTTCTCACCCCAATCCATCCTGGCACTTCTGGGGTTTTCTTCACTGCTCCCCAAATCCATAAGTTCAACTACTTTTCTGCCAACTACCAATTCTACTCAGCTGCTTACATGTTCCTCCTCCTTTTCTCCCTAAAATGATATTTCCACTGGTTCTCTGGAGGTCATCTCCACACTATTATCTGAAATTTTGCTCTAATTACTATCTTCACCTTAATCTTTCTTCTCTGTAGAAATTCTACCTGTGCCCATGAACATGTTCAAAACTCACAAATAAAGGTGGGCATAGTGGTACATGCCTGTACTCTCAGCAACTCGGGAGGTGAGGTAGGAAGATCCCAAGTTCAAGACCAGCCTCAGCAACTTATTGAGGCCCTAAGCAACTTGGTGAGACCATATCTCAAAATACAAAGCATTAAAAGGACTGGGATGTAGCTCAGTTGTAAAGTGCCTCTGGGTTCAAATCCTGGCATCAAAAACAAAACACAAAAAAACAACTCACATAAAAGTAGGCATAAAACCCACCACAGAAAGAGACTGGGTAAACATAGTGGGTTTTGTTGTTGTCATTTTGGTTTAGTTTTTTTGAGATAGGGTCTCGCCACGTTGCCCAGGCTTGTTTCAATCTCCCACGTTCCAGTAATTCTCCCACCTCAGGCTCAGTGTTGGGATTATAGGTGTATGCCACTGCACCCAGCTTTAAGAGTGTTCGACAGGGTATCTAAGGTCATTGATTACTGGGTCGAGGAGAATGAAAAATAAAGGTAGCTTATGATGCTTCTTAATAAATATAAAAAGTACAGGTCTAATGATTCCATTTGTGTACAATGAATCAAAATTAAAAAAAAAAAAAGTACAGGTCTAATGGGTAAAAACTTGACTTTAGGTGCAGTGGTGGGAATTTATGACCTCTTTCCAGTTCCTAGACCTCAACCAGTTCACAGTTACAGAACAGAGCTCTTTGAGTGAGTTTGAAGAGAGGTCGCACAGCCTCTAGAGTTCATATTCTAAGACTACCCTAGAGTGATCTGCAGCCAAACTGCCAGGTACCCATTTGTTCTGGAGAAAAGAAAATTTCCAAATCTTTCTGGAGTTGTTATATCTTGGTTCTGATTTGACAAAATACCTGGAGTTGCACTAGTGGACATTACCATAGTCCACTAGTCAGATGAAAGTCTTTGGAGGTCAAATAATAAGTGGTATCACAGACCAAGACAATCCCAGAGAAAATCTTCCTCAATCCTATAACATAGGACATATATTTTATTTAGTAATTAGCAAATACCCATATTGGGTACCTGTCAAATGGAATAAGGGCTATTACGGAAAGGGTAAGTGGACACCACTGAACAGACTACTTCTTTACTATGAAATAGTAAACCAAAGTAACTAGACAACCCTGGGGAATTGCAAAGATTAGTGCCACAAAGGATTTGAAAAATGCTGATAGCAAAGGTTCCTCTGCCAAGTTGCAGGTAAGCAGGAGCTTCATTCTTATATTAATACTTTATTCTTCTATTTTCCTTTAGGAAAGTTACTTAATCTCTGTTCTTTCAGCAACCTCACTTATAGTTAAAATTAAAATGTTATCTACTTCATAAGATTCTGGTGAAGATTCAGTTAGTTAACACACATACGATTTAGAAAAGTGTCCTCCATACATGTTCACTGCAATTCAATCCACCATGTCAACTCCTTCGATTCCATTTTCATTAATGCTATCATCCTTGAGGGCTTCACGATTTATCCCCTAGATTACTGCAATAACCTGTTACATAGACCCCTATTTTCAGACCTTCCCTGCACAATTCCTACAACATAAAATACCTATTCTACCACAAGACACAAGGTAAATAATAATGTGTGAGGAACACTGCAAAAGAAATACCACAAATAAACAGACTGGATTTAATGAAATGTTTAGGATCTTTACAAACCTTTATTAGATCTCAAATATTGTTTTCAAAGCTTCACTATAAAGCAATACCACCTAAACTAGGTCAGCCAAAAATCAGAAAACAAAAGAAGTGGCCTATTAGAAGCCAACAAGTGAGTGCACTAATCTTAATTTTTTTCACAGGAGAAATCTCACAATGGGTTTACTGTTATTTCATGAACAATTCTAAAAAGCTTGGTTATACAGGCTTCCATACTCCATAATACATTAAAGAAATAAAACTGTAATCAGGAAAAAGAAAAAAAGAGTAGGAAAGGGACTGAAGAACATATAGCAAAAGGACCTCAGGATCAAAAAGATCTGAATTCTAATTCTTACCTATTCTTAAAACATCATTATCTGAAAGAATATAAAGTGTCCAAGTATTATGAAAGGTGCACTAATTACTCATAATTTTTAGAAAAAACTTACCACAACAGACTTCCTCTGGAAATTTATGTTGTTGATGCAGACAACCTGATGGGTTGTATATTCAAAAACACAAAAAGAAAAAAAAAAACACTTTCTATTATTAAATGAAAGCAAACCACCCAAATACCAATATATATTCTAAGCAACTCAAAAATTACACATTACTCTTTCATCTTAAAACCCTACAAACTGGAATAATTTGCTTGTTTTAAAAGTAGCAACAGCCACGATAACAGATTTCTCTAGAAAGAAATAATTTAGTACTTTAAGAAGAAGGTTTATTAACCTGCTTGGTGAATTAAATCTGCTAAATGGCACTGCCACTCATAATGTTCACCTACAAACACCACTTCCATCAGGGAGTGGATTCTCGTTTTCCACCGTTTCCCAGGCCCACCAAGTCGGTGTCAATCACAAACTAATTAATGAGAAAAAAAAAAGGAGAGGGGAATTAAAAGATACTTATAATTTATATGGCCTTGGGCTTTCAAAGCCCTTGTCTCCTTTCTTCCTGTTCATTCTGAAGGGCTCCGCACCGGTCGAAGGCATGCAGCGGGCCGCGGGGCTGGGCTTGCCGGCTTCCCGGGGGGCTGCAGGGCATTACCGGTCTCGGGAGCCTAGCTCTCCCCGGCCCCCACGGTCCCACAGTCACGCCCGGCGTCCGGGGCACCCTGAGCACCTAGACCTGACCCCGCCGATTGATCTGGATCCTTTCAGCCGCCTGCGCCCTGCTTCTGTCACAGAGATGCCCCTCTCTGCAACCGCTCAAAGAGACCGCCGACCGACATGTTGCCAGTGCCCTCTGACCTCTGGCGTCGGCGGAAGTGGGACGCCGTTGGGGGCCGAACCCGGAAGTCTTCGTCAATGGGCGGTGCTTGAGCGTAACGCGGGAATTTTCGCATTTTCCTTTCCTTGCGATTGTTTAAATTTAGGAGACCCGATAAAATAATGGTTGAGTCGAAAAGAACAGTTAGGAAGGGAGAAGACATTAAAGTTTTTAAAGAAAAAGGGTCTACCGCATACACGCTGAGAAGTATGGAAGACAGGCTTGCAAAGAGCCTGGTATATACAGGGTAGGGACCAATAATGGGGCGCCTCTCAAAACCAAGAGGAGGGTTATGCTTCTGGCTTGCTGTGTAAAGACACCATAAACTCACTCAATTGAACTTACTGTATAGTAGGCATTGTTGACTCAATATCTGGTGTATGTCTGCGTGCATAAAAACCATATAGTCCACATAAATGCAGAAAATTTTATCGAAAAAAGCAGATTTTTCGTATTTTTATTGGTGAATTAGTTGTACAAAATGGTGGAACTTGTTACATATTCATACATGAAGCAAAATAAATTAACTGATATCATTCTCCAGTATTTTCCCTTTTCCTGCCTCTTCCCTTCTCTCTGGTCCCTTTCCTCTGTTCTACTGAATGTTCATTGATTTGCATGAGATTTCCTCCACCTTTCTTATTTCTCTCTAGCTTCCACATAGGAGAGAAAACCTACAAGCCTTGACCTTCTGAGTTTGACTCATTTCTCCTACTATAATGGTCTCTAATTCCATCCATTTTCCTGCAAATAACATTTCACTTTTTGTTTGTGGCTGAGCAAAACTCCACGGTGTATATATGCCACAAATTATCCATTCATCCATAATCTGGCTATTGTGAATTATGATGCATGAGTATACATGTATCACTGTAGTATGATGACTTTACTTCTTTAGGATAAATACTGAGGAGTGGCATAGCTGGATCACATGGTGATTCCATTCCTCGTCTTTTTTTTTTTTGGTGCTGGGGATTGAACCCAGGGGTACTCCACCATTGAGTCACATCCCCAGCCCTATTTTGTATTTTAATTAGAGACAGGGTCTCACTGAGTTGCTCAGTGCCTCGCCAGTGCTGAGGCTGGCTTTGAACTCGCCATCCTCCTGCCTCAGCCTCCCAAGTCGCTGGGATTACAGGCATGCGCCGCCATGCCCCTCTTGCCATTTCTACTCTTTTGAGGAACTTCTATAGTGATTTCCATAGTGAATGTACTAATTTACAATCCCACCAACAGTGTAAAAGAGTTCCTCTTCTCCACCTCCTCTCCAGCATTTATTATTGTTTTCTTGGTGACTGCTGTTATGACTGATGTGAAGTGAAATATTTTGACTTGCAATTCCCTAATTGCTAATGATGTTGGACATTTTTTCATATATTTGTTGGCCATTTGTATTTTGAGAAGTGTCTATTAAAATTATTTGCCCATTTATTAGTTTGTTTTTGAGTTCTTTATATGTTCTGGATATTAATCCTGTCAGAAGAGTGGTTAAGAAAGATAACCCCATTGCGTAGGTTCTCTTTACATTCTTAATGGTTTTTGTTGCTGCTCAGCTTTCTTTCACAGGTGGGGCAGTGCTGAGTAGTACTGGGGATCTAATCCAGTGGCACTTAACCACTGAACCAAATCCCCAGCCCCCTCCCTTTTAATTTTTTAAATTTTGAAACAGAGTCTCACTAAGCTGCTGAGGGTCTCACTAAGGTGCTGAGGCTGGCCTTGAACTTGTGATCCTCCTGTATTAGTCTCCCAAGTCACTGGGATTACAGGTATGCACTACTGCACCCTCTACAGAAGCTTTTAAATTTGATAATGTCTCACTTACTAACTTTTGGCATTCTTTCCTGAACTTTCGGGGTCCTCTTGAGAAAGTCGTTGTCTGTGACTATATGATGGAGTGTTGACCTTATGTTTTCTTTTGGAAATTGCATAGTTTCTGGTCTAATTCCTAAGTCTCTGATCATTTCGAGTTGATTTTTGTGCAGGGTGACAGATAAGCATCTAGCCTCATTCTTCTACATATGGTTAACTAGTTGTCCCAGCACCATTTGTTTAAAAGGCTGTTCTTTCTCTAGTGTACATTTCTGGCACCTTTGTCAAAGATCAGATGACTGTATCTATGTGGGTTTGTCTCTGTGTCTTCTATTCTGTACCACTGGTCTATGTGTATGTTTTTATGCCAGTACCCTGCAGGTTTTGTTACTATAGCTTTCTAGTATACTTTGAAGTCAGGTATTGTGATGTTTCCTGCATTGCTTTATTGGCTTAGAATTGCTTTGGCTATTCTGGGTCTTTTATTCTTCCAAATGAACTTTAGGACAGTTTTGTCTAGTTCTATAAAGAATGTCATTGTTATTTTGATGGGGATTACATTGAATCTGTATATTGCTTTTGATAGTATGGTCACATTAACAATACTAATTCTGCCTATCCAAGAACACTGGAGGTCTTTCTATCTTCTTGTGAAAAAAGACATATTTTAAAGCCATCACATTGCATTTCATATGCATGAAAGAAAAATGGTAAACTTCAGTAACAGTTACATCTTGTTTAATTATGGATTATTAACACTTTTCGAAACTTGGACCAGATTTAGCTTGGTCTATCCTTTCCATCTGTCCTACTGGCAAGCTTATTAACTAAAATGAAATTTGGTGTAAACAAAAACAAAGAAACTAAAGTTATGAAGGAATTTTATCAAGCATTCCAACTTCAACTAGAAATTACTAGTAGTTTTCTAGTGAGTTTTATTTGTGCCAGGATTATAAACTGATCTATAAGATTGAGGATTAATGCCTGTAATCTCAGCAGCTCAGGTGCTAAGCAACTCAGTGAGACCCTGTCTCTAAATAAAATACAAAACAGGGCTGGGGATGTGGTTCAGTGGTTGAATGCCTCTGAGTTCAATCCCAAGTACCAAAAAAAAAGACTGAGGATTAAACCCATTTTGTTTCAAGTACATGTATAAACCAGCTAAATGAACAGGAGAACAATGACCAAGCCAATTTCACAAACGTTAACAACTAATATAAATACTTGATAGTACCTCGTGACTTCCTGTTTTGGTGAAATATTGAAAGTAGAGAGTTCAACTGAGAAATTGCATATAAGTGACTAAATCTCTTCTATGAAACTTTTCTTCTCTAGAAAACTTTTAAATAATGAGTAGAACATCAAAGCCTAATTAAAGGTATGAATTTTATATACAAAAAGCAATATCCTTTCTATAAATAGAACCATGTAGACCTCAGACTACAGACTACCTTTCTGTTAAATATAGGAAATAATACTTTCTTGTGTCCTTGTTTACACTGAGTACATGCTACAAATTTAATTTGAAGGATACTGAAATATTCTGTTTCCCTTAAGAAATAAGTAGTTTCAAAATATTACGATGAGAAAAAAAATGCCTTAAAGGAGTATGTTTTTAAAAGCCAGGAATAAAAATACATGAAAGAATCTTTTTCTTATATCTAGCAAATTTATAAAGCAAGTCAGTCCCAAAGAAAAGTCTCTTGTTCTTTTAAGAAATGGGTCTTCTTGAATTATAAACTTTAATGCCATTCTGCATCGAAGAACGTGAATATTTAGTGAGTAATGCACCTATGGTTTGCTTCTCTCCACATAAATCTCTGGGAAGGAAAAAATAAATAAATAGTATGAAAAGCTTAGGAAGTATAATATATAGTACTAATTATTTTACCTTTTCCCCCCTAAATCCATCTTTCAAGTAGGCATAAGGGAATGTTTTTGGGGGAGAAACAGGGTGGGGACTGCTTCTAAGTCTTAACTGAATAGGTACATTACATTATTATTTCATTGAACCTTCACAATAGGAGTAGGAGTCATATATTATTTAACCCTTCATTAGATATGAGGAATAGGCTCAGGCAGATGATAAATGACAGTGAAATTTTGCTGCCAGGTCTTTATGACTTCAAAGTCCATGTTTTCTGTAATATCACACAACTTCTAAGTTAGAAGTACAAGCAATATGATACCCTGTAGTCTGGAAGGAGAAAACCTGGATACTAGGCCACCTGTGTGAGCTTGTCTAGGTTACCTTTCTGAACTTCAGCTTCCTTTTCTTCACCTCAAAGAGAAAAAGACTATGACCAGAACATAATAAGGGGAGGGGAGGGAGGAGGACATGATGAAGGGGAAAAGGGCTAGATCACAGATGACCATGAAGGAATGGAAGAGAGCTGTGATTTAATTCTAAATATAATAAGAAGACACTGGGAGAGTTTTAAATAATAAAAAACAAGCATAATGTGATCTAAGTTTTAAATAATGGAGGCAACGAGCCAATGACTAAGAAAGATGGGGGGGTAGGTGGAGGTTTCACTATATTTATACTGTTCCTTTTGAATGCTTAAAAACTTTCAAAATAAGTAGTATAAAGAGGGGAGAGGGAAAATAGGCAAAAAGAGATGTACAGAGGCCAGTTCAGAGACAAGTACAATATGATCCATCAGGATTTGCTTCTAGTTTGCCCCAGAAGGTAAAAAGAGGACAAGGACAAGAATTGTTCCTAGACTTTCTGCTTGAGTAATTGGACAAGTGGAGGTGCTACTCACTTCATTGAAGATGAAGAATAGGGGCAAGAAGAATCAGTGGTTCTATTATGAAATTCCTATTAGATATCCAAATGGACATGTTAAGTAGGCAATTAAATATAACAATCTGTAGCTCTCAGAAAAAGTATGAAGATAAAATTAGGAAGTCACTACTTTTAAATCCAAGATGAGGGCACCAAGGGAAAAGCATGCACAGAAGAAAAGAACAGAGTCCTGGAGCACTCCAAAATTTAAAGACTGGGAAGAAAGAAGAAGATAGCAAAAAGACACAAAAAGGGCTGCCCTGGGAAAGAGAGGAGAAACCCAAATGTTTCAAGTAGGAGAAAGTGTTCTACCATGTCAAATAGTGCTAAGAGGTCAAGTAAACAAGGACAGTTGGCCACTGCATGTACAAAGATGGAAGTAATTGGAATCAGGAAATGTCACTGGGTAAAGGAAAAAATGGAAGGTGAAAAAGCAGAGAGTGAGTGTACACAATTTTTAAAAGGTGTTTTCTTATAAAGGAAAGCAGAGAACGTGGAGTCCAGTATGTTGATAGTGTTTTCTTTCAGGATGGACAATAGTACAGATCTTGTGCTGATAGGATGATATTATCCAATCCCAATGATAGGGAGACACTGATAATACAAGTGGGAAAAGGGGAAAACCAGAGGAGCCACGTCTTGAAGGAGACAGGGGAAACAAATCTGTTGCAGAGGAAAGACTACCCTTAAGAGCAGGGACAGTGTACTGCACAGGAGGGACTACAAAGGAAGAGGTGCAGATATGAGGGTGTTGGCAGAGTTGACACCGGGATAAGGTGGTTCTTATCTAACTGCTTTGATGTTTTCAAGGAATAAGGTCACAAGCTAGGCACAATGGTGTATGCCTGTAATCCCAGCAACTTGAGAGGCTGAGACAGAAGAATCTCAAGTTTGAAGCCAGATTGGGCAACTTGCAGAGACCCTGTCTCAAAAAATAAGAAAGGGTTGGGGATGTAGCTCAGTGGTACAGCACCACTGGATTCCATCCCCACTACCATAAAAAAAAAAAAAAAATTTTAAAAAAAAAGAAAGAAAGAAAGAAAGAAAGAACAAAGGAAGATCCTAAGTTGAGGGCAAAGAGGAAACAGGAGGTATTGCAGGTGTGTAAAGATAGTAAAAGATGTAATGGTAACTATTCCTATAGAATAGTTTAATGAGGAAATGGTGCCTAGCCAGGGGCACCAAGTGATAAATTCCACTTAATTTTTTTGTTTATTTGTTTTGGTACAGGGAATTGAACCCAGGGTGCTTTTACCACTAAGCCACATCCCCACCCTTTCACTTTTCATTTTGAGACAGTCTTCCTTAGTTTCTTAGGACCTCAATAAGTTGCTGAGGCTGGCCTTGAATTTGCAATCCTCCTGCCTCAGTCTTCTGAATTGGGATTACAGGCATTCGCCACTGCACCCAGCTCCACTTCCATTCCTACCCAAGACTGGTGACCCCATTATGTTCTTCTCTCCAGGAAACTTTAGCTTCCCAGATGTAGACACAGAATAAGCAGAAAGTTAGGTTAAATCCTTGTAGATTTTTACCAGAGAAATAAGAGGAAGAAGGGGCCCAGTAAGAAAGTTTGGATGGCAGGAGTTGGAGACACTAGCCACAGAATCTGAGCTGGGTAAATAGAAGAGAGATGACCTGTGAGGTGTGACACACAGGGATTAAGCCACGGTGTTAGGGGATTTCAAGTGTTGGTAGACTTGAGGTTCTCTAAGCAGGGACCTCAGGGCTAACTCAGTCTTGTGCAGTTTGGCTTCTACCACAATGTTAAAAAGTAAGGCAGTGAATGGGAGACAACCAGAGAGGGGGTTTTATCAAAGAGTTTTAGTGGTGTATATATTCTGTCCCTCAAAGAACTGCAGTTTTGTAGGAAGGAGAGCGAAAATGTTCTAGGAGTCATGAGGAACAAAATAACACATGTCACGAATGATGAGAAGAAAAAATACACAAAGTTTCATTGAAATCCATTTCCAGGACTAAAGACCATGGAGAATGATAGAGAAGACAACCTAAGAGAGTATGGAGGGAAGCATCATTCTTAGGGAATATGCAAATAACTGTGCTGATAATAAACCAAAAATGCTATGCCGTTCTTTATAAAAAGAACAACCCTCAAAATCCACTTTTAATAAATTAACTTACTGTATATATGGAGCAATATCTTCTTCTGTCCACTTCTCCCTTAGAGAAAATAGACTATTAAAACGTTCCTGATTTCCCTCAGGTAAATCATCTACTTTCAGCAAAAATATGATTTCTGGTCTTGAGTGTCTATCCACCAGTGCTAAACCCTATAAAAAATGAGAAGAAAAAGGGCAGTTAAAGTAAAGCTCTAATATTCAAATGTAACTCATTCTTTTACCATTATATTTAGCTTAGTCCACAGTATTAAAAATGTCGGTTACACAAAACTCACACAAACTATCCAGGGATTTGTAATAGCCTTTTTCACGAAGAGTTCCTTTAAACAATCACCTCTTTTCCCTGTAATTGGGTTTCTACTACCACCACAGTGCTAGAGATCAAACCCAGGGCCTCACTCATGCTAGTCAAGTACTATACCAATGAACTACATCCCCAACACAAGACAGCTTTAGTTATTAAGGAGACCAGTGACCTGTCCTTGACAAATCCAATGGGCTTTTTTCTTGAATTCATCTTGCTGGCCTGCTGCTTCTTGTTAATGTTGATTACTCCTTTATCTACATCTCTTCATCTGATGAAGATCTCTCTTATTTTCTGCATTACTGGATGTTGTCATTCCCTAGGTCTCTATCCTGACCACATTACCTGTTTCAATGTCACTCTTCTGGGTGACTTCATATTAACCTGTAGCCTGGCACTCACTTGCTAATGACTAATATTTATATCTCCCATTCAATGTCTCTTTTGAGCCCCAGACCTCTATATCCAAATTTGTAGATGAGCTCATGGTGTTTATCACCCTACCCTGCTGTAGTCCCACTAGGAGAACAGGAAACATAGGCATCATCCTAGATTCTACTGTTCAAACCCCAAACCTAAGTGGTTAATAAATCCTATAGATGTAAGGCCTCAAGATTTCTCTACCCATTCCTCACCCTATTTCTTTAACCAATACTCTCTAAAACAGGAATATTTATGTGCAAAAAGCCTAGAATGTTCTTTTTCATAATCTAGCCAACTTTCCATCCATCCAACTTCTTTATTTTCATAGTACAGGTTGAGAATCTCTAATCAAAAATGCTCAAAAAGTTTTAAATGTTTATTTGGAGCATTTTGGATTTTGGATTAGGGATGCTCAACCTGAAAAAATGTATGCAAATATTCCAAAATCTGAAAAACTCTGAAATCTGAAATAGTCCTGGTCCCAAGCATTTCAGGTAAGGACACTCAACTTGTATTCTTTCCAAAAGGCAAATCTGATAAGCATTTATTGAGGCAACTCTTCTAACCAATGTCACTGAATGGCCCCATAGCTTTTAGAATTGAGATTTTTTTTTTCCACAATCCATAGTGTCCCTAACTAACTCACCAGTATTTTTCATCCAGTCACTATCCATACTAACAGTGCCCCAATTTTTATACTTCCACATCTTTGAAAATACTCTCCTGGTACCTGTTTCTACCCTTCCTACCTAGAAAGCAAAAGTTCATCCTTCCACACCCAGCAACGAAAACAACTGTTCCTTCTGACAGTCATCTCTTATTGACCAGTCTGATGGATAAACTCCTTTTCTTTGCCTTCATAACATTCTATGCATGTGTTTTCCATGGCAAAGATCAATCTGCATTGTAAGAACAGATTTATACATGGAATGTGCATCCCACCATTGCCAATTCCTGGGCCAGCTCTCAGCACCTGGATGGTGTCAGCACCTTGTTTGGTGCCTAGACATAAAAGAAACTTTGTAAATATTGAGTAAATTCTTTCATTTATTTTCCAAATATTTATTGCGTATACTACATCCCAGGCAGAATGCCTCATATTGGCAAGCAACAATAAACAAAATGCTATCAAAGCAGACAATAAAAAACTACATAACTAGACATTTTTCCAAATGTCTAATTTGGTAAGTGTCATGAAGGAAAAACTACAAGGCACTACAGAACGAGGAAATGAGAGGTGTCTTCTTAGAAGGAAATAAGAGTTGGTCAGGTGGAATTAGGGTGAGCATCATACTAGAACCAAAAGCCTTGTGTGAAAGTCCTAATGTAAGAATTTCATGATCTTGAAATCTTCAAGAAGGCTGTTATATGGTAAACCAGAGAGAAAGCAGACAGATGAAGCTTTGGGGCAGATCATAAAGGGCCTTGGACGCCAAGATACAAAGTCTGTTTTTTACATCTTAAGTGCAATGGCAACCATTAAAATGATTTAAGCAGGACATTCATCTAATCTGACTGGCACTTTTAAAAAGATCGTTCGTGGGGGTGGGGGGGTGGCTGAGGGGGAAAACACTCGACTAGCATGAAAAACGGGGTGGGTTTTAAATCCCACAACAAAAAAAAAAAAAAAAAAAGGAAAGAAATAAAATAAATCATTCTAGTAGTTCCACAGGAAGGGACTGAAGGTAGGCAAAATGAGAAGTACAGGAACCTGCTGAGGGATGCTATAGATATTAAAGATGCAGGAGACCATGGTCGTTTGGACTAGGACAGTAGTGATGGAAATGAAGAGGACTGAAATGAAAAGAGACACAATGGATAGGAAGAGAGATTATCTATAAATAGGCACAAGGGATAGTAATGAGGTGATAGAAGTGTTCTAATACTAAATTGCACTGATTGCTATATAATTAATCAAGATGCTAAAAATTATTTTAGTTGATTAATGTATTTTTTGGTGGGGATCAAACATAAGACTTTGTGCATGCTAAACACAAGCTCTCCCATTGAGCTAAATTATTTTTAGAAGGTAAAAATTATTTTTAGAAGGTAAATTTTATGATATGCAAATTGTCTTCATAAAGTATTGGGTGTTCTGAAAGGACTCTATGCTGAATTCAATGGGCATCATACTCCCATTGGTGTCTAGCAAAACAAATTGGCTCTAAATTCAGATCCAAGACAAATATCTTCTCCCCTAGTAAATGACCACCTATTGAATCAGGTAGCAACCTCCACTGGTATTACCTTGAGCTGATCAAGCCTAGTTGTCATTCCTTCAGGAACACTCTGTTGCCACACTTCTTGAAACTCAGCCAGATTGAATTTCACTGCATTCTGAAGTAACATTTGTGCTGTTGCTCTGCATATTTTATCAGCACTCAATTCAAAATAAACTTCACCTAAGGAAAAGAGAATATCAGATAATTTCATATTATCCTCTTAAAATTAAATGTAGCACTAATGTTTTCTTTTCCTCTGTACTATTTCTTGGAAAGAATTATATACCTCCACTCACCTCCCACAGTCCCACCCACTGTTCTTTTTTTTTTTGGTACTGGGGATTGAACCCAGGGGCACTCAACCACTGAGCCACATTCCCCAGCCCTATTCTGTATTTTATTTAGAGACAGGGCCTCACTGAGTTGCTTAGGGCCTCAATAAGTTGCTGAGGCTGGCTTTGAACTCACGATCCTCCTGCCTCAGCCTCTCAAGTGCTGGGATTACAGGCGTGCATCACCGCGCCCGGCCCACTGTTCTTATTTTTAACACCAACATGCTTTAGAAAGGTATACCAATTTTAGCAAACAAAAGTTAAAATACCCATTAAAATACTTTCCCAAACTTACCTTCATCTATATATTTCTTTCCATAACATTTAAGACAGTGTTCTATCATTTCCCTGAAAAATTTAAAACACCCTTTTGACAAGTTATCAACATCCTTATACACTGTATTTTAAACCTCATTGCTAACTAGAAACTAAGATATAAATTTGAGATTTGAGGTACTAAATTATTTAGATGCCTAATAAGACTTTTTTAAAATTAGGAGCTAACTAAAATATACTGGGAAGCTGGTACATGCCAAGCCCCACGCTAATACATTTTTACATGAAAAATGTGAGCATAACTTTATGGTTATAAAATAGCTTTATAATTTTACGATAAAAACAAAAAAAAAAAACAAGAAAACAATGCAAATTTATTCAGCCAGTAACCAAAATACCCAAATCCTTTTTAGTTTTATATTTAAAAATCTTTTTAATATTGAAATACAAATAGTCTGGCCCCCAGATTTTGTTTTGCTCTGGAAAAAAATTTCCCTCTCCTTAAGGAAATCTGGAGGGACAGTAATTAAAAATACTTACTCTGGTTCCAATGGCCCAAGTTCCTGAAGGCATATGTTCAAAGGAACTTTACTAAAAGACCAAGATTCAGAATCCACAAGCTGAGTTACATGATTCAGAAGTTTCATCTCATAGTCAAAATCAAGAATCCTCCAATAACCTACAAATTCCATAAGTTATATTTACCAAAGAGCATTTAAAAGAATTAAACATTAAGTGAATTAATTAGTTAACAAATTGTTAATATAGCAGCATCCTCTTGCCCATTGCAAAAAAAAAAACCACTAAAAGTCTCTTTTTCTTTAAATAGTGATCCTTTTTATGTTTTTCTCCCAAGTTTTTTGGTGTTGAGAATTACACTCAGGACATCATGCATGCTAAAGAGCTACATCACCAGCCCTCCCCATCATTTAAAATTCTGACTTGAAGAAGATCAAGTAGTTTTTAAAGAGAATTTTATATATGACCAACACTGGGCTTGTTCAAGTGATTTAATATCCTGTTATCTCACAATAACCTTCTCGTTCTATGAGGAAAGAAATCTGCACCTGTTAGAGCCAATTCATTAGCACACTGTACAAATGAGGTTGAGGGTCATAGATTCCAGGTCCTATAGGATAACCTCTGCTGTGCACACAGCCAGGGTATAATTCCCTGGTCACAGCTATTTCGCAGTGGTATCCTCACACTCATAAAAATGCTTAGCTCAACTGAGATTGACAGACTCTGATACTGTATGGACAAAATAAAATAAAGTTGGACATTGAGATACATTATCCTTTTAGCTGTGAAAGAATACAAAATGACATATTGTAATTGATGACACAACCACCAGCCCTGGAAAAAGAAAAAGCACACATCCACCATTTCCAAGAGAAAAGGTTTCTATTTCTATTCTATTCTATTTTCTATTAAAAAATAAAGGCAACATTAAGAAATGCATTGTGTGAGGTAAAGCTGGAGAAGAGAGCTAGGAGTAATCTATGCATCCTTCTACCAAAAGTTTATCCATCCCCATGCAATCAGTGAATAACGTAGAATACAGGGTTTATAGCTGGGCGAGGTGGCACACCCATGTAATCCCAGAGACTTGGGAAGCTGAGGAAAGTGGATCTTAAGTTCCAGCCTCAGCAACTTAGCAATGCCCTAAGTAACTTAGTGAGACCCATCCCAAAATAAAAATAAATGGAGCTGGGGATGCGGCTCAGTGGTAAATCCCCCCTGGGTTCAATTCCTAGTACAAAAAAAAAAAAAAAAAAATACATAAGGTGTGTTTGCTACCTCCCCTTTAAAAATTGACATTCGAGGTATCTGTAATTAGCAGCAGGTATACTTAATTTAAAATGTTTTTTTAATGAGTCTCAAGGAACCACAACAAAGGGCTATTTACCAGTAAATTCTGAAGTTGTGTGTAGTTGCTTTACTCAGCAAAATTTGCCATATTGAGGGGAAGAGTATCACAAAAGTTAATCTTGTTTGGAAGATTATGAGCCAATTGAATAATGTATCTACCAACACATCCTGATATCCTCATCCATAACACATGGGGACAGAATTGAGCCGCTTCTCTAGGCAATAATAAAAATAATTTAAAAATAAAAAAGAATGCATGCAAACAACTACTGAGGATCACCACAGACCCACATGCTGAAAAGAAGCTCCGACTCCAGAGCAGAAGCCAAACAAAACATGAAAGAAGACACTGCAGGGCTTCTCCATCAACCCCTGACACCAACACATACTCCTGCACCTTTTATACAGGCTTAAATTATAAATTAATACATGTTTAGAAAAACAGAGTTATCATAAGAATAGAGCCCCATCTCCAAGCAATTTATAAATACAATGAGATTATTAAATTAATTTTGAACTAGGAATTCAAATACATGATTCTATGTCATATCCTATCACTAACTCAACATGTAGCCCTGGACAAGGTAGTTTTTTTTTTGGTCCTAGGCCTTAGTTTCCTTACTTATTAAAAAAAGTTAATAAACAGCCTGATATATAAAGCCTTTTCTCAATCAAACATGGTTCTTCTATTACCATCTACCCGCAAAGAAAAAGGCCTGTAAGGAGTGGTTAAAGTCACTGGTAATTTCCTTCTGTATGATGATCACACATAGACTCTATTCCATACTCAAAAAGACAAATACCATCATATTTTCTTCTTCTTTTTTTTTTTTCTTTTTTCTTTTTTTTTGGTGGTGCTAGGGTTGCAAACACAAGGACTCATGCATGCTAGGCAAGTACTACCAAAGAACAACATCCCCAGTCCCTAATATTATCATATTTGAGCCCAAAAGATTAAATAAACCAGGAGCAATAGTGCATGCATGTAATCCCAGCTACTTAGGAGGCTGAGGAAGGAGAATACCATGTCAAGGCCAGCCTCAGCAACTTAGTGAGATCCTGTCAAAATAAATAGATAGCCAGGCATCGTGGCTCACACCTGCAATCCTAGCAACTCAAGAGGCTGAGGTAGGAGGATGACCCATTCAAAGTGAGCCTCAGCAACTTAGCAAGGCCAAGTCTCAAAACACAAAAAGGGCGGGGGATGTGGCTGAGTTGTTAAGCTCCCTGGGGTTCAATACCTGGTACCAAAAAAATAAACAAATATGTAATAGGGCAAAGCTGTCCAAAAACTTCTTTCTTTCATGATACCTGATTCCATCATTATGAATGATAATAATAAATAATGCTACCTCCAATCTCACAGGCATTTAAAACTTGTAACTGGGTCATTATTTCTTCTTCACTTGCCTGAATTTGATCAAGCAAATCTTCAGTTGTATACTGAAACAAACAAACAAGTTTTAATGCTTTGAAGAATAACATTTTAGATTCCTCATTGAATTTTGGGAAATAAATACATAGGATAGATTCAGACAGTATTTATGCACTAGTCCATTTTCTTTTATTAATAAATAATAATGATAATACAAAATCAATAGACATCTCAGCAGAAAACAGAGATAAATGTTCCTGTCACTGAAATTGGCAATAATTTCTTTCTCTTTTTTGTCGTGCCGAAGATCAAACCCAGGGCCTCCTGCATGCCAGGCAAGCACTCTACCACTGAGTCACATCCTCAGACTTCATTGAAATGATAAACTTTTGTATCAAAACACTATCAATGCAAAAGGACAAATATATGATTCCACATCCATATGATTTATTTAGAGTACTTAAATTCAGAGACAGAAAGTAGAATGTGGTTGTCATTGCTTGGGAAGAAGGAATGGGGAGTCATTGTTTAGTGACAAAGTTTCATCTTCCTAACATCTTCCACTAGGAAGATGATAAAGTTCTAGAGATGGATGGTGCTTAATTTACACACCAACATGAATGGACTTAGGGCTACTGAATTGACATTTTAAAATCATTAAAATGGTAAATGCTATGTTATACATATTTGACCACAATAAAAATAAATCAAGAAATTGAAAGGACAACCTGAAAAATGGGAGAAAATATTTGCATATCATATATCTGATAAAGAACTTCCCTACAATGCTGTAATGAAAAGACAAATAATTAAAACCCAGACAAAGGAACTGAATAGATATATTTCTCCAATGACATACAAATTAAATAGAATCATGAAAATATGCTGAATATCAAGTCATCAGGGAAATGCACTTCAAAACCACAGTGAGATACCACTTTATTTATGTACATACATATGTACATTTTAAGCCTACAACACCCAGTATTCCCATGTGTTCTCCTGTTCAGGAAGTGACCAGGCCAATTCTGCTTAGCTTCTAAGATCAGATGAGATCAGGCATGGTCAAGGTGGTATGGTCCTTGACAAGTTTCCACTTTAAGCCCATCAAGTGAGTTTGAAATTTTCATAACCTTTGAAAAATAAGAATTTCTGGGCCTGGGGATATAGCTCAGTTTGTAAAGCACAAGGCCCTGGGTTCAATCCCCAGCACCACAAAAAAGAAAAAAAAAAAAAAAAAAAAAAAAGAATTTCGCCATGAAGTGCACCTAATTAAAATTCTCTAAATTTCAAATCAAGAATTAAAAACAACAGCTGGGCACAGTGGTGCACACCTGTAATCCCAGAGGCCCAAGAGGCTAAGGCATGAGTGCCTCAAGTTTAAAGCCAGCTTCAGCAACAGCGAAGCACTAAGCGACTAACCCTAAATAAAATACAAAATAGGGCTGGAAATGTGGCTCGGTGGTTAAGTACCCCTGAGTTCAATCCCCAATACCCTCCCCCCCAAAAAAAGAAAACAACAGTCTTACTTTTGAACAATTTGAATCCTCTTCTTTTTGACTGTCAGGTCCTTCATAAGTATTTTCCATTAGAAATTTCTTTAGCTTCTTTAATTTAGGTCTGCATCTTCTCAATTCCCAATAATTATTAGAAAAACCAAAGATCTAGAATTCAAATCATAACCTCTTTAGGGGCCATTCTAAAAGACAGTTTGCACAAAATTCCAACTAACTCATCTTTCCTGGCCAAAAATAAAGAAAAAGGAACCAAAGTATTCTGCTTTCTATCAGGAAGGTACCCATCCAGTGGCCTCAAGTGGATGGATGAATACCTTTAGGAAACATCTTTTCAAAGTCCAATTAAGAAGATACTGCCAATAAAGTAAGAATCAATACCTGAGCATCACATCTCAAGTATACTCTTAGAAACTAAAGTCTGCCCAGAATAGAATGAACAGAATGGTCATAATTCTGCAAATCAGGTAGAAGGAAATTGAAAATGAATATAGTTATGAAAAACAGAATATATATTCTGAAAAACAAAATAGAGACATTATCATAGTCATCAAATAATGAAGAAATATTAAAAGGAAAAAGAGGTATCATCCTTCTATCTTACTCAGTTTGGGGAGGCTTTTGTTCAATGCAAGAATTTCTACTATTTCAAATTAGAGCTAATTAGATTGTTGGACTTGTGACAGAGGTCTATCACTTGAAGAAATTCAAGTCATAGAGGCTAGATGATGGATGCATATGTTATTCCTCTCTATGTTTGCAGGATAGCTCAGTGTCTAGCATTGGATGCCCAATAAGCGTCTCATGAAAGGAGAAAAGGTAAACGATTATTTCCAGGGTGCTTTGCAACTCTAAGATGGAAGAACAGGGGATGCTTCTACTCTCAAAATAAGAAAAGGCTTGATTGACAAGATGAGGTCTACAGCCTAAAGGAGATGCTGCCGATTCTAAGGCCTTCAAAAGAAGAGCTTGGGGGTGGTCAAACAAGAAAGATTGATTCTATCTACAGTTCAAAGTGGCAGTCATCTGGATATATCCAAGGCACAGATGTTGGCATAGGCTTTAGTGTGGTACAGGACAGGAATCAGGTGTAGCCTTGTATTTAAATGAGTCATCAATTAAAAAAAAAAGATGGGAGATTTTACCCCCAACATCTAAATCACAAAGTGTAGGAATGCTGGTCTGCTTACCTACATGTCAACTGAATAATGGCTACCCAACTACTTGGGGCTGTGGTATCCAATTTGCCACAGACCCAAACACTACCTGCTCCTTCTGGGGATCCACTACCAATTGTCAATCCCAGCCTAAGTTGCTGATGTGCGTCCTCATCTAGTCCTTTTAGGCATTCCTCTGCTGGGAAGAGCTACCAAGGATTATGCTTTGGTTAATGGATCTTTAGGTTTCACCCAGCCTTATCACCCAGAATTCCCATAACAAATAAGAGCTCAAGGTACTCGTACATATTATTGTGCCCTCACAAAAACACATAAACCAGGTAAGTGATGAAAAATACATTATCTTTTACAAAAGAATGAACTGCCAATATTTTGAGTAAATTACAGTGAAAGACTCGTAACCCGACAGAAACCAAAATAAAAATTTTTACTGGAAATTCCCCTATTCCAGTAACATCATATGAATCACCCAAGCTTCCCAGCAATTTCCCTTCTTTCCTCTCCAGTTCTATTTTTAAGAAAATACTTGGCCTAAAGTCATCCATAAAGCCCATAAAGAATTAAGGGCCGTGCTTTGATTGTTACATGTGTAACAACCTAGACAGGATGGAGACTTTTGTTTGGTAACTACCATCAGTATTCTCCAAAATAATTAAAAATTTGTTATACTTGGCTGCAGATATTAATGAACTAAACCAAATTTTAAGCTAAGAAACAGACTTCATTCAAAAATTCAGTTTTCTTCCTTGTAACTACTACCAGGCACTCGTTATGACTTGAGGGAATTTGTTTTCAAAACACATCCACAGCAAAATTCACTAAAATTAGGTAAAATTTTTGAATGAGTCACAAATGGTGGTGATTATTGTGGTAATAGCAAAGTTACCACATCAAGAAAAAAGATCAATTTGAAACTTAAAAATCAAATTAGGGGGCTGGGGAATGTGGCTCAGTGGTAGAGCACTTGCCAGGCATGCGTGAGGGGCCCTGAATTCAATCCCCAGTACCACAAAAAAAAAAAAAAAAAGAAAGAAAAAGGAAAAATCAAATTGGGAAACTAAAGACAAGTTCACAGTACTTCAAGCAAACAAAAATAATAATGCTGAAAAACTTTCAAATTTCATTCAGAGGGCCAACCAAGATGTTGCACACCTGTAATCCCAGAAACTCAAGGGAGGCCTCCGCAGGAGGATGGCAAGCTTGAGGCCAGCTTCAGCAATTTAGTGAGACTCTCTCAAAATAACAAAGGCTGGGTGTACAGCTCAGTGGTAAAGTGCCCTTGGGTTCAATCCCCAGTACCAAAATAAATGAATAAGTAGAAACAAATTTCATTACAGAACTTCTGCAATTCCCCATGATTATATGTTTTACACCAAAAGTTTTTAATGAAAGGCAAGATTGGCACCTGTGCTGTCATTCTCAGACTTAAATAAATCAGGAGAGATAAAACAGTACCTCTGTGTGAATAATGTTAGAGTGTGTTTCCTCCATCTTCAGCTGGTCTGGAGTTCTACAACCAGGAATGAAGAGCAACATATTTGAAGTATCTGCTATTTTCAAGTCATATGTTTTGTCTTTACTACATAGCACAGCTTGTTCATCTTTATCTCCACGAATCACAAGACTGCAGGAAAATGGGGAAAATACATGGTTTATTGAGACTACAATGGACATCTTCATTTTAAACTCACTTCCCAAATGCTCTGGTTTGCAGAATTTTAAAATTCAGCCCTGATGCTGTGTCCAGCCCTGTGGTACAATCATGGATTCCAAAGAGCAAACACTGGACGAAGCAAGAGCCAGACAGGCGCCTGGTGCCTCATTAAGGAAAAAAATAGCTAAATATGGGCAAGAAGACATAAAGAGGCCGCGAGGCCAAATGTCACTCTGCGGCATCTTTGCGCAGGCTATTGGGAAGACCGCAAGTATCTAGAGGCTTCAGTCAATGTCTCACAATTTTCTAAAACAGGCTAAAGTGGTACTTACAAAACATGTGCATAGGAATCTTAGCAAATTGGGATATTGAGGTCTGGGAGGGGATCTAAAACTCTATTTCTGAGAACCTTCCAAGGATAAGCATACTACTGCTCCCGAGACCCACTCAGGTGGTGTCAGTGTTTTGTTCTGAGCAATCAAAGGAACACATCCTGGCCCAACCATTAGCTATGTTGCAAAGAAACCGCAGCCTTATGAAAAGAAGGCTGTAGTGCTGGATGAAAAATAGGACCAGGATATGTATACAAATGGGACTAAATGAAAGACTCTGAGAAAGGGAATTTACCACAGGTGAAGAAAAGCAAGAAGAAAAGGATGAAGGTGAGGAGGAGGAAGAGGAAAGACCAGATGATGGAGAGGACAGCAGAGCTGATTCTCTAAGTTTTCCTTGTCTACAAAATATTAAACTCTCCTGTGCACAACTCACTTCTTTTAAATAATTAAGAACCTAAAATAGGAGACTATAATTACCTTTTCAACTAAGCCTTCAATTAAGAGAATAAGATTTTTAGATTCTTGTTGCTAGTAACATTTAATAGGTCCAGTGTCTACCTTTTAACATTCTACATTACACTGTCCCAATTTGAAATATTTTTATACCAACCCTCACTCAAAAACTCAAAAATTTAAAACACACAGTTTGTCAGCTAGATTAAGCATAAGAGAAGGTTGTCACACCTGAACTCTTCTTGATCTCCACTAACTCAGATGGAATAGAACCTTATAAGGGAAGCTCTTCAGTTCTCTTAAGGGTACTCTGGTTAATACCAAAGGCTGGTCAATTGACTAGAACGCTGTTTGAAAGAGTGAAATATGAAGATTGAAACACAACCCAAAGGGTCCAACTAAAAGGAACCTACAAATATGCATGTTGGAGGAAGAGTGGCACAGAAGAAAATCAACTTGCAGGAATTGGGACTGCACCAAGTTTATAGGCTACAGGTTGAAGGGTTCTCTAGATTTCTCAAGGCAGCCTTCAAAAACAACCACCTACCACCCTCTCTGCCTTTTTTTTGAGGGGGCGGGGGTTCTGGAGAGCAAACCCAAGGTCTCTTGGGGCTACTCTACCACAGAACAGCAGTCTCAACCCCTAACTATGTTTTTTCAATCCAAGAGGGTTGGCAGCAAATTTGTAGTTGACCTACAATTAGAAGTAGCTTTATGTCCCCATTAAATGACCCCAAATGAGTCTGCTTGAGGCCCTCGCTCAATTACCAAGTTGTAATTAAGGCTTTAAAATGAATCCCTACATGTCCTACCCATCGTTTGAGTAAAAGAAATATAGGTGGGAACCGAGAACTCTATAAATATTGGATATTATCACTGTACTTTAAAATAGAATGAATCAGACCTAACTTTCCTATGTTCATATATGAATACACAACCAGTGTAACTCCACATCATGCACAACCACAAAAATGGGAAGTCATACTCCATGTGTGTATAATATGTCAAAATGCATTCTACTGTCATGTATAACTAAAAAGAACAAAAATAAAAGTAGAATGACAGAGTGTTCTGTGGAGTCCCTGGCATCACTTCCAAAGCCTTCAGATTTTCACTGAGGTTCTAGTTCCCGACTAGACACGTGCCTCCAGGTTCGGCTGAACCAGCCCTATTTATCACCTCAGTCCAGCTCACTGCAAGGTCATGCAGGGGCTTGGGATCCTCCTTGGGAGATGGCAGCACGCCAGGTATCAGGCCACCAGCTGGCTGTGAGCCTCTGGCCAAATGAATGCATCTCTCAGGCCCTGTTTCCTCATCCTGAATTTCCGGTTGAACAAATCTGAAGGCGGCGGCTCTCAGCAGCTGGCTGCGCTGGCCGTCCGGGAGGCCCGGCCCGGCTCACCTGTGTCCGGCCTCCAGCTGCTGGCACAGCGCGGGCTCCAGCTCCAGCAGGCAGAAGTCGCCGGCGGCCGCGCCGCTGGCGCCAAGGCTGAAGCCCAGGCAGTGCACGGTGGGCAGCAGCTCGGCCGCGTTCAGCTTGGCGATCTGCAGGGTCGCGTCCACCTCCTCGCGTGTCCTCATCGCGGCGCGGCGAGGGGAAGCTGCAGCACCTGGGGTGGGCGGCGCGGGTGAGGCGGGCAAGAACCGGACGCCCAAGCAGCAGGAGCCGGCGAAACCCACACGAAATACAAACTATTTCAAAAGCGCGCCAAGGCGGCTGGGGACGTGTTTCCGGGGCGGAGCGCGGAAGATCCCAAAGCTGCAGGGCGCGCGAGCCCTCGGAGGCCGGGTCATCCTACCCAGGGTCGGGACTGCCAGGAAGAAACCCGGCCTCCTGGTGCGGAGGTTCGCGGAGCAGAGCTGAGACCCGGTGGGGCCTGACACAGGGCCCTCACCCAGTCCCTCCGCTGCTCCACCCCGCCCTGCCCCTCATTTCCCGCCAATGCGCCCTTTCCTTCCATCCAGTCTCTGCGGGTATAATTTCATTAACCCTTTACGAAGACCCCGAAAGGTGGGCCATGGTCATCCCGTTTCCTGCAAATGAGGAAGCAGGACCTTTGCCCGAGTGGTAAAGACAAGAGATGGCAAAGTCAGATTGCAGCCTAGTGTATCGTAGCTCTGAAAGCATCCTGCGGAGTTCTGGGGAAAGGATGCACCACCAGGAGCCAGCTGATTAGACTCAGACCTAGGGACCATCCTACCAGGGAGACAGCGCCTTGGACTAGTCTGCCCATTCGTTTGTGCCAGGGGCAGATGAGGCACTAGACCACTGTCAAGAGGAAAATGAATACAATTATGGCATTTGCAGGTAAATGAATGGAGTTGGAAAATACCATGCTAAGTGAAATAAGTCAATCCCAAAAATCCGAAGATCAAATGATTTCTCTGTGGGTGATGGGTGATGCTACTTAACAGGGGTGGGGGGTGGGTAGGCAAGAATGGAGAAAGGATGGATTGTGTAGAGGAAAATGAAGGGTGGAGAGGGGGCGGGGGAAGGAAAGATAATAGAATGAGACAAACATCCTTACCTCATGTACATGTATGATTACACAAACGGTGTGACTCTACTTCGGGTACAACCAGAGAAGTGAAAGTTGTACCCCATTTGTGTACAATCAAACAAAAAAAAAAAAAGAGGGAGGAAAGTAACCTTTCTGAGGACAAGAAAGGCCTGCAGTCTCCAAAAGGAGACCGGCAAACTCATCTCTGTGGGATGTGGTGTTGTCTAGACTAAGGTTTGCAGTGACCTGAACACAAAGTTTTTTAAAACAAAAGCTCGTAAATACACTGACAAGTCCACAAATAACTTGTAAGAGCAAGGTGAGCTCTCCCAGGGCTAACCTGCAGACTCCCTGAGAGGCTGCCTCTGAGAGCTGGAAAGGCCTAGGAGGAATTTTCCACATAATCGGTGGCTTCCTACTAGTTGGTGTAAATCAGACCTTGATTGAAGTAAAAGAATGTGGTGGGCAGGCATGGGTGAAGGGTTGAATCAGCAGTGTTTTGTTTGCTTCAGCTCTTCTAATATGAAAATACTAGAGTAGGGAGTCTCAGTTCTGGGAGATGCTTCAGTTGATGGTGGAAAGGTTAATTTGTTACTTCTTCATTAATCTTCTCATTCTGCCCACCCCACCCCCAACACTGAGGATTGAGCCCTTGGGTCTCTACCACTGGGCTGCATTCCCAGCCCTTTTTATTTCTTTTTTTTTTGTTTTTTTTTTGGGGTTTTTTTTTTTTTTTTAGGTGCTGGGGATTGAACCCAGGGCCTTGTGCTTGCGAGGCAAGCGCACTACCAAGCTCTAAATAGAGCTGTATCCCCAGCCCTATTTATTTCATTTTTCATTTGTGCATTATAACCATACATAATAGTGGGATTCATTATGCCATATCCATACGTGTGTTGCAGGGCAAGGGCCTTCTGCACAGCACAGAGGTCTCCTCAGCAGCTCTTGCAATCATGCCACACCGATTTGGGACATGTGGCTCAGAGTAGCAGGCATGAGTTTGTTAGATGGGGAAAGAAAAAGGGATACCCTCGAGGGAGAGAGTGGATTTTCTCAGAGAGGAAAAAGGACAGAGTGCCCCTCTTGCCCTCCAGTTTTATTAGGGGGGTCACGGGGAGGTTTCCAGACAGTCCCAGATCCACTTTTGACCTTTGACTGAGAGTGGAATGACATCAGGTTTTTTTTTATGGGGGGGGGGGGGGACTGGGGATTGAACCCAGGAGCATTTAAGCACTAAGGCACATCCCTGGCCCTTTTTATTTTTTATAATGAGCTGTCTCATTATAAAGCTGTCTCACTAAGTTGCTTAGGGTCTCGGTAAGTTACTGAACTGGCCTTGAACTTGCAATCCTCTTGTATCTGTCTCCTGAGTTTCTGGGATTAGAGACCTGTGCCACCACACCCTGCTAGACTTTCCAGTACTCACTGTGCATGCAAAAGGTCCAGGACAACTCTAGGTCCCTTTGACCCATGCTAATTCTAGTTGGAACCTGTTCTTTGAGATTTTATGGTTAAGGGAATTATCCTTATCTCTCTGAATGCTGGAACCTGGTCTGGGTAAGGGTCACAAAAATTCTCCCCTCCAGGTTAACTTATGTTCTTGTCAAAATTTCAGGTCTGTCCACCCTATTGGTCTGAGCCTCAGATGAGGCAGAGCATCATGGCAGAAGAGTGTGGTGGAGGAAATCTGCTCAGTTCATGACAGCCAGGAAGCACAGAGAGCTCTGCTCCCCCGGGACAAAATATAAACCCCAAAGGCACACCCTCACTGATCTATTTCCTCCAGCCATACCCTTCCTGCCTACAGTTACCATGTGGTTAATCCATTCAAGTGGATTAATCCACTAATTAAATTACAGCTCTCATAATGTAATCATTTCACCTCTGAACATTCTTGCCTTGTCTTACACATGCGCTTTTGGGGGGCACCTCATCCTCAAACCATAAAAACATTTGGATCCTGACTTCCTGAGTCTAGATTATTGTACTTAGTATGATGTTCTATAGTTTCATCCTTTTACCGGTGAATGACATAATTTCATTCTTCTTTATGACTTCCTTTTTATTATTTTGAGATCGGGTCTAGCTAAGTTGCCAGTGCTGACCTTGAATTTGAAACCCTCCTGCCTCAGCCTCTGGAATAGCTGTCATGTGACACTGTACCTGGCAACCTTCTCTTTTAAAATATAAGAACCCCTAAGGAAAATGATGAAGCAACACACTGCATATAAAGGTGATCGCCTCATAAGAATTTATTGTTAGGAAGATAATCAACTATTGCAGATGCACAATTAAACAGGAAACATTCTCTACAACTAGAAGTAGTGTAGTATAAGTAGACCTACATTTTCATTAGACAGGCTTGTCTGGAATCCCATTTCTGCTCTCAGAGTTTTGTGATCTATGGCAGTTTTCCTACTTTCTTTAACTGCACTTCCTTATTTTGAAATTCATGTTAAATACATTCTATTATGAATGGATAAATTGTGGTCTATATACACAATAGAATATTACTCAGCCATAAAGAAGAATGACTTTATGACATTTGCCAGTAAATGGATGGACCTGGAGACTATCATGCCAAGTGAAATAAGCCAGTCCCCAAAACCTAAGGTCAAATGTGTTTTGCTGACATAGGGAAGGTAATCCACAATCAGGGACAAGAGGTGAAGGATAGATATTCAGTAGATTAGACAAAGGGGGATAAAGGGAAGGGCTGGGGAATAGGAAAAGGAAAGACAGTGGAATGAATCCAAAATAATTTTCCTATGTACTTATATGAATATACCACAGTGAATCCCTGCATCAGGTACATCCATAAGAATGGGGTCCTAAGAAGAATAAGCTGTATTCCATACAATTATATCAAAATGAATTCTGTCATATATAACTAAAAAGAACCAAAAATTTTTTTTCAAAAGTACAGCCTGTGTAATAAATGGCAGCTAGGGTTTTGGGGTTTTTTTCCCCCCATTCTTATTTATTGTTGTTGTTATTTGATAATTTTATTTTAATTCAATTTTAATGATATCCATTTGTTACCATTAATTCAATATTCCAGTAGGAAGTGGGACCTGGGTTCTCTTAAAATATAAATGATAGGGTTGGGGCTATTTGTCAGTAACAGAGCACTTGTCTAGCATGCAGAAGCTCTGAGTTGGATCCCCAGCCTGGGCAAGAAGTAAATAAAGCAAGCTTGCAAACTGTATCATCTTGTTTTAACTTAAAATAACTTCAGATAAAAGTCCTAAATTACAGCTAGATTTATTTTATTCTGTAGGAAATACAATCACTTAAATGGTAGCTTCAGATTTTGTTAAGTAGATTTTTAAGGTTTTGCTTATAAAACAGTCAGAATTTCTTCCACTAGGTGGTGACATTGTTTCATGTTTCATGATGCAGCCTGCTTCACTTCCTCTGCTGCCTTAGGAAAGCAAAGTGAAGAAATCCTTATGAAGTATTTACTGAGTCAAGCACTAGACTGATCACGCAGTAATGTGGGTCAGATCCCACCATTCCTCTGTTCAAACTCCTCCAGTGGATTCTGATCTCCTTTAGAATTAAAAGCAAAGTCCTTACCAAGGTGTTCGTAACACCATAAATAACCTGTATTTCCCTCACCCCCATCTTGCTACTCCCTAAATTCACAGGACACACTTCTACCTCAGGATCCTTTATTTTCAAATCAAACATTGAGATATAAATAAAATAAAGTATATCCATTTGCCGTGTATGGTTTAACATTTTGACAAACATTGGTGAACCATTACCACAATCAAGATGCAGAACATTCTAATCACACCCCAAAGTTTTCTCAGACCACTTAGCAAAAAGGAAGGGAAGCTGGGCACAGTGGAACTTAAGTATCATCCCAGTGACTCAGGAGGCTGAGGCAGGAGGATCACAAGTTCAAGACTAGCCACAGCAACTTAGCAAGGCCCTCAGCAACTTAGGGAGACCCTGTCTCAAAATGAAAAATAAAAAGGACTGGGGATGTAGCTCAGAAGGTAAGGGCCCCTGAGTTCAATTCCCAGTATCAAAAATAAATAAAGCAAAAGCAATATGGAGCCTTTAATAAGTTTTTAGAATGTGAGTCCTGAGACCAAAAAGTTTGAGAGCTGTTGATACACATGGTGTCTCCTGGGGGTGGAGTGCAGACCATTTCCAGTGTGCATAAGAGTGATGTCTAGGGCCCCTGCTGACTGTTTGAAGCCTCATTCTGCCACTTACTGGGTGTATGACCTTGGGGAAATTCACTTAACTTGGCTTTGCTCTGGTTTCCTTTTATACAGAGATGATGATAATGGTCAACACACACAGAAAAATAGAACACATTTAAAACATGAAAGGGCTGGGGGTGTAGCTCAGTGGTAGATTGCTTGCCCACCAAGTGTGAGGCCCTAGGCTTTATCCCAGCACTGCAATACAAAAGAAATAGTAAACTAATGAGAGAGAATTTCTTATAGGAAATTGTTTTTATGGGTGATGGGAAGTCTGAGACACTCAGAAGAGGGATGGAGAAACAATCTCAAAAATAAAAGCAGCAGGAAATCTCTGCCACTCTTAGGCCAGAGAAAAGCACAGTTCCTGGCCCCAGGGGACAGTGGTCCTCCTGGGAACTATAAAGGACCTGTGTTGAAGGATCTACAGCCTCAGAGGTAGAGAGCATTGATGAGGAGTGCCCTGGCCTCTCCTTACATCTGCTTTCCAATCTCCCACCAATGTCCCCGGTTGGCTGAATCTAACTGGAAGCCTTGTGAGCTTGGGAAATGTAGTGAGCGGGGTCAGACCCCTTCTGCTGCAGAGCAGAGCTGGGAAAGAACCTGGGAACCAGACAGCAACAGGTACTAAAAGATTATCTGACTTCTTTGTAGGGAGGTAGGGGTGACCACTACCCTCATCCATCAGACGGGGTACAGCCCATGCTTCCATAACAAAAGCCATGCTAACAAATGAATACACATTTATTTCATCAAAGTTTTCTGGGACTTGGGAGCCTTCAGATTGAAGGCCAATAGACTCAGGGTGAACTATCTGTTTTCCAGGATTCAATGAAGTGTGAGCAGCTATGTAGAAACACAACTGGACAAAAAGGGTGTGATTTAATGGTGGTAAACCCACTGGGGACACCTGGCTAGGCCTGTCTGCTCAGATTCTTCTTGGCCTTTCTGTGCAGTGTGTCTTTCCCCCAGCTATAGGGCAGGACCCCTTCTGGAATGAGGTTCTTATGACCTCAAACTTGTTAGACCAGAGAATTTCTTTATGGCCAGCTCTTATACCAAAAGATGAGGGAAAGTTAATGTAGTATTTTTAGGTTTTATGGCTGGCTTTGGGGAAAAGGGGTTCTGCTTTCTATGACCCGCCTTGCCAAAGAGGGATTCTAGTTTCTGTGGCTTGCCTCAGGGGAGAATGAAAGGAAAGAGACAGTTGGCAGGAGAAGATCGGAGAGAAACTTTGTTTCTGAGATCTTCACTTTGGCGTATTACTTTCCAAGCTCCAAGCAACCTGATAAGGAATGTTTTAATTAAATGATTTAACAACTGCAAAGCCTACGTTAAGTGGTATAAGTAGTATCTGGCACATGCTAGTGCTCTATAAAAATTTACAAATGAAATTTTTTAAAAAGCACTAACTCCAAGCTGGTTTGATTTTTTGTTTGTTTTTTGTATTTGTTTTGTTTTAAATATTAGGATTTAATTTTATTTTGATACTGGCGGTTGAACCCAAGTGTGCTTTATCACTGAACTACATCTCCTACTCTTTATTTTTTATTTTATCTCATCAAGTTGCTTAGGGCCTCACTAAGTGGTTGAGTCAGGCCTTGAACTTGTGATTCTCCTGCTTCAGCCTTCTGAGTTGCTGGGGTGACAGGCATGCACCACTGTGCACAGCTAAGTGTTAGGATTTTCTATTGTTGACAGCTTTCAAAGTTCTGAGCTTCCTTTTGCTCTTGGTGCCTCTGTTGAGAGAACTCTTATGGCCCTACCATCCAGCAAAGCCCTCCAGTGCACACACATTTATATCAAAGCACAATCATTTCCTAGGTTCTCTCTTACGATCAATGATGGCAGATATCTAATAACTTCTTTTTCTTCTTCTGTGGTGTTTTTGAATAACTTTATTCATTTTTTTATATGGTGCTGAGGTTGGAATCTAATGCTGCACACGTGCTAGGCAAGCACTCTACAATTGAGCTACAACCCCAGCCCCACCTCTATGGCATTTTCTTTTAATTGGTTCTTTTTAATTATGCATGTCAGTAGAACCCATTTTGATATAATTATATAGCAGGGAATATATCTTTTTTTTCACAATGTAGATTCACATGATTCATATAATCTTACATATACATAGGGTAATACTGTCTGTCTCAGTCTATTATCTTTCCTTCCCCCACCCCCTCCCATCCCATTTTCCTCTACACCATACATACTTCCTCCATTCTTATCCCCTCTATAACTCCCCCCCACACTATGTATCAGCATCCACTGATCAGAGAAAACATTCAGCCTTTGGTTTTTTGGGCTTGGCTTATTTCACTTAGCATGATATTCTCCAAATCCAAATAACCCAATCAATAAATGGGCTAAGAAACTGGGCAGACACTTCATAGAAGATGATCTACAGGTGATCAACAAATACATGAAAAAGTGCTCATCATCTCTAGTAATCAGAGAAATGCAAATTAAAACCACCCTAAGATTTCATCTAACTTCAATTAGAATGGCTATTATCAGGAATACAAGCAATAATAAGTGTTGGCGTGGATGTGGGGAAAAAGGCACACCCATACATTGCTGATGGAGTTGCAAATTGGTGCAGCCACTCTGTAAAGCAGTATGGAGATTCCTCAAAAAACTTGGAATGGACCCACCATTTGACCTAGCTATCCCACTCCTTGTTTTATACCCAAAGGTCTTAAAATCAGCAAAGTATAGGGATGCATCCACATCTATGTTCATAGCTGCTCAATTCACAATAGCTAAGATTGTGGAACCAACCTAGATACCCTTCAACTGAAGAATGGATAAAGAAACTGTGGTAAATATACACAATGGAATATTACTCAACCATAAAGAAGAATAAAATTATGGCATTTGCTGGTAAATGGATGGAGTTGGAGAACATCTATGGTATTATTTTTTTTGGTACTGGGGATTGAACCCAGGAGCACTCCACTACTGAGCCACATCCCCAGCCCTATTTTGTATTTTATTTAGAGACAGGGTCTCACTGAGTTGCTTAGGGCCTCGCTAAATTGCTGAGGCTGGTTTTGAACTCATGATCCTCTACCTCAGCCTCCCAAGTGCTGGGATTACAGGTGTGCGCCACCACACCCGGTTCTATGGTATTTTTAATCTGATAATAAAATGATATTTTCACATGCAGAGTCCCTGAACAACTGTTCAAGTGCATTTTCTATGCCTAGAATTTGGATGAAAGAACTCCACTAAGGAAGGAGGAGAAGAGCAGGGTGCAATGGTGTGCACCTGTAATCCCAGTGACTGGAAACTGAGGCAGGAGAATTGCAAGTTTAGCACCAGCCTGGGCCACTTAGCAAGACCCTCTCTCAGCATGAAGAGAACTTAGAAAATAACTTAGTGGTAACATGTGTGAGAACCTGGGTTCAGTCCCAGCACCACAAAAATGAAAGAAGTAAAAGGAGGAGGAGTATGACAAAGGTGTAGGGCATGTTCTTATTTATAATCTAGGTGGACAGAGAAGATACACACTCAGGAAACAGATAGGGAAAGTCTACCCCATACTGTGCCAGCAGAGGTTATGTGAGTACTGAGGCTCTGATGTATTCAAACCGAGGATTGATGACGGCGGAAGAAGTGCGAACAGGGAGATCTCAGGGATCTCAGCACAGCTTCCCCTTTCTTTCATGTACTTGAAAGCACTGGCTGAGTGTCCAAGCCTGCTGGGGGACAGAGCTAACACCACTATAGCATTTGCCAAGCTCCCTCCCATTTTCTCTTTCAATCCTGTGAGGATGTTGCCATTACATTCCCCAGCAGTGAGAACCCTGGGGCTCTCACACTCCCTTAAGGAAGGGCTTACAGGAAGACTCCAGTACAGCACATCAGGTACTGGCGGATGGGAAGCACTTGGTGCTCAGTGACTTGTCCCCAGGGAGAGGCAGCATAATGAAGGAACTGCCAGGGTGGCTTCTAAAACCAGCAGGTCTTACCTTTGCTGTACTCTGGAAGACTTGCCTGGATTGCCCCACTGAGCCTGGATTTCTAAATCTGAAAAGTGGGAAGAAAAACAGTGGCCAAATCACAGGGTTATTTTAAAAAATTTTTTTACAGAATGCATTTTGATTCATTGTATGCACATGGGGTACAACTTTTCATTTCTCTGGTTATACATGGGGTAGAGTCATATTGTTCATATAATCATCTATGTACATAGGGTAATGATGTTTGTCTCGTTTCACCATCTTTCCTTCCCGTATCTCCTCCCCTCCTCTCATTTCCCTCTACACAATCCAACATTCCTCCATTCTTCCCTTACCCGCCCCCCAAGTATGTATCAGGATCCACTTATCAGAGAAAACATTTGACCTTTGGTTTTATGGGATTGGCTTATCTCACTTAGCATGATATTCTCCAACTCCATCCATTTACCTGCAAATGCCATAACTTTATTCTTCTTTATGGCTGAGTAATATTCCATTATGTATATATATATACCATAGTTTCTTTATCTATTCATTTATTGAAGGGCATCTACATTGGTTTCACAGTCGAGCTATTGTGAATTAAGCTGCTATAAACATTGATGTGGCTGTGTCACTGGAATATGCTGATTTTAAATCCTTTGGGTATAAACTAAGGAGTGGGATAATTGGGTCAAATGGTGGTTCCATTCCAAGTTTTCTGAGGAATCTTCATACTGCTTTCCAGAGTGGCTGCACCAATTTGCAATTCCACCAGCAATGTATGAGTGTGTCTTTTTCCCGACATCCTCGCCAACACCTATCATTGCTTGTATTCTTGATAATTGGCATTCAAATTGGAGTGAGATGAAATATTAGGGTAGTTTTGATTTGCATTTCTCTAAGTACTAGAGATGTTGAACATTTTGTCATTTTTTTTGATCACTTGTATATCTTTTCCTCACAGGGTTATTTTGAGGAATAGTTGCTTAACAAATATCATACTTTCTGAACATGCCCAGACACATAACAAGAGCTCAATAAATACCTATTATTATTCACTTTAAAAAATTCCTATCTATGGGGGCTGGAGATATAGCTCAGTTGGTAGAGTGCCTGCCTCACAAGCACTAAGGTCCTGGGTTCAATCCCCAGCACTGCAAAAAAAAAAAAAAATCCTATCTAATTCAATGTTTCCTTTAAAAAATAACAAATGTAATTCTCATTTTATTTGAATGTATTTAATTTGCAGATAATGTAACCTTGCTGTGTGTACACAATTAACCAAATACCAATATGAAGCCCTTACCAGAATATATGGAAGAAACATAAACAGGAAATCATATATAATAAAATAATGAATATTTCAATATTTAAATGAGTGTAGAAGTCCTAATGAGGTAATCATACTCAGGTGTTTATAACTTTTTATAGTGAATATTATATATATGAATATATTTATTTTTTTAATTTGAAGTACTGAGTATTTAACTGAAGGGTGCGCTTCTACGGAGCTACACCCCCAGTTCTTTTTTATTTTCATCTTGAGACAGGGTCTTTCTAAGTTGCTGGGGCTAACCTTGAGCTCACCTACTGAATAGCTGGGATTACAGGCATGAATCACTATGATCAGCTCCATAATGAATAATTTTAAATTAAGAGAATGGAGACAACATTTTACTCAATATTTCCATACTTCATTTATATATTTGTCATTTTAAAAACTGGCTAAATAATACATCCCAATGCTACATTTACTGAATACAGAATATAATTGTGCTGTTTATAGTGAATATCACACAAATGGCAAGTGAAATCGCTTTATGAAATCGCTTTATGAAAGTTTTATGAAAATTCAGGGTATAGTTTGGAACAGAACAAAGTACTTTCTTTTCTCAACGTGCACAATAATTGCATTCCTGATAATTCAGTATTATATTAAAATTGTGCAAAATGACCACCTAAGACAGACATTCGGGATATCCGACAGTTCATTATGAGATGATGTCCCAAGCAAAAGAGAATATCTAGCATCCCTAGTCCCTAACCATTAAAACAGGTAGCATTCCCCAGGCTACCACCCCCACTACAACGAACAGCAACCTTAGCCCTAAACTTTCCAACAAACTCTCTGTAGCCCTTTCCCTATAAGCAATTCACCATCATTTCATGTCAGTACGGAAAGAAATCGGCAGGTGGCAGCATACACCAAGGGATTAAAATTCAAGTCCTGCAGGGAACCAAAGTTAAGACTTAGGGGACTTTCTGGGAGGACAGAGTCGGAACTGGAGAACAAGAGACCCCAACTTTATTTGTAATACTTTCTCTCTATTACTATGAAAAGGTGAGTCAAATGTAACAAAAATATTTAAATGCGTGTGAACAGGCCAGGCATGGTGGCCTGGGAGGCTCAGGCAGCAGGATCACAAGTTCAAGGTCACTCTGGGCAACTTAGTGAGACCCTGTCTCAAAATAAAAAGGGTTGGGGATGTGACCAAGTAGTTAAGCACCCCTGGATTCAATTTTTGTACCAAAATAAATACATAAATAAATAAAATTAAATGGGTGTGAATAATGAAGGCAAGGAAAATTTATTTTTAACTACCTTTACATTTTTTTTTTTTTAAAGACAATTCTTAAAGCATCTAGCAATGGAAGTATCTGGACAGGATATTGCTAAACCATCAGTTTGCTTCCATTCACAAGAAGAATAAAAAATGTGGCAGGTAAAGAATTGAGATTTCCACCAATAATTAAGAATAATCTAAATTTGTAAGAAGATATAAATTCATAGGAAGGTGTAACTCTGCTTGGGAGAGTCCAGGAAGACCACATAGAGATGGAGGCATCTGAGTTAGTCTATGAGATCAGGCCAGAATAAAACAGATGTATGTGAAGAGGCATCAGCAATACTAATGACAACTAACCTATTATGAAACTTCATAGTTGACCTTACTCTTCCACATATTTTGTAAATTTAAGCCCATTCCCTCACACTGCCACTCACATTTAGGACAATTATTATACCAGTACCACTCAGAGCATGGTCAGCCAACTGGTGGCCATTACTCAGGATGAAAAACAACCAGACATGTGGACATTGAAAACCAATTAGAAAAGTGTAGAGAAAGCTGGGTGCTGTGGTGCATGCCTATAATCCCAGCTAATTGGGAGGCTGAGGCAGGAGGATCACAAGTTTGAGACCAGTATCAGCAACTTAGGGAGGCCCTAAGCAACTTAGTGAAACCCTGTTCCAAAATAAAAAATAAAAAGAGCTGGGGAATGTAGCTCAGTGGTAAAGAACCATTGGGTTCAATCTCCTGTAAACCACCCCCCCAAAAAAGAAATGTGTAGAGCAATTTGACAGAACATTTCCATCTGTTGACCCCCATAGAATTTGGGATTGTATTTTATAGGTCTTTTTTGAAATCTCATTTTATTGTATTTCAACAAAGTATCAGGTTTCAATGGGTGGAAAACAAATACATGATATCCACACAACCACACACCGCCACCACCAAAATTTTGAGAAACTCTAGCCACCAAAGTATCAAAACATACAGAAAGAATGAAAGAGGAGAGTGAGGAGAGCTGGAAAGCTCACATTTAATACTATCCACCTAGGGCTGGGGATGTGGCTCAGTGAAGTACTTGCCTAGCATACATGAGGTCCTGAGTTTTGATCCCAGCATTGGGGGGTACGGGGGGACTATCCACCTACAATAAGAGCAGTTATAAAGTTTCATTTAATTCTCCCAACAATCCAATTGGATTGGTGGTATAATCTTTACATTAGAGAACAGAAAATTCAGAGAAAATCATGAACTTGCCAAATAAAGCTAGGAATCAAACCAAGGTCAGTCAGAATTCAGCTCTTCCAGAATCTTCATGGTAGATTAATTGTCACATTGGTGTCCTTCTCTCTTCTATCAGTTTCCATAGGTCACAGCTGACTCAGGGACTAGTTGCTCCAGGGCTCATGGTCACAGGCACGGATGGGCATTGGTGCCAACATGTCCTCAGAGGCCAGATCACCAATTTTTCCCTAAATTAGGAAAAAGGGTTTTTCTCCTTCACCAGTGAGGCATGGGGTGTCTCATGAATCAGTGAAAGGTTAAAATAGCAGCAGAGCCATTCTCATTCCCTATGAACATCTGCAACCACACACACACAAACACACACAACCAAAATCTTGTCAAGCAAGAAAAATCAATCATCACATGCTCTCATGCTCATTTTCTTGACTTGAAATTTTTCCCCATGTGTTCAGGTACTTTTTGGAAGGAGCAACCTGGGAACTGAACACAAGGCTTCACACAAGCTCAGCAAGCACATCCCCAGCCCTGTTTAATTTATTTTGAGACATGTCTCTGTAAGTTCCTGAGGCTAGGCTTGAACTTGCAAACCTCCTGCCTTGGTCTCCAAAGTTGCTGCAATTACAGATGTGTGTCACTGTACCAGGCTTAAGATAATTTTTTTTAATTTAAAAAATTTGGTTACTGAAATGGATATTTAAAACTTTAAATAATAGAAATCTTATATAGTGCTATTTCATTTAAGCCACATTATAGTTAGATATGAGGTGTACCCCCAAATTTCATGTGTGAGAAAATGCAAGAAAGTTTAAAGGTAAAATGATTGGATTATGAAAACCTTCTCCTAATCAGTGTGGTAATCCTTTGATAGGGTTAACTGGTTGGTAACTACAGGCAGGTAGGTGTCACTGGAGGAGGAGGGTCACTAGGGGCTTGCCCTTGAGGTTTATATTGTGTCAATGTAGAGGGGAGCTATATCTTTCTGCTTCCTGGTGCCATGTCCTGAGCTGCTTTCCTCCTCAACACCCACCCACCATGATATTCTGCCTCACTTCAGTCACAGAGCAATGGAGTAGGCCATCTATGGACTGAGATCTTTTTTTTGGGGAACTGGGGATTGAACTCAGGGGCACTTGGCCACTGAGCCACATCCCCAGCCCTATTTTGTATTTATTTAGAGACAGGGTCTCACTGAGTTGCTTAGAGCCTCGCTAAGTTGCTGAGACTGGTTTTGAACTCGCGATCCTCCTGTCTCAGCCTCCCGAGTCCCTGGGATCTCAGGACAAGCCACCGCACCCAGCTTGGGTCTTTGAAACTGTTCCAAATAAACGTTCCTTCCTCTAAAATAGCTCTTGTTGGGTCTTTTGATCACAGCAGTGAAAACGCAGACAAAACCACCACATAACAGCCCTATAAGGTAGAAATTACTATTCCTATTTTGTCAATAGGAAATGGAAAACCCCAAAAGTTAAGTGACTAACAAGGATTGCAAAATTATAAACAACAGCATCAGGATAGAAATTGAACATTTGAGTGAGAATCCCCAAAATCATTTGTTGTTGTCATTTCAGCCCTGGAAATTGAACACAGAGCCTTGTGAATGCTAGGCGTGTGTTCTACCACAAAGAGCTACAAATCCAAGCTCAAACAAATTCTTATATTCTATGTAATAATTATAGGATTAAAGCATTAACTACTTCTGTTAAATGATTTTTATACTTTATGCAGAATAAGGCTCTTAAAATCATATTTACCTGAAACTCTGACTCCCTTGGTCTATATTTCTACCAAGGTCTACTTAGAAAGTTAAGAAACTTAAGAGAATTTCTTTGAGGAAGAGTTGCCTACCTAATATTTAGTCTTAGACATGAGAGTTTTCTAGAGTGTGGCTGAGCATGGCCTTGGGAGTCAGCATAATTAGGATTCAAGGGCTGCCTAACCTTGTAGGTATAAAATTTAGACAAGCTTTGCCTGTCTGTGCTTAAGCATTTTTTCTTTTGGTGTTGGAGATCAAATCCAGGGTTTCATGCATGATAGGCAAATTACTACTGAGCCACATTCCCAGACCTGTGTTTAAGCTTTGTTAGTTGTAAATTGAAATCAATATTTAACTCTCAAGATTTTTTTGAGAATAAACAATATAAACAAGGTGCTCATGGTATTATAAAGCACATGATGAATGCTCAATGAATTGTTGCAAGTTTCAGTTAATGTTAACACTAACATTGCAGATTGTTAGCAAAGGCAAACAAAAACATCCTGAGTGAGGTGGCAGATGCCTATAATACCAACAGACTCCAGAGGCTGAGTTAGAGGCCAGCCTCAACAATTTAGCATGAGACCCTGGGCAACTTAGTGAGACTCTGTCTCAAAAAATAAACAGGGCTTGTGAGTTAGCTCGGTGGTTAAGCAACTCTGGTTCAATCCCCAATACCAAAAAAAAAAAAAAAAAAAAAAAAAAAGGAAAAAAACATGACCAAACAAATATGACCAAAGAACAATAAAATGCAATACACTTGTAGAAGAGTAAGTATAAATATTTTGGAATAGCAGAATCGGTAATACGTACATATATAAATTTGTATATATATATATGTGTGTATATATAAATGTATACATACATATACATATATATGTATTAGAAGTTGGTTTTCAACATTCCTCTCATTTTTATTCTATAAACTTCTCCCTCTTCTCGTTCTTTTTGTTGGTTGTACTGGAGATTGAACTCATACTACCCGTGTGCTCTCACTGAGCTATTCTGTAAACTTCCACTACATACCTGCAATTGAAAAATTCTGTCTCCCAAGATAGTAGTGGAGTTGGATCCCAGGTCTGTTTAATTCCCAGACCAGCGTTATTTATTGATTACACTGTTAGGTTATGTAAGTCGTCTTGGTGACAGTGGTCGGGGCAGATGGAATGCTTAATTTCTCCATGCCCTGCAGTAACATGCATATCCTCGATTGTGCACTATTGGGTGAACTGTTCTCATTCGTTCTCTGCAATTTGGGCATGGGAAGTATAATAAAAAGGCAGGCTTTCACAGCGAGAACTTTGTGGGTGAAGGGAGGAAAGCCCCGGGAATTCATCCACATCCAGCACACAGCTGTGAAGGAGCGCCCAGCTCAGATGTTGATATTTTCCTCCCTCGGCCCCGCCCCCAGCCACGAGGGGCTCCAGCCACGCCCCCAAGCTGAAGTTCCTGGGGCCGGACTCGCCTAGCGCCTCGGCTAACTCACAGGGATTCCCTCCCTAGCCAATCGCGTCAGAGCATTGGGACTGCCCCGAACAAAGATGGCGGGGGAAGCCTCTGTGAGGGCAGCCTGATCCGAACTGCAGGATCCGCGGCAGATAGCCCAGGCAGTGGTAGCGGCGTGGCCGGGACCATGGAGGAGGGCGGCAGCGCTGGCGGCGGTGGCAGCGACAGCAGCACTAGCGGGAGTGGAGGAGCGCAGCAAAGGGAACTAGAGCGCATGGCTGAAGTCCTGGTCACCGGAGAGCAGTTACGGTAAGACCAGGGACAGAGAGGGTGGGTGGGCTTGCTGTGGCACTGACAAGCCGGTGCCCGCTGAGTCCTGCGCGCACGCGCGCCGTGTCCGGTGGCTTGCGAGTTGCTTGGGGCGCTAGGACAGGTGCAGACGCGTGGATAGTCCACGCTGCGCTCCACCTCGCTGCTGCAGCGGCTGGACTCTCACTGCGCGAGGCTGTCGGGGCCAACACAGGCGAGCGGGTGGTGCGCGCTGCGCCCTAGCTTGGTTGCTGCAGCCCTGCGTCCGGGTGACTGGCCACCACCCGCCGTGCGCTCCCTCCTCCTAAGTACTTGGGCGATGCCAAAGCTCGCCGCTGACAGCCTGCACCTTGTCCCTAAGAGAACCAGAGGGGTCGGTGTGGAGTCTGAGCCAACCCAGCCCCGGTACTTCTAGATAACTGAAGCCAGCCCAATGATCGCTTCTATTGTTTTCCTTTTTATTGTTGTTGGCAAGTCATACTTCACCCCTCATCTGTAAAATGGGGTCCACGCCTCCTTTTAGGGTTGTTGTGGAAGCTAAACAGAAAATCTTCAGGAAATCCTGAACCTATCCCTTAATTGGCACATGATTTGTCATCATTTGAGTCCGCCAGGGGGCGTGGAGGCACCTTGTCCAGTGCCCTTTTGCTGTGCCAACTTTCCCAGAGTTCACGTTTTGGGCCATGGGCCATCCACTGATCGCCCCAGGGCTGCAGCAAGAATTAGAACTTGTTAGGTCTCACTTCACCCAGAAACTAGCATTGGTCCTCAGGGTCCCCCTAGTATTTCCATCACTTCCTGTTCGTCTTGAGGATATGTTTGAGGATTGTAGTTATGGTCAGACTAGTTCTGCAGCTGCCCCTCGTGTGGTCATAAGTCAGTTTGCCAGGAAAAAATAATCCAGCTCTGCAGTGTCTCAGCCTCAGCTTGTACGTGGGCCCTGATTCCTTCTAGGTCTTGGTTTGAATTTCCCAGCCCATTTTGGCTTCTAGGTAACAGTTACAGGGACCTGATGGAGAATCTTTGCAAAGATTCCTGAAGGTTTGGTAGACACCCAGTTTGCAGCACTTAGTGTGAGGAAGTAAATATTGGAAGTCAGAATTCATGTTAGAAAAAGCAAATTGCACATTTCTATTCTTGATTTTTTTTAAAGTTATAGTCAAAGTTCAAGGGACTAAAAACTTGTTTTCCCTTCAAGACTATTTTCTAACTAAAATTTGAACTAAAGCTCTTCTGAATTAATCTGAAACACTTTTTGTTAATTGTTTAATTTCTTTACTCTTCGTTACTATATTGTCTTTTTAAAGTTTCTCTCTTGGACAAAGTTACTTGCTTTTTATTTCTTTTACAAATACTAGGTTGTGTAGTAAAGCTCCTTGTTCAGCAAGCACTTTGTCCTTCAGGGTGCAGCTTAAATGCCCTTTCTTATGGGTCTCCAGAACTTTTGTACTCCCCTTTTTCCTAGCAGCAGATTTGAGGGTCATCCATGGGCAAGTGAGTGAAAAGTTAGAAAGCTGTCATTTAGGAGTTAGAACTGAGTTTCCTGCTCCACCACTCAATCCAAGGTTCATTGCTCAGTTTGTTTTGAGGAGGTCTTTAAGCCAGAGTGAATCCTGACCATGTTAGCTCAACTAGTGCAGGACCTTGGACAAGTTATTTGATTTAGAATGATGATAATAATGGAATTTACCTTGTAGTGTTGTTATGAAGACATTAGTGCTTTGACCCCTGTCTGATATGTAAGCACCATTAGCTATTGTAGCTGTGACCTTGGACAAATTCATTCACTTCTCTGAACCTCAGTTTCCTCATCTGTAAAATGGGAATGAAGGGCTGGGGATATAGCTCAGTTGGTAGAGTGCTTGCCTTGCAAGCACAAGGCCCTGGGTTCAATCCCCAGCACCGCAAAAAAAAAAAAAAAAAAGGAAACAAACAAACAAACAAAAAAAAAATAAATAAAATGGGAATGAAGATAAAAGTATTTTATGAGGAGCTCCTGAGAATTTTTCCCAGGCTTCCTGTAATATTGGTCTCTCTGTATCACCACATGTAACTTCCAGTTACATAAAACTGCAGAAAGGGTTATGAGTCTTCAATACAGACCCAGGTTGCCTGGTTTCTTATTCTGTCTCTACCATTTACTAGTTTTTGTGACTCTGGGACCATTTACTTAACCTTTCTTCTATAGAAAAGAGATTCTTTTTTAGAAGTCTTTAAAATTTTAATTGCTTTGAAAAATTTTTGATTCTTTTAAATAGTTTTGTTTTTTTTATACATGACAGTAGAATATATTTTGACATACATATTTGGAGTACAATTTCCCATTTTCTGGTTGTACATGATGTGGAATTATATTGGTTGTATATTCATATATGAACATTTATGAAAGAAGGATATGACATATATGAAAGAAATAAAAAGTATATATGAAATGTTCTTAATTTTGAATTTTCTTATTTTATTGGTACTGGGAATGGATTCCAGTACTTAGTGCTAGGTAAACATTCTACCACTGAGCTTTTTCCCAGCCCTTTTTATTTTATTTTGAGACAGGGTCTTGATAAATTGCCCAGGCTGGCCTTGAACTTGTAATTCTTCTGCTTGAGCCTCCCCAGTAGCTGGGATTACAGGTGTGTACCACCATGTCCAAGTCAGAAAAGGAAGTCTGGTGGTAGTTCTTTCTCTGGAGTTTTGAGAAGATGAGGTGAGATGCTACATACTAAAGTTTTAGTAAATGTTAGTCATTTAATTTTACTTTGGAAAATTTTAACCATTGTATTTGTTATTTTAGCCATTTTACACTGTGACTAACACATAGTAATTTCTTACTAAATGTTTGAATAAGTGTTGTATGTAATCCAATACACGTCTATTAGTGCAGTGTAATATGATGTTTAAAACTTAGGGACTGAAGTAGCTGTAAGCCTGGCTTCCTGATTTCTGGAGGGGTGGAAGCTTGGCTCTCCTTTTTGTTACTGTTACAGTGTGTTCTTCTGTCCCCAGCTGTCCTCTTAACTGTGTGATTGAAGTCACTTTGTGATGATTGGGCCTCCAGCCTCTAATTGATCCATACACACCCCTGGTTCACCTCTTCTTTCTCCTGCCTTTGCACTGGTTTCTGGTCATCAGTGATGAGGTTGGGATGATGAGGAAAGAGGAAGCAACAACTGAGATGTGAGATAAAAAGTTGTTCTCCCAGGCACAGTGCTGTTCACTTCCTTCTCCTTTCTCTTTATTTTTGTAGCTCTGTTCCCTGAGGCAAGTCAATGAATCTGCAGCCCTTGCACCCTTGCAGAATAGGAATACTGTCCTCCCACATAAGATTCGTGGTGTTGGATCAGATGGTAATGACATGGGAAGGCTCCCTATAAAATAAGTTAATATACCAAGAAGAGTGTTGTTGTGAATATCATCTGCTCCAGATGTGAAATTGGGGGCTGGCTGCACAATGCTCACACTTTTCTGCAGTTCATTGTTTAAGAATAACACACCTAACATTTCCTGCTTCTTTTCCATCTTGACTGCAGGACTCTTCCTTATTCTCTTTATAATTTCCCCTTGTATTAAAAGACTTTACTTCTTTATCCAATTATTTCCCATCGTTTTGCATTTTAGGAATGCATTTGATGCATTTGGATAAAATATTGGAAGTGTAGAAGACAAAATATTAAAACTTTTTAGTTGCTTTATTTTTATTATCCAAAGAACAGTGATTTTTTTTATCACTAATCTAATAACATTATTATAATACCAGTGGGATTTGTGTGTGTGTGTGTGTGTGTATTTCAGTGGTACATCATAATTATACTTAATAGTGGAATTTGTTATATTCTTGTAGATGTTCACAATGTAACAATATAATTTGGTTGACTTAACTCCTCAGTACCTCCTCTTAGTCTCCCCTCCTGGTGGGACTGATATTTTACACATATATTATTACCTTGTTTTGTTGACAATAGAACAGAAAAAAGGTACTAGTCAAGAAAACATTCTCAGAATGTTCCTATTTTTTTTAAGCTACTTAAAAAATATTTTTAGTTGAAGATGGATACAATTCCTTTTTTTTTTATTTTTTAAGTGGTGCTGAGGATTGAACCCAGTCCCTCACATGTGCTGGGAAAGTGCTCTACCACTGAGCTACAACCCCAGCTCCAGAATGTTCCTAATTTTAAGATAATCAACCACATAAACAATTCACATTAAGTGTCTTATGCTATGATTTTTCAAATCATTCATTATTTTTAGGGTTTTAGATGTAAATCTATTATTTTGAAATTTAGTCATCCAGTCATAACTACGACACTAATTGGGACATCCGAATTCCATCTCATGTTTCTTTCATGGACTAATCCTGGAGGTACTTACAAAGAAAGATTTTTATAACAGAGCATTTAAAAACAAAGAAGCCTAAAAATATCAGTTTGTTCTTTGTGTAATAATGGTGGGAATGATTATCAAAACAATAACACTAGCCAGGAAGGGTGATGCACACCTGCTATCCCAACTACTCCATAGGCTGAGTCAGGAGGACCCCAAGTTAAAGGCCAGTCTGGGCAATTTAGGCAGACCCTGTCTCTAAATAAAAATAGTTTAAAAAGGGATGGGGATGTAGCTCAGTGGTAGAGAATCCCTGGATTCCATCTCCAGTACCACCAAGAGAAAAAACAGTAACACTTAGATGGCACTTATTACCTGCCTAGGTCTCTTCTAAGTGCTTTATATCTGTTAATGCCTTAACTCTTCATGGCAACTCTGTGTAGTGAATACTTTCATTTCAAAGATGAAAAAATGGAAGAACAGAGCATTTAAACTGGGTCTAGGTCACTCAGCCAGAAAGTGGTAGAGTTGAGAGTCCCTGCCCATAGGAGGATGCCAAGCTACAATTTAACAGTGTCTCCAAGTAGTGACTTAGAGGGTTAAAGAAAATAGAACAATAAAATTTAAAACAGAATCATGTGTATGAGACTGTCACATTAGAGTGTGACAACTTTTGCAAACAAAAAAAGTCGACAAATGGTTTTTCCATTCTGTTGGGGAAAATCTAATTTATTCCCTGAAGTGTTTATGTTTTGACAAGACAGGAATCTCATTTTCTTTACTAAATATTAAACTAAGTCTTTCTTGCCATGTGGTTTTGAAATTTTAATTTGGACTTCATTTATTCTGAATTTGTCACCATTTTAATGGGAAGATAAATTGCAGTCAGTTCACTGTTTTGCCATGGGTGAGCATGGGAGGGGATGGAGAAGAGAATTAAGAGTGTAAGAGGAATGCTTAAGTAAAAGAGAAAAGGTTTCTAGCATTTCAGTTATTCTCTTCTATCTAGAGTAACTATTCTAATTACAACAATCTTATCCAGTCCCTAAAGCCCGTTCCCTAAAAGCAATTTACTAAGCAAAGAGTTTTAACAACATTGTAGGAAATTGCAGTTTCTTCAGAATTTTTGCTCTAACGGACTGCTTTCCAAGCTCTCCTTGCTATTGCCTTTTTCATAAAAAATATGGTCACTAATTATTGAATTGCTGTCCTGAATTTGCTTTGCAAATGTAAAGGCACTGTGCAGATAAAAGGTAAAAAAACAAACAACGAAAAGACAATTGAGCCAAAGACCAACGTGCAGTGTCAAATATAAGGAAATCAGAAAACACAGAATAGGAAAAGGAGAAATAATTAAAAAAAAAAACTTTTAACCTAATAAACTTTTCAAGTTCTTTAGAACCCTAAAGAATATCTGAGTGGGTTGGTAGCCCTTACTGATGACCCTCGGTCTGGAAGCTTAGCTCCGCGGTAACAGAAGGGAGTGCAGGCAAGCTACCTCCCCAGGAGCTTCTACTAAAATCTAGGTACCCAAACATGGAGGTGATGTAGTTTTACTCTTTTATATAACAGAGAAGTCAAGAAATTACTGCCTATACAGATTTAAAAGTTGGCAGGGGCAGGAAATGGAAGCTAAGTGTAAAGTATTAAATTGCCTTTGGATCAGAGGCTTTTCCAGCATACAGACCCTTTTCCTGTGAATGTCTTTTCTGTTTCACAAATTGGATCTGAGGGCAGGGAGCACAGTCCCGGCCAATAGGAGGCCCTCAGTAAAGACTCCTTTCTTATGTGGAAAGAGAGCATGTAAAAGTACTTTGTAACTTGCAAAAACATGCAAATGAAAGACAACTAGTAAATGCTCACTAAATGTGGAATTATACCCCTCAGCAGTTATTTTTATGTATAACTTTTAAAAAATGACTTGAGTGTTACTTGTTTATGAATGACATATGTGTGGTTGCTTTTTAAAAGGCCATTGCTGATGTTTAAATTATGGCTTCTGTCAGTTTTGAAATCAGTAATCCTGAAAATAAGTTAAATAAGAGAATGCCAGGTAAAGGAAGATCATTCTCCTCTCCTGTTATTTTTAGTACTCATTTGGATCAGAAGCTTATTTCCCTTTATTAGGCTCTGGCTCTTAAATGGCCAGTGCCCATGAGTTCAGTGAGTAGGAAAAGAAGGGAAGCAGCAATCAGTTCCTATTTGCATGGAATGATCACACATTTTCTTTCCTTCCTTCCTTTCTTTGTTCTTTCCTTCCTTCCCTTCCTTCCCTTTCTTTCCTTTCCTTTCCTTTCCTTTCCTTTCCTTTCCTTTCCTTTCCTTTCCTTTCCTTTCCTTTCCTTTCCTTTCCTTTTCTTTTTTCTTCCAGTGTTGGTGATTGAACCCAGGGGCTCTTCCACTGAGCCATATCCTGAACCCTTCTTATTTTTTTTATTTTGAGACAGGGTCTCACTAAGTTGCCCAGACTAGCTGGCTTCAACTTTGCAATTCTCCTGCCTCAACCTCCTGAGTTACTAGAATTGTAGGTGTGGCCATCATGCCTGTCATGATCACACCTTTCTAGCAAAGAGAGATAGCCACCAGATCTGAGATCCTTAACTAAACTTGGAAGCTTATGTCAGGGACTATTTTTATGGATTAGTAGATACCTGGGGGCCACAGTGGAGATGAAGTGGGGGGAGATGGCTTAGTGGATCGGGCAGCATGCTTGCAAGCTGCTGTTCCCATGGTGATACCAGCAGGAGCAACTTGAACTATTGTCAGTGGGGTTGGCTGGAATGGTTTCATCCTTTGAAGTGTTCACAGCACTAACTTACTTAGGTCTGTACACAAAGTCACTTCTATGTCTTTTATACTTTGTTTTGTTTTTGCTGTACTGGAAATCGAACCTGAGTGCATTACCACTGAGCCACATCTCCAACCCTTTTTTTTTTTTAAATTTTTTATTTTGAGGCAAAGTCTCACCAATTTGCCCAGGCTGGCCTCAAACTTGGCCTCAAACTCCTGCCTCAGCCTCTCTAGTAGCTGGGATTGCAGGTGTGCACCACTGCACCTGACTGGCACTTTGCTTTATCTCTTAAAACATTTTAAACATTTAATAGGAAAGGCAAGACCAGGGAGTGTGGAATAAGATATCTTTTTGTATCCCTAGTTTTGAGATACCAGCTGTTGCTTGTGGTGCAGCAAAAGGGGACAATTGCCAGGGCCTCCAGCTTGGGGAAGCCCATGGCAGCTGCAGTGATAGGTAGCTTGAACTGAGAAAGTCTTAAGTCTGTGCACCCATAACACCCAGGCTGCTTGCTGATGGTTCTGTAGTTTGGTTTGATTCTGCCTCCTTACAGTCCTTGTATAACAAATTTCTGAGTTTCCCTAGAAACTCTCTTTATGGAGCAAATAAAATTTCATTTGAGCAAATAAAATTTATTGAGCAAAAAAAATTCCTGAAGGGGTGTGTACCATAGAGGGGTGAGAGTTGCAAGGATGCCTAGATGTTCCCCGTGAAACACAAATCTCAGATCTCATGCCCCAAATAACAAGTTTAATATCTGGATATGCAATAAATATTAAGTTCATAGAGTAATTATTGAATATAGTGCAATAAATAGAAAAACAGAAACATTGAAATGAGATCTTTCTAAAGTCTAAGCATGGGGGAGTTGAAGATGCTCTTGGGCTTTTGTGTCAAAGAAGGACATTTGGAAGAGAACCATGCCTCTAGCATAGGGAAGATCACTGCCATCGAAACTCTTCCGGGGCCAGGGGCTTAAGAGAACAGAAGCACATGGCTATTAAATGTAGGACATGGAATGAACAAACAGCCTGCACTATAGGAAACTAGGACTGCCCTGACTCTGGAGTGTTCCTCTGACCTAACAAGCCTGTGGCAGGGACTTGTTAAAACACTTGATCTGGAAATTTGGGACAAAATCTTAGAGGTGATGATTATCGTCATAGAGAAGGGGCCTAAGGATGATAGGGAAGTGTCAGGTCCTGGTCTGTGCATTTACTTTTGCACTATGTCCTTGCATCCCCACAATAATTCTGATACTGCCCTTTTAAAATGGAAGGGATTATCATATGAACAATTTGCCCAAGGTCACATAGGTGGGAAGTATAGAACCTTGTTTGGGTTCCTTGATTTTTAATCCAGGCCTTTCAGAGTCCTTATGAGGTGTAAGTAACCACGGAAGTAACCCCCTAAAATATAAAGAATTAAGGCTATTGCTCCTTGCCTTCAAGTCACAGTCTAAGAGGGGTGGGCAGAGGGAAAAAGCATCATGGGCATTTAAGAAATAATTTGAATGGACAATATATAGAGTGGTTTAAACAATGAAGGGCATTTCTTAGTTATGTAGGGTTAATTTCAGCTAAGGTTGGGTCAGATTTCCAGGTCTATAGTGCATACCTGTAATCCTAGCTGCTCTGGAGGCTGAAGCAGGAGGATCTCAAGTTCAAAGCCAACCTCAGCGACTCAGTGAGACCTTGTCACTAAATAAAATATTTAAAAAGGCTGGGGTTGTGCTCAGTGGTTAAATGCCTCTAGGTTCAATGCCCTTTACCAAAAAAAAAAAAAAAAAAAAAAAAGAAAGAGAGAGAGAGAGAGAGAATTCCAGGTCTCTGTCTTCAGTTCTTGATTCTTCCCTGTACATTAGCTTTGTCTTGATGGAGATCTCTTTTGTAATCAGGCCATGACCGCTCAGTCAAAGCTGAAGAAGGGGCTGGTTGCCATCAACCACCAACAAAAGTCTTCAGCTTTGATCTTTTTAGATCATCTTAAATCAGACCTGCAGGATCTTAGGACAGAACAGTGTCCAGCATTGGTTGTCTCATGCCTCACTATGTGCAATTTTGTGGCAAGGAGGATAGTATTTCCCTGGCTACCTTAGATCAATCAGGATCCCCCTTGGGGACAGAGATGGGCTCATTCCAACTTGGTAGTTGTACTTCGGAGAGGGAGTCAGTGAGTGTTGGGTGATAGATAAGACAGCTTCCTCTGCAGAAGGTCATTTGGGCTCAATGATGAGGCACCAGAGGAGGGTATGATATTATTAAGGCAGAATTTAAGGAGAAATCCTTTAGAATTGGGAGGGAAGGAAGTTTATACAGAGAAAAAAGTGCTCATAGAAAACCTCAGGAAAGATAGAGATGGGAAAGGTTGGGAGCTGTTGGCATGCATCTTGGACCTGACTACTTTCAACATAGTTTCCTGCAAAAATCCTTCAAGGATGGTGGCCTATTCATCATTTGCCCCCACCAACCCCATATTTGGAAGATATGGCCCTGTTGTTCAAAGTTTGTTCAGTAATAGAAGTAAAATTAAACTCTCAACACATGACTACAGTTGCAAATGGCTCAAGTTCAAGTTGGAAGGAATGATTTTTGTACTACTTGAATTTTGATGTCTTTCCAAGGAACACCTCCACCCAGAAAGAGTCCCAGCCAAAACTGTCTGTAAGTTATTTCTTTGTATAAGCAAAGCTGTTTGAGGAATAATTAAGATGAAGACTTTCTGGGAAAATTGCAGAATGGTCTTTACTTATATAACTCAGCAGAGGAAAGGTCTTACAGATCACACATGTCAATATATTTTTTCTACCTCTCTATAAATTAGAAATTGAAGGTACCTTTGATTATGGGGGGGATTTTTTTCTATTTTCAATAAGATAAAAGCTTATAAATCATTTACCATTGCAATATACCATTGCACTGACATTACATTCATAACTCTGGCCTTGACTTTGTACTTCATCTTACTGTAAACATAACTAAATTTAAATAAAGCTGGTTTTATTCTCAGTTAAAAATGTATGAGTTTATCTTTTATTTTTTTAAATGGGTAGCATGTGTACAAACCTTGTACATTGAAGTTGACAAGGAATTGTGACATAAAAAGCATGATTTTTCTTTACTTCTGTCAACTGCAAAAGAGGGAAGCTCCAGTTAAACCCATTGAGAAGTATCTGTGAGATTGAAGAAGCAGGGCTTGGAGCTGGCACATTTGTCTACACATTCACCATTGGCTGACACATTCACACTGGCCAGGGCTTTACGCCTAGTAGAGCAGAGTCTGATTACTGAGGACTTTATTGTAATTTACACTTGTGTCTTTCAAATGAAGGTGCAATAGCGAGGGCCAGACATTTCTTAGAAACCATTCTTCTTGTGCACCAGGACTTACCATGGAACAACCAATCTGATTATTGACATGGTTAATTAACCAGAGGGGGTCACTTCAGTGATCTCCCTGTTAGTTCCATTTTGGGTGGTTATTTTGCTGCTAGATCATTTCTTTTCCTAAAGGGGTACACAGAGAAGGAAAGGAAGTTGGTTTGGCTATTTGTCAGCAGTTCTGAAAGAATGTTTATTTAGGGAGGCTTTTGAAATTTGCTAGGATTTGGGGATTATCTGGACATTTTCAGTTATTCCAGCTCATCCCTGTCCCATCTGTATTCTCAGATTTCCTGGTTGGAGCCAGATCTCCTGGGAGTGCTTGGGGTGGGGGATCAAAAGATCTCTTCTCCCTGAATTCTTGAGATTCAGAACATCTCCCTGCCACCTATAAGTTCTAACAGTGCTTCTCCACTGATCCTCCAACCTCTGCCAGAGAAAAATATAGTGGCTAGGACTCAATCTCTTCCTAATGAGCTCCTAGATAAATGGGCTGAGTGGGGAGGCCCCATCACCACAGCAGTCATAAATATGAACTCTAATGTTGGGAAATCATTGCAATCTTTATTGGTGGCTTATGTGAAAGGAAATTTTACTATTACATTTATCTTAACTGTTCTTAAAAGATCGTGTAATAAAATAGAACAATTTGTTTTACTTACTAATTGAAAATGCTATTATTAATCGAACAGCAAGAATTAGTTCAGGAACATGTCTAAGCATCCTGGGAATTGAGCCTTTATGGAGATTACAATGCAGTGTGTAAAACACTTATTTAAACCAAACTTGGATCTGTTCAGAGTCTTGTTCAGAGGTTAAATCTGAGAAATACAATTCATCACTTAAATATACATGTCAGAATGCAGACATTTACACAATGTTAGGCCGCATGCTTTGGGACTCAAGACTGTCTTATTTGCTTGACCTGAAATGCCTTCTATGGTAGAAGGTAGTCCTATGAGTATGTGTTTTTCTTCTTCAAAAGTCTTTGTGTCCCATTTGATAATTCTCCTGGATGAAGATCAAGGCATTCTGGGGCCTGTTTTCGCTTCCCATTGAGACTTTAAGAATGGGAGGTATAAGCAAACAGAGAAGTTTTCTAAGTGAGAAGGCCAAGTCTCATTGGCGAATTTCTTATTCTAGTGATTTAAAAGAATGGGTGCTCTCTCTGCTGTGAGCCTCCTGGTACCTTGCAGAGACTTTCACCAAGGGGCCTACAACATTTTTGGCCCCCTTGTGTGGACAGGTAGGTGAAGGTGAATATATAATACTTTATGGTACAGATTAAGTAATGGTGTTTTAGTCAACTTTTCATAAATTAAAGACCTGACAAGAACAATGTAGAGGAGGAAAAGTTTGTTTTGACTCATGTTTTCAGAGCTTTAGTGAGTAGTTATCCAACTCCATTGCTCTGGGCCCAAGGTGAGGCAGGACATCATGGTGGCAGAGGAAAGCAGTCAGGACATGGCATTCAGGAAGCAGAGAGAGAGAGCTTCTCTCACCAGGAACAAAATACAAACCCCAAAGGCATGCCTCCTGTGACAACTTTCCTCCAGCCACACCCTACCTGCCGATAGTTACCACCCAGTTAATCCACATCAGTGAGTTAATCCACAGATTAGGTTACAACTCTCATAATCTAATCATATCACCACTGCACATTCTTGTTTTGTCTCAAACCTTTTAAGGGACAATCCTATCTAAATCATAACAAATGGCTTTACTAGTAATCCACAAATACAGACAATGGTCAAGAAGTGATACCAGGTCCTCCACCCTCTTGATATTTTATTTTATGAAGAGCTAGGTAAGAACTAGAAGGTGCCTGGCACACAGTGTTTCTGTTCCACGGGAAGAACCCTATCTCTCTGTTACTCTGTCTTCCTGTAGTGCAAGCTTGAGAATGACTGAATGACCTTATCTCTGGGGGACATGTCTTGTGAACTCAGGCACTGAAGGGCCTGAACTGGGAAATGCTGGGTATACAGCACTTGGACATCTTGGGGGCTTGGTTGAAGTCACAGTCTTTTCTGTGGGAAAGGCCCTACTCCCAGTCCACCAGCTCACTGCCTGACAAATGAAGCTGAGCTTCTGAGGTCACATCCACAAATCCTGCATGTCCCTCCAGACTGGCAGGTTTGTGCACTATCCAAGGTAAGGTATGGCACCTCAAAATTCATGCTTATGTCCAACACTTCCTTGCTTAAAAAGCAGGAAGAGACATATCATTATTTCAATGTTATGCTTGCATTTTTACTTATTCTGATATTCTGATATGAGGAATTTTGCAAATGAGAGTGTTAGGCCAAAGGTTAAATTAGGTTATATCTTTTAACCTCTGCTTTTAATTGCTTAACACTGAACTTTCATCTGTTTTCCTTCTGCCAAGATAGAAGGATAAATTATTCACTGGGAGTGGATTTGAAATTTTATTACTAGGCTATCAATTGTAGTATTTGTTGGTTTGGTGTTATTCTGATCTTTTTAGCCTTTTCAATAAATAACAATAGTACAATGATAGCTAGTATTTATTGAGGCCATACTATGTGCCAAGTGGTACGATAAGCATTTCGTGTGAATTATATCATTTAATCTAAGAGTAGGTAGCATCAGTTGGGGTTACAGAAGCTTAGAGGTTATGAAACTTGTCCTAGGTCACCAGGCGAGCCATTGGGAATTGCAATCCACAGCCTGTCTTCAAAAGTCATGCTCTTGCTGGGCGTGGTGGTGCATGCCTATAATCCCAGCACTTGGAAGGCTGAGGCAGGAGGATCTCGTTCAAAGCCAGCCTCAGCAATTTAGCAAGGCCCTAAGCAACTCAGTGAGACCCTATCTCTAAATAAAATACAAAATAGGGCTGGGGATGTGGCTCAGTGGTTGAGTGCCCCTGGGTTCAATCCCCAGTACCAAAAAAAAAAAAAAAAAAGTCATGCTCTTGAGGGTTCGGAACACAGTGGGCTCAGCCCTAAGCCATTGAAGCGTGGAGGTCAGAGGTGGAGTATGTGGCCATTGTGGACATGGAGCCTGCACCTTTGAAATTTGACTAAACTCTGAATATTTCTGTCTGTAATGGGCAAAAATTTAACTTACATGCATGATAATTATGCCAGCTACATATATGAAAATAGTCTCATTAATTCGTTAAGAATCAAGAAATATTTGAAAGCTCTAAAAGCTTAGGTCAGTTGTATGAATAATTATTTTTCTCTACACTACTATGTATGCCTGGTTACCAGGTAACTTACCAGTGAGTATGTATATAGTACATATGTCAGATTCACTTTTGTGTGTTTTACTTGGAGTTACTGTTATGCATTGTTGATTAAAAACATTAGTAGTTGTGAATAAGGATCTATCAGTCATATTTTAGACTCTGGAAGAAAACTTATCTCTGTTCTTTTGTATGACATTTAACCCTAGGAAAATGCATATCCTCAGATGGAATATGTTATACATATAAGGAATAAATTATCCAGTAGGATTTCATACAAAAAACATTTTTATGTATTTTAAAAATTATTTAGTACTGTGTAGATCGGGAACATTTTAAGATATTGCTCAACTTCTCAATTAACTGTAAGATCATTACTATAGAGGCCATCGCATAAAGACTTTGATTCCTTTTTCTCAAAAAGTACAAGATTAAAATAGCAAAATAAGCACAGGACATTTAGTTTAACACCCTCACACTTCCTTTGTAGGAATGGACAAGGCTATAATTTTATGGTCATAGTTTTTCACACCAGATCTTGAGATTTGGTGGACGTTCAGGGACTGATTTTAGGGTTAGAAGAATACAAAATTCTAAGGATCATAGACTCCTGGAATCAAGACAGAAAAAAATATATAAAGATCTTCTAAGCTCTAAGGCGATGTTTGGGCATGATGCTACAATTTTCAAGTGTCCTGAGAGAAGATTCTTTTGGGGAGAAAAGAGGATAAAGAGTATTTTAAAGGAGAATATGTAATCCGGTATGATTTTTGGACAAATGGGCTCTCTAAAGCAGAACCAGGGGCTGGCTGTAACTGAATTCTATTGACTAAAGCCAATTAAAGTTTGCAGTTTCTTTTTCTGTAAAATGGGAAGAATAAGTGGTACGTTTGAGGGTGCGTGCTTGTAAAGTTTTTAGGAGAGACCTAGCATGTAGCAAATACTCATTGTTAGTTGTTAGTGCCATTAATAATAATAAACAGGCCAACATGACTCAGAGTTAATATTCAGAAAGAGTTAATATTCATAATTTTCTTCAATTATGAACTGAGTATGCAGAATTTATTCATGATGTTGAACACAGGACTTTAAAAATGATGTAAGTAAATCAATCATATATATGTCAGGGATAGGCAAAAACTATGGCTGGTGGACCATCCGTGGCCCACTGCCTACTTTATAAATAAAATTTTATTAGAATACAGTCATTCATTTTATATTATCTATGGCTGTTTTGTGGTACAACGGTGGTTAAGTAACTGCAACAAAAACTGTTATCACCTCCAAAGCCAAAAATATTTACTGTCTTTTCCTTGATAGAAAAAATTTGCCAACCCTTGTATATCTAAAAGAGAAAAAAAATTGTGCATGTCCGTGTGTAGTTTGTGTATACATATACAAAGAAAACTTGCCAGAAGTTGCTGACATTCTTCAAGCGAGACATAAATCCTTGGCAGATTTATAAATTGATGTTTATGTGATCACTTCCATTTTAAAAGCTTTATATTTTGCAGTAGGAAATCAAGCATACAAATACTCTGATAATTTTGATCAAGGGTAAATATGGCCTTTACTCAAATAATCAGTCATATAGAATTCTAAACCTTGTTTTTTTAATCATTTCCCCCTCGTCATGGATGCCTAATACCAGTTTCATTGATGGAAAAGATGACATTAAAGTATTTGCAGCTACACACTGATGGATGCTTTCTATGCAGTCTTGGCAAAAAGCCCACATTCCTTTTGATAAAATTCATATTAGACCACGTTGCCTAACATGCACAAGGTTCAGTCTCCAGCACTGGGGAAAAATAAAAAGAAAGAAATGGAAAGACAACACGTGTTGCTGTTTGAACCAAATGTGAAACTTGATTTTCTCCCATCATCTTCGTCCTACTGTCTATCAGTCACTGTAGATGTCAGAGTGTTGTTGTAGGTATAAGCCATATTTTTCTTTAACTTCTCCTTAGCTAGTGATATAATGTTTTCTTCATTTTGTATTCTATGAGCAGTTGTTTGTTTTGATTTTATCAGACTTCCTCACTTCAATAGACAAGAAATTAGAAACCTGTCATTAGGTAGTTGGATTGCACTTTACTACACACGAAAGCCTCTACTTCTCTTAAGGTTTTTTTCTTTTGGTACTGGGGATTGAACTCGGGCACTTGAACCACTAAGCCACATCTCCAGCCCTATTTTGTATTTTTTAGAGACAGGGTCTCACTCAGTTGCTTAGTGCCTTGCTTTTGCTGAGGCTGGCTTTGAACTCATGATCCTCCTGCCTCAGCCTCCCGAGCTGCTAGGATTACAGGTATGTGCCACCATGCTCAGCTCTACTTCTCTTAATTCGTGTTCCTGGTCATAGATCTCACCTAGGAAATGTTGCCTGAAAAAGGAATTACCTGCTCTTTTCATGCATTCCTTTACCTTCTTCAACTGGAAAAATAAAACAGCTATCAGCTGGACCCAGAAGGCACGCCTGCTTTCATTCAGACCCAACATACTCTTGGAGAGGTTAATACTTTCAATCTGTGCAACAATCTGTAGATATTGAAATTGTTAGCCAAGAATCTTGGTTAAATAAGATATGTTTTCAGAAATGTGTATTCTGGCATTGGCAAATGGAATGACTTTTAGTTTGTAAAACCTGTTTGATTTATTATTTTTTCATGGCAAATCTGTTATGAAAAATAAAACATAATTTTTGCTCAGAGAAACTTGCCAATGTATTTCAAGATCTTGAAGCCTTCATCATTTAGAAGTTCCTAAATGTGTCTGAAAGTCTCTTACCTTTCTACCTTCAAAACCTTCCAGCAGTTCCCATGCTTCCATGATGTGATTCTGGAGCATATTTGCAGAGTTGTACAGTTTCTGGAATTTCAGAGACTGGTTCTCAGCCTTCCCTTGAACTTCTAAGAGCCTCTTTATCCTTCTTGTTAAATCCCTCTTTGCTCAAATTAGCTAGAATTAGTATCTGTTTTTTTTATTTTTCTTTTCTTAGTACTGGGGATTGAACCCCGGGGCACTTTATGACTGAGCCACATCTCCAGTTCTTTTTATTTTTACTTTGAGAGAGGGCCTCACTAAGTTGTGGAGGTTGACCTGGAACTTGTGATCCTCCTTTCTCAGCCTCCCTAGTTGCTGGGATTGCAAGTGTGCACCACTGCACCTGTTTCTTATTTATAATCCAATACCACAGTTGACACAAAAATTAGTACCAGGAATCACACAAATAAATACTATGTCAAAAATTATAGATGTCTTTTACACTCATTTTTCTTTTTAGCTTTTGCTAGCAGCACGGAATCAGGGATATTTATTTAAAAAATATTTCCTGTTAAAGAGTGTAAATAAGAGCTAATTCTGCTTGGATAGATTAATCTTTCATATTTGTATGTGCTTTAATAAATAAAAATGTTTGACTTCTGACAACATTTGTTTTATAGATGGTCATGTTATTCTATTTTTGTAATAACTTTTAACATTTCCACTGGCTAGGAATAGAGTGAAATATAAATAAATGCTTATCAATTGATCTCTAGCAAAAAGTGAAATTGCTTTTATTTTACAAGCAGTGATATTTTTTTCCTCTCCTTTGAAAATAGAAGAATTCTGAGATTTGAAGAATTGAACTTCTCTGTGCTTTGGAATTCACATTGAGTAAGAACAGTGTTTTTATTTAGTTGATTTCATTTGATTGTTTGGAGTTTATTTATTTATTGCAGTACCTGGGATTAAATCCAGGGGTGCTCTACCAGTGAGCTACATCCTCAGCCACTACTCCTCCCTTTTTTTTTTTTTTGAACCAGGGATTGAACTCAGGGACACTCGGCCACTGAGCCACATCCCCAGCCCTATTTTGTATTTTGTTTAGAGACAGGATCTCACTGAGTTGCTTAGGGCCTCACTAAGTTGCTGAGGCTGGCTTTGAACTTGTGATCCTCCTGACTCAGCCTCCCAAGTCCCTTGGATTACAGGCGTGTGCCACCACGCCCGGCCTACTCCTCCCTTTTTAAAAGCTTTTGAGACAGGGTCTCCCTAATTTGTCAAGGCTGGCCTCAAACTTGTGGTTCCTGCCTCACCCTGCCAAGTCACAGGATTGTAGGTATCTGACTTCTTTGCAGGTTGTTTTGTTTTGTTTTGTTTTGTTTTGTTTTTTGTACTAGGGATTGAACGCAGGGGGTTGTAACCACTGAGCCACATCCTCAGCCCTTTTTGGTATTTTATTTAGAGACAGGATCTTGCTGAGTTCTTAGGGCCTTGCTAAATTGTTGAGGCTGGCTTTGAACTCATAATCCTCTTGCCTCAGCCTCTCAAGCCACTGGGATTAGGTTACAGGTGTGTGCCACCACGCCTGACTTCTTTGCAGCTTACATGTATGCATGGACAAAGGCACGATTCTATTATGAAACAGTTACCAGTTTCTGGTCTTTTTATATTTCATTGTGTCACTGTGCTGTTGAAGTTGCTAAAGATTTAGGTGCCAACACAAACTCACAGTTGAGAGTCAGCTGATTATGTGATCACGGATAAGAAGATACACAAACATACTAATATTTTAAGCTTTCACAAATGTTGTTAGAAATATATGAGAATTTCAGCTTCATGGATTTACAGCAGCTATTATAGTCGATGGAATAAATGTTCTCTGAAGAAATGGAAGTAGCATGCTTGGTTTTTGGTCTGGAAAACCACATAGAACATTTGCTGGGTGAGGTGGAATTGTGAGGAAATGCCATGGTCTCTATAACAATCTTCCTTTCCTAGATCTTAATTTTGTTGTATTTGTTATACACATTGTGAGCATTAGCTAACATTTAAATAGCATGTTAATTGGGCATGGTAGTGCACACTTGAAATCCCAGAGACTCCGGAGGCTTAGGCAGGAGGATCACAAGTTTGAGACCAGTCTGGGTAACTTAGTGATGGAGGCAGAGCTCATGTTTAGAATCTTTCTATTCCAAGTCCCATATGTAAATAACTTTCCAACATTGATGCTCCTAGGAGGACAACTAAAATCATTTTTATTGATGCCAAGAGCTTTGATAAAGAAATACTTTTGCAGTCATAAAAATACAGATCTCTTAAATTGGATAAAGAATTATTTTACACCTAAAATTAATTTCTTGAAGTTCTGATGTGTTCAAGTGGATTTATTTATTTATTTATTTATTTATTTATTTATTTATTTTACTATCTGAAGTAGGAGAAGAAATCCTGAGGCTCTGCCATTCTGAAGCTCATACTGAATCATCAAATTGCAATTTTTTGGGGGGGGCCATGAAAGAACCTTTACATTGGGAGACAAGGAAGACAAAGTTTACTAAGTTATATGGTCCCTGAGGACAGGGTCTCTGTTGTATCTTGTTTGTCACTGTATACCCAGTGCCTGGCACAGAGCCAGTATATAGCATCATGGGTATTATTTGCTGACAGATTGAGATGCAAAAAACTGAAGTAGTTGCCTTATTTTACCTTAATGAAAGTCTTCCTAAAGGTTGGTCATGGCACGGCTGAATAACATGCCATCAACATAGTGAAGTTGTGCAAGTCCAGGGAATTCAGCCACCGTCTCTTTCCACCCCTTTCTGTGGCTCTTGCCTGGTGCTCTGATTTGGTACCTGAGCAGGGATTAGAACTGATGGTCTTGGTTCTGCCACCTTCATGTCAACTCTGAAAATATTTATAAGGAATCCAGACTAACTCATTCTCTCAGGTGGTCCCTGAGCTGGCTGATGTGGAGCTCAGTCCTGGGCCCTTTCCTCCCTGTCCACAGGCTTCTCCTGAGGACACAGCACCTCTTCCACCCATGCAGCCTCTCTCTGCATTTCTGATTTGTGCCTCCCAGCTTAGCAATGCTTAGTCTCCATCTTTCATTCAGGATGGAAACTGAGGAGCTCTTAGTGATAAATTAGAAATGTGTAGCATTCTCACCTCCCAGCGCTATGTTTTCTATTTAACTGGGGGTCAGGAGCTGTAGTCTAGCTTCTTGAGCACCCTTGGGGGTGAGGGGTGGACAGGAAAAAGGGAAGTAGGGTCCACTCCGTTTGATTGGCTGTGTGAAACTTTGGTTCTCTTCAAGTCCCTTGCAGCTGGAAAGAAAACTTGTGAATAGATTTCTGGCATGATTTACGAGAGTAACTTAGGGGGGCTGGGACATAGCTCAGTTGGTAGAGTGCTTGCCTTGCATGCACAAGGCCCTGGGTTCAATCCCCAGCACCGCAAAAAAAAAAAAAAAAAAAAAAGTAAATTAGGAGCCAGGCTCTGTTCTAGCCCTTGAGAACAATGTGTCAACTATGACAACTCTGTCCTTCAGGAACTCACAGCCTGACTCCAACCAGCTAGGGTCCCAGGTGGAGAGGTAGGCTGATGAAGAGGTAGAATAAGGTCTGTAATAAAAGGAAGTCCCAGGATGATGGGAGCTCTGGTGGAGGGGACAGACCCCTCGCTGGGGGATAGGGACAGCAGAGACTTCCTCAAGCAGGTGATAGCTGAACTGGGGCAGAAAGAGGCCACCAGGAGCACAGGGGGAAGACAGAGGTGCTTCCGTCACTTTAGCAAGTTGAAAGATGTCCCAATGTGACATGTGCTGGCATGTGCTGCCAAGTCCTAAGAGCTCTGTCACCCAGTGACTTCCCAGTGTTTCTGCTTGCTCCTCCTCATCTGTGTAAATATCTTGATGTAGATTTTCCTAATTTAGGCATATTAATTGAACAGTTCCTAATGTGTTCGTATTTGTAAACAAACAAGAAATTTTAAAATATTTTTAAGGTTAAAATTAATTAACTAAATAATTAAACATAGACATTTTGATATTTTCTAGCTCTGTCCCAGTGGATGGTCCTAGGCCTCTCATTTATAAGCTGTTGTTTAGACTCTAAGCCACACGACAGAGGCCAGTTATGTAAGATTCACTACTTTATCCCTCATATCTCACAGTCTCTAGTATTACTGGACATGCCATAGATATTTGTTAGATTGAGCTGCTTTTCAGTATTGCCTTTCCACAAGCCCAAAGTGATAAACTGGTGGCAAATGTGTCCCAGGCTTTAGTGAAGGAAGGCCTATCACAACCTTTCCTAGGACTCTAAGCAGGACCCCAGAGCTCTGAGTTCAAGCTCGACCCTCACTGTTTGTCTTCATGAGGTCAAGTCCCTCATAATTTCTCTGTGGCTCCCGTGCATTCTGGTTATTCAGCAGGGCCCATGATATTCCTGTGCATTACATGGCACTTGTGTGAGTAATTAATAAAAGAGGTATTGTGACTCACTTGGCACAGATGAAAGGCCTATCAAAATGGTAAATAGCCCTTGCATAAGCAGGCGGAGAGAATGAGGCTATTCTTCCTCCTACCACAGCTCTTACTGGTAGTGATAATAACATCAATAGCATATTTTTCTGTTTGACTTTAGAATCCAGGGGTCTATGATGTTGTAGTAACAGAATTGTCTTCTTCACATGGCAACCAATAAAACACAGGGTCTGAGACAGCCCTCCAGAGTCAGTAGATCTGAACAAGTTGTAAGGCAGTGTACCAGAACTTTCTTTTTTCAAAGCACAATTAACATTATGCATTAGTTAATTTGAGGCTTTTCACATGTACATAGGGCACAGGATATTCCCAAACACCAGAGAAACCTGGATATACCTTTTTTCATCTTTTCCTGCAAGAATAATTTTTCATACATATGATGTTGTACCCAAAGAAAAGAAAATCATCCAAGCCGATCACATAAAAGCCAAAAGAGGCCTTTATTTTAGCTGGCCAGTGACAATTGCCCTTACTCCTAAAAGTGGGGTGCCGGGAAATTGCATGGTAGTTCTGCTGCCAACTTTTATAGGGCAAGGGAAGGGATTAGGGCGGGGCTATAGGGCGCTGGAGGGTTTAGGGTTGGGCTATAGGGAAGGGGGATTAGGGTGGGGTTCTCTCCTGATGGTGGCACTGGAGAATCTTTTTGGGAAGTATAACATTGACTGGTGGTAATGTTTATTGAAAAAAAAAAAAAATGTTTATTGAGAGCCTGTGAGATTGGCTTTTGATTGTCTTGAACAACGTATAAAGAAATAAACAGCATGATCACTGCCCTCAAGAAGACAACTTGTATGTGTGTGTGTGTGTGTGTGTGTGTGTGTGTGTGTGTTGGGGTTTGAGAAGGATGACTTAGGTAGAGAAAGAAGATTCCATGAGTTCATGGAGAGCAACTGAACAAAATATTATTGTGGTAAAGTTTGAAACACATTTCGTCTTTGTCCTCTGTTACAGACCCCGAACCCTTAGTGTTTCCTAAGTTATAGGAGTGTCCAGTGTTATTTATAAAGCCCCTCTGATCACAACTGAGTCTATGCTAGTGGAGTGACTTACACATGAGACCCCCTCAGGATGGGACTGGTCACTGGAAAGACCAACTGACGAGAGGATTAGAGGTTGGAACCTTCCATCCCACCCACCAACCCTCCAGGACTAGTGAGGGGTTAGAGATAAAGCTCTATAAAAAAAACTGGACTGAAGTCAAGAGAATAATCACAGCCATCAATGTTTACTGTGGAATCGATTATATAACACCAATAAGAAGTTTGAAAGTACCATTGGGTGGAAAATAAAGATTGAAGAATAACAGGAAGAAAACATGTATTCTCCAAGTGCAGCAATGCCTTATTGTCTGGATTTGATTTATTTTTACTACATATTTCTTAATCCAAGGCTTTTTCCTTTCTTTATAATAATAATGGTCACCTTCGGATCTTTAGCTTATGCAGTGAAGAAATGCAGAACAAACCTTGTGCAGTGGCAGAGACCAGTAGTCCCATTGACTGGGGAGACTGAGGTAGGAGGATGCAAGTTCAAGGCCAGCCTGGGCAATTTAGTGAGATCCTATCTCAAAATAAAAAACATAAAGGGCTGGGGATGTAACCCGTAGAAGAATGCCTCTGGGTTCAATACTCAGTAACTCCCTACCTCATCCCCTACACCACCCGCTCCATAAAAAGTCTACAGCATAGAACCCAAATATCATGATGCATTATGGGAACAAATGGGATTTATTCTCATTTCATGAAGTGAAAGTCACACCATAAGCCAGTCATAAAAAAAACTAATTGCATATGCATGAAATGCTTGGATTTTACCCACGGATATATGATTCAACATGGAAGATTTTGCTGGCTCAAGTTTGGTTTGGGTGAGAGCTTGCTTCCCTATCCTTCAAAGACAATGTTAAATATTGTCAGGAGAAGATTTAGGGAGCTGGATGATGTGGTCATTCCAACAAATAAAATATGGTGGTGAGAACAGGAAAGAGTATTTTTTATGTGGTAGAGTTTTAGAAATAATAATAATTGAAGAGGGACTATAAAGTGTTGTGGTTCTCTGAACATGGACATGTTCAGTTGTATTTGCTCAATAGCTATATCCAACAAATGTAATGGTCTGTATTCAGACCATCATTTTTCTATTAGCAAGCTAATACAAGTGCCTATTCTTTGGCTTACTTCTTTCATAAGTTGGGAGGTGAACTCAGGCCCTTGTAGACATGCTAGGTAAGCTCTCTACCACTCAGCTGCACCCCCAGCCCCTCTTCTGTGGCTCCTTGATGTCAGTTTATTAAAGTGCATGTTTTATTATTGTTTTAGTCTTAACACCAGTTCACGAGTAACTTGAGTTGCTCTTTGTCCCTGAACTTTACTGTGTAATCAGTGGGAAAGTTACAAGGCTGATGAATGGGGACTCATTTGAAGGACATTTTAAGTTTCAGGAAGGAACAAATGAGATCGTTAACTTATCCAAATCCTTCAGGGCAGCTGTAATGGTCATGTAAATCAGACTCCCCGGAACAGAAACCCAGGCTAAAATAGAAGCTCCTTAAAAACCGTACTGCCTACTAATTCTTGGATCACAAAATATCATTAACTTTTTGGTACCCAGAGCAAGAGTTTGTCATATTGGGTTTTCTTCCCAGAATCTTGCACACGATAAAACAAGGGCTGCTATGGGAAGATATTGGAGACAGATATCAGTGGGGGTTGGGGGGGAAGTTCAATGAAGTCTCTCAAAGGTCCTGTAGAATCCTAATGATTTCCTAAGAGTCCCCACTGAGCTTCCCTACTTTTCCTTTGCTAGCCTGATTAATAGAGTGTGACTTTTTAGCTGTTGCCAAGTGCTACTCCAGTTCAAAATGACAGCTGTCAGGAGAATGTGGCTAAGGGCTGATGAGATCTTTAGTTACCTAGCTATCTTTAGAAGATACTGTTTTTGGCTTAATGAGGACTATATTTCATAAGTAGCCACAAGTGTTTGGAGCCATGGTTGGCATTCTTTGGGCTCCAAATAAGGTGGGTCAAGTTTTCAGATTCTTTATGTAATCATCAGCAGATTTTGAATACCTTCCCATGCACCATCATGAAGTTAAGGAGTTATAAAGAAAACAGTGTTGGGGGTGCTTATAAAATAATGGAGAACCCATGAAATACCTAAATATGAAAAAAAAAAAAACCCACTACAGATAAAACCATTAGTGTAACTAATAGTAACCATGTGGAGATATTCTTATTCATGAGGTTGAATGTACTCTTCAGGAGGGAGTCTTGGTTGCTGGGCATGGTGGTGCCTGCCTGTAATCCCATCTCCTTTGAAGGCTGAGACAGGAGGCCCTGGAGGTCAACCTGGGCAATTTAGCCAGATCCCATCTCAAAAAACAAAAAGCTTAGTGGTCAAATGACCCTGGGTTCAATCCCCAGTACTGCAGAAACAAAACAAAAAGCCAGGTATGGTGGCTAATGCTTGAAATACCAGTGACTCGGGAGGCTGAGGCAGGAGGACCACAAGTTTGAAACCAGCCTCACAAATTAGTGAGGCCCTAAGTAACTTAGTGAGACCCTGTCTTAAATACAAAATAAAAAGGGCTGGGGGAGGTGACTCAGTGGTTAAGCACCCCTGGGTTCAATCCCCAGTACCAAGAAACAACAAGAAAAGCATTCATTTAGAGACAGAGGCAGAAGTAAAGGGGAGACATTTGGCTAAGACACAGAAAAAATAAAAAAATAAAAGAGGAATATAATGTGAAATAGATTTTTACTTATTTTGGAGACGTTAACTGGAGACATGTACTGCCTATACACGGAGAACAAGTTTCTTGTGGAAAAAACACCACCTGTTTCAGTTGCATTGCCCTCACATTACAGAAACTATTCTACCTTAAACAGTTCTTTTAAGCTATGCCTGGCATGTGGTTGGGAGTCAATAAATGTATGTTGGTTGAGAAATGTGTTTTATAAGCTCCTTAACTAACAGCCACCTTTAGTATAAATGCAGATGTCACTGATAATGCTTTTGAAGATTTGAAATATTTTTAAGTCCTGAGAAACCTTGTGTGTTATCATGATAAAAATGTGCAAAACCCAAAGCCTGTGTCACTCTGGCAGCCTCAGCATCTGTCCTGGGAGCTGAAAATAGAAGATGGTAACCCTACACGGTGTTTGCACAGCATGCCTAGCACCAGATTCCTTTCAATACGCTCATCCTTGTTTGGAAGCCCAAAGGAAATGAAATTTGCTGTTCTGTGTTTCCTGGCCCTGTGGTTTGTGGTTGATCTTTTCAGTACAAAATGTGCCCCAAACTCTCTGTTCTATTTTGATCCTGTGAGAATTTACCCTGGAGGCTCATCAGGGTGTCCGTAAAAACACTGAAGTTGAGTTGAAAGAGATTTTAGAGATAAATGGAATCAGCTTCCTCATTTTCTAGATCAGGAAACTAATTGGGTTCTGATTGGGTAAGAGACCTCTCGGGTATCTAGATAAAAACTGCACACTCCATGGTTTAGGTGTCCCACCTCCTCCCAGATGTGACACTCTACCTGGCTCCTCTTCTGCCCACTCATGGACCATGGTCAGGGCAGCTTCCTGAGCCCAGCTTCTCCAGCGTTCATCTCTGCTTTCCAGTGGGACAAGCTCCTCCTGCCTTTTAAATCAAAAGCCTTCTTATTTTAAGTTTCCCCATCAAAATGGGAACAGGTGCAATACCTGCCATTGGTTATACCAGCTGATTAACTGATCACATTGTATAGGAGTGCTTACATTCCTCAGCCAGAGAACTGTTTTAATGTCACAAACCAATTTAAAAAAAAAAAAACTGTCTTAAAAATAAACAAAAAAACTGTCTTTTTATTGGAAAGGAAGGCCATGCCCCTGCTCAAAGAAGGAGCAAGCAGGTAGGGAGATGCATTTAAAGGGATGGGACCTAAAATTCACAGCATAAAGGCTGCTCTGGATTGATTTCACTTGTCAGTGGGCCTTGGGCCTTGGGCTCTGATTCCCAGAGGAGGTCACTACAGTTTCTGGAAGCAGGTCTGCAGGGTGGGGCGGGTGTGTCCTTGACCACACCCGGCCTGGCTTAGATTTACTTGCTCAACCTCACCTTGCTTCCCTCTTCCACCATCTCCCATTCTTCGGCTTCTTTTCTTTTCCTTCTTTCATTTTTTTTTCCGCCTTTAGTACTGGGGATTGCACCCAGGGGTGCTCCACCAGAGCTACATCCTCAGCCCTTTTTATTTTGAGACTGGTCCTTGTGAAAGTGCCCAGGCTGGCCTTGAACTTGCCATCCTCTCGGTTTAGCTTCTCACCTGGCTCACATGATTCCTTTCTTCTGTTCACCCCTTGATATGCAAGGTGTGGTCCCTGATCATCCTCACAAGGGCACTTGTTAGAAATGCATATTCAGGGGCCCACCCCAGACCTACTGAATTAGAAAAGTAGACTGTGGCCCTGGTGCCCCACCCCTCTGCCTTGCAGGTTTTAACCAGCCCTTCAGGTGATTCTAATACAGACTGTCCAAATCACCTGGCATGTATTCTTCAAATTTCACAGTGGTGGTAGTGGTGGTGGTGGGGGGTGTATTGGACAACATTTTAGTTGAGGATATTTGTACTTGATCTTTCAACATATTTTCCTTTATCTAAAATTGTCTCTGAGATACGATCTTCTTGGGGAGGAGGTTTCCAGTTTCCAGCACTAAACGTTTGGTTGGGAAGCAGTGTGTTGCTCAAGAATGAGTGCGGTCTGGGTGTCACCAAAAATGACCTGAAAGGCTGCCACACACAAAGCAGAGCCCAGGCCAGCTCTGCCCTCAGTGGGCCACTCCGGGATGAAGACTAGCAGCTCAGCAGCCTCCCTTCCCACCGTGCAACTGTGGAGCACACTGAACCCTCTGGTATCAGTCAGGAGCCCATGGTTCAGGTTCCAGATGGGATAACTTGGGCAAGTCACCAAACTTCTCCAAGTCTCAGTTTTCCCTTCTGTCAAAACCAATGTGAAGGAAGGCGTGATCTGGATTGCCTGGCAGTTCTTTCCAGTTGAAACAATTGAGTGCTTTTAGTAATCAGTTTGGTTTATGGAGAAGACTGGGGTTGAGCCTCTGGCGTGGTGGCATGGACCTCTAATCCCAGTGACTCCGATGCTAAGACAGGATCGTTGCTAGTTTGAGGCCAACCTAGGCAAGGTAGCAGGACCCCATCTCAAGATAAAAAGGGTGAGGGATGATGTTGCTCAGTGGTAGAGTGTCCCCAGTTTTCATCCCCAGTACCTCCAAAAAAGAAAGAGGAGATGAGGTTGGTTTGAGCAAGTCTCACAGGAAATGAAGGCCTCAGCTTATTTCCAGGGAGTGAGCAAGGGCTTCCTCACCTTGAGCATCCTGGATTTAACCTGCTCCTCCATGAGCAGGGCTAATTTTTTAACAAGAGAAAGCCAGTCTCTTTGGTAATTGCTGGCCACCCTGATTTTTCCCTGATTCATGACTGCATATGTTTTACAAAGTCACCAAAATGCATATTTAGGGCTTCTTGATATTTGTAGTGTTGTACCCAAAGAAAATAAAATCATCCAAGCCGATCACGTAAAAGAAGCCTTTATTTTAGCTGGCCAGTGATAATTGCCCTTACTCCTAAAAGCGGGGTGCCAGGAAATTGTGTGTTAATTCTGTTGTTGCCAACTTTTATAGGGCCCAGGAAGGGATTAGGGCGGGGCTATAGGTCGTGGTCGGGATTAGAGTTGGGCCATAGTGGGGGGATTAGGGTGGGGCTGACTCTCTCCTGATGGCACTGGAGAATCTTCCTCACAATAATCCTATGAGACCTGCATTATTCCCATTTTTTTTTTTTTTTTTTTTGCGGTGCTGGGGATCGAACCCAGAGCCTTGTGCTTGCGAGGCAAGCACTCTACCAACTGAGCTATATCCCCAGCCCCTCATTATTCCCATTTGAAAGATGAGTCAGTCCAGTCACCAAGAAGAGACTCTGAATGGTCTGTCCAAAGTTGTAGAGGGAATAATGGGTGGAAGTTGTATTTGAACCCTGGCTCAGTGGCTCCATAGCCCTGCTTCTAATGGGGAGGGCAGGAAGTGAATTTGCTAACTAATGTGACTGAGCCCCTTAGACCTACCTGGGAGCTTTAGTTTTCTTCTCCCCCAGTTGCTGTCACCTGCATAGCACCATTTATGGCTCACTGCCAGATCTTGGAACCTGGTGTGAAGGGAGGGATACAATGTATCCTGCTGTTTGGGAAACCCTGCTGTCAGTGAAACCGTCCAGCCTGTGTTTGTAGAAGTGAGGACAAGCATCCCTTCAGTACAGAGACAGACAACAGGAACAGGGGCCAAGAGTGGAGAACGCTGCCCTGCCCTTTACTAAGACAGCAGGGGCCGATGGACACTGTAACCAGTATTGATCCTGAGAGTCACGCTGTGTCTTCAGCTAGTTTCCCCGAACCATTCTGGGCTTGCTTCTTCACCCCTGAGATGGCAATTAGAGGCCTAATGCTTCCTGGGTGTGGTGTGTAGACAAATAATGGCCTGTTTGTAAAACAGAAATTCTTGGTGCTTCTTGGAAAGGTGCTTCATGAGCAGGAAGAGCACAATTCTTCTGACTCATCAGAGGACCAGATCAGACCTGGAGATATAATGCAATCAATTTTGTTTTCTCAGAATGAGAGAGCTCTTGAGAAAGAGCTCACGTGGAGGAAGAGCTAAGTGAAAATCACAGGTCTCACCCATGATAAAGAAAGCTCACCTAGAGAACTTCCCATCCTGACCCTATATTTTCCTCTTATCTCAAGAATGAGATGAGAGATTAGAAGGCCTCATGAGCCTCTATGCACACATCATTGAGAATATGTCTGACACCAACTCTCTGAATGGTCTAGCCCTCTGGCTATTTCCTGCCCCCTGGAGTGTCATGTCAATCATATGACATAGTCTCAGGTGCAACCGTGAGGACAGGGTAATGACTTCTTTTATAGGCATTTCTGTGAGTTTGACCTGTATATTGGTGGCATCATCTGTGTGATGTGTAAATTGCCTAAGTGCTCATTTTATTATGGCACTTGGACATACCTAAAATGTTTCTTCTTTAGAGCATCAAATAGGTGCTTCAAGTAGGTGTTTCTGCCACCTAACAGTTGATGACCTGGAAAGCTCTCCAGACATAGCAATCAGAAGATCTGGGTTCAAGTCCTGATCACTTCTTTATTAAAATGTGACTTGATCAAATGTGTAACCTTTTTGAGCTCCCTTCCTTATCTATGAAATGAGCGTGACACTGCCTTCCTGATCCCAGGGATATTGTGAGGCTCAGCTCTGGTGGTGCATGGCTCTATCCAGATGCAAAATATTACTGTTATTTTTGCTGCTGATATTCCTTCATCATGATTTAGAAGAGAGTATATGATATATGAGACTCCTTTCAGGGTGGGTGGTGTTTACCATTTCAATGCATTGCAATGACCTGATACACAGCTCACATGGAATTTTGCTTTGTATTGACTTCACGCGGGCCCTGGAAGGACTCAGTATAGAACTTTGACTCCAGTTTTGTTCTTGAGTCACAGAACCATTGCTTACACCCTCCTGAAAAGGATTTGCTAGTAGAATGTTTGGCATGACCATCTTCTAAAATGGTGAACCATAGCTGGGCACAGTGGCAGATACTGGTAATCCCGGCAACTTGGGAGGTAGAAAAAGGAGGCTCTTAAATATGAGGCCAGTCTGGGCAATTTAGTGAGACTCTATCTCAATAAATTAAAATAAAATAAAATAAAATAAAATAAAATAAATAGGGCTGGAGACCTAGTTCAGTGGCAGAGAGCCCCCATGTTCAATCCCCAGTACTGCCAAATAAATGGCGAAATGGTTGCTGCCACTTTTGGCTTGTTTTGAGTGAGTGTGTGATCATGTGTTGGGGTGGGGGGTGTCCCAGACCAGTTCCTTCTGATTCTCCAGAGTCACGTGTGCTCTGTTTACAGTTCTGTACTCTTCCCTTCCCATTCCTGTTCTTGTCCATATTCTATTGTTCTGGTCAGGCTGGGAGCATTCAAGCATTTTCTTGAAACAATACTATGTGAAATGTATATTATGATCCTATTTCATATAAAAATGTACTTATCCAACCATATGCTTCTGTATACAGAGCAGAATTTCTGCAGAATTACGTAAGTAGCTATTAATATCTGGTTCCTTTGGAAAGTGGAAAATGTCATCACATATCAAAGTAGATACAATAGTGTAAATAAGCCCACTTACCTTTCAGCCAGCTTCAACAATGATCAGTTTATTGCCAGTTTACCAGTTTCAATAATTGTCAATTCATCTTAACCCAGGAAATGAGGCTTTTAATTTCCACTTTATAAGTGTTTGATTTTTTCTACTATGAGCATGTATTTATTTGTTTGTTTGTTTGTTTGTTTATTTATTTGTGGTGCTGGGGATTGAACCCAGGGATTTGTGCTTGTGTGAGGCAAGCACTCTACCAACTGAGCTACGTCCCCAGAGAGCATTTATTTTGATAATTGAAATTTTCAATTATACAATGAATTCCAAAGGCAACACAGTTGTGTTAAATTTCATTTGTTCCTGGTTTCGTGTGTCCTTTTAGGCTCGGAGCCTTTTAAGGGCAAGTGACTGTTTCTGGGTTCTCAGATCCCCCAGGACACTCACCGGCTGTGGCAGAACATCTGGAAAGGACGGTAGCTAGGCACACCTATGCTGGGGCTGTTGCCCACATCACAAGGGCTCCCTGTTTGGTTTGCTGTGTTTTTAACTTAGCATGTTTACTTTGGCTGAGCTTTATGATGCTGTTTTTAAATGAGAATATGTAGTTTCAGTCTCCCCTTTGTTCTCTGAGTCCCACAGCCTCCTGCAGTTCTCTGCAAGCTTTATTTTGAAAAACAGTTTCTACATTTCTTATCAGATGGACAGTGATTTTGTAGGTATTATTAACACCCTGCACTCAGTAATGTTTGTTCTCCTAGGGCCGAAAGAGGAAATTGTCTGATGCAATTTCAACAGCTGGTTAGTTGGACAGGAATAGAACATTACAGAATCACCTTGAATCTAAAGTCTGTGAACCAACTGTCTGAGATGAATGGTGGGATGGTGGGTTTTGGTTTGTTTGCTTCCTTTCTTTTCTTTCTTTTTTGGTACTGGGAATTAAACCCAGGGTGCTTAACGACTGAGCCACATCCCCAGTTCTTTTATATTTTATTTTGAGACAGGGTACTGCTAACTTGCTTAGGGTCTCACTAAGTTGCTGAGGCTGACCTCTAACTTGTGATCCTGCTACCTCAGCCTCCTGAACCACTGAGATTACAGATGTTTACCACCATGTCCAGCTCTTTTCTTTCTTTGATTTAAATTCCATAGCCAATGGGATTGAAAATGCAGCTAAAATAGAGTTGATTTTTCTCCATAGTGTGTTGAGTATGGGTTGCTTTGGACTCTGTTAGTCCAAAGACTATTTTGTTTATGCTTCCCATGGTGCTGAGAGTATAGTATGTGCTAATTGATTTTCATATTGAGGATCGATCCCCTCTATTTGCTGTGCACTGGAATTGCAACAGTAAATAAGCAACTGTCCCTTAGTGTCCATGATCACATAATACAGTGGGATGAATGCTCTACTAGTGGCACTGGAATACCTTGTAGGAGAACAGAAGAAAGAAGACAGCTTTCTGACATGGGAAAATGTTCACAGAGCATGTGCCCTGGGAAAGCTGACCCTTAAAGAGCAAATAGAATTTTTTGAATTGCTAAAGGTGGGAAGAGGGAGTGTTCTAAGCATAGCATTCTCTGTTGAGTGCAGACATGGAGGGTGATCAGCAAGCTCAAGGCATGAGGAGTCAGGAGTGTCCGGGAGGTAAGAAAGAGGCAGAGGAACATCAAAGGGGTCAGGGGTGAGAGGAAGGCCTGCTTGGAGCCTGGGTACTGTGAGTTCTGGATCTGGGGAGTCAAGGCACACTCAGCCATCTGAGGGGAAGGGTTGTGTCCTGGTTATTAAAAGGTGCCCATGTCTTGGAAGAGAAACTGGACCCCTCTATGGAACCGAGGCACTCCAGAGACTGTCGTCCCTGGCCAACCCTTGTTGGCAGCTTCTGGGGGCTTCTTTCCCTTTCTTGGCTTCTTTGTACTGCCTCATCCCTCATTTTCTCATTCCTAATGGTCAGATTTCCTTAACTTCTTCTGATACTGTTTTATTTTTAACCTTTGTTCCACAAATTCTAGGTAGTCTGGGGCTATGGAGGGTGTGTGTCAGAACACTAGGGAATATTCTGAATTGGGCAGCAGGGCTGCCTCATAATCAGAGCACCCACCTTGCTCTTGATTTAATGTCTGGGGAAGCTTTCACCTGAAGGAAATGTGCCAGGGCATAAAGAGAGTTTGAAAACTTCAACTCTGGTTTAAATTTGGCAAAGGGGCGTTTGGGCTTGGCATAGCTATTACTTTAAGCTGGACTGGGGAGGACCTTCCCTGGGTCCTCTCATTGTCCTGCCTGTGCATGTGTGCAGGGACCACCAGAGGTCAGGGGCCCTTCCCCTTAGACCCTGCCCCGAGCAGACAGACGGGCATGGGTGCTGAGCACTGGAGAATGCTGTTCACAAGAGACTCTGCTCTGTAGAAATTTGTCTTTTCCAACAAGGCTTTGAAATATGGCTACTTTCGTTCCTTCTTTGAAAAATCCATATGTATTTTCAGGTTTTGAAAGTTGTGAAAATTTGAAAGAAAGCAGTTTAGTTCAAATAAAAGGAAATGTTTTCTTTTTACAACAAATGATAAGGAGGAAAACTTTGGCAAGCACTCTGCCACTGAGCTACCTCCCCAGCCCTAGGAGCAAACCTTGGAATATCAATTACTCTGAAAAGTGGAGACATAGTTTTAATTTAATTGTATTTTTGTAGTACTGGGGATGGAACCCACAGCCTTGAACATTCTAGGCAAAGGCTGTATCACTGAACTGAATCTGAGCCCTTTTTATTTTTTTATTTTGAGACAGGGCCTCTCTAATTTGCCCAGGCTGGCCTTGAACTCATGCTCCTTTTGTCTCGGTTTCCTGAGTAGCTGGGATTACTAGTGTGCACCACCACACTTACTGTGAATATGCAAGTTTCAATACTCATTTTTAGGATTCTGTATTTCTGACTATAAAAGACAAAAGATGGTAGCACAGTTATTGCACACTTTTGACTCTTTTTTTTTTTTGGAACCAGGGATTGAACTCAGGGACACTCGGCCACTGAGCCACATCCCCAGCCCTATTTTGTATTTTATTTAGAGACAGGGTCTCACTGAGTTGCTTAGGGCCTCGCTAAGTTGCTGAGGCTGGCTTTGAACTTGTGATCCTCCTGACTCAGCCTCCCAAGTCACTTGGATTATAGGCGTGCGCCACCACGCCCGGCTCACTTTTGACTCTTGATAACTTGTCTAAAAATATCAGTGTCCCTATAGCTAATATCCTGGATCTGAAATTCTTTCTCCTTCCTCTTTTTTCTACTCAGTTTTCTTAAACATGGAAATGTACCAGGGTCTGGTCTGACAGAAGGGAGTGTACCACCCCTGTCCCACCGAGCAGGATGGGAGTCCATAGGCATAGAGAATGCTCCAGAATGGCACCAAGCTCAGGGGTCATGAAAGGATAGTAACTGAAAGGCTCTGTTCTTTAGTATTTAAAGATAAACACTACCTAATAATTTTTTAATTTGGAAACTTTACAGGAGCTAAAACTCCTCTCTTGGCTCATAACTTATTCCTCCTCCACCAAATTATATGGAAGCTTGTTCCACATTTCAATTTCTAAGCAAATTGGTCTTCATTATTCTTGGATTCCTGACAGACATCATGTCTAAGAATTAATGTTTTGCATTCTGCCACTCTGTGCATGTTAAACAAATTACTCAGTGTCATTGTCACCGAATTAATTAGAAGGATTCATGTGATGACTTCAGCACACTTATGTGAACTATTTTTGTTTTCAGTAGGGCTCATATTTTACTAATAAATTACAACTCTGCACGGGTACCATTTGTGGTTTTAGTGTTACCTGCCTTAGGGACTTGTCGTGGGGGTCAGTGTCCATAAAGCAGTTTTAGCTGTGTCTAGCACATAGCCGGGTTCCAGTATCTCTGTCCCAACGAGAATTCCAGTGCTTGGAAGTTGATTGTCACAGAATTACTGAGTTCAGGTCTTTGGATTTCTAGTCTTGTTTTGCTCACTGTCCTCTGAAGTGGCACTTGAAGGTTAAACCTACACACTCAGAAAAGAACTAAGAGCTACGTGGAATGGTTCCCCTAGGGGTCTTCTGGGTCTGTACTTCCGGAAATGTCATTCCATAACTAAAATGGGAACTCTTGCAAAGAAGAACTGAGCCTCATCTGCTTGCCAAGAAATACTTGGGCAGTCTCTCTTTTTTCTCGAAATACCCAAACTTTCCTTAGATCTAATATGAAGGTGACTACTTGAGTTGGTTGCCAGAACTTAAGTATAGTGAGCAAATATTAGGAATTAATTTCATAGTTTTAGAAAAGCTGTTAATTTCTATCTGCTTTCATTTCTTTGCTTTCCCCCTCCTTTTATTAAATTCTTTTTTCAATCAGAATTTCAATTTTTGGCTATGTAATTTGTTTGTCCTTGCAGTTTGCAATTCATTTGACCCTGATGATCTTACTTCAGTTTTTTTCCCTAAAATCTGTATCTCTCTTTTCATAATAATTTTATCTTATTTTACTCATGTTCTTTTCAGATTTTTTTTAAAATCAGAATAGGGTCATTTCTTTTCGTTTCCTGAATTGTTTTCTTTCAGACTAGATTTTTCTTTTTAATCTATTATATGATGTCTTCCTTTTTTCTCTTTGTGAATTGCTATTTAATTTTGCATGGCTCTTATTTTTCATCATATTTATGTCTAACACAAGCAGTCTGTCCCTACTTTGGATATGTCCATTTTTTAAAATCTGTGCTCTGACATAAGACACATGATACCTCCTTTCACCCCTGCCTAGGATATTTCAGAGTGACAGAATATCCCCCTGAACTTGTCCCCATCTGGTGGAGATTGAAGCCAGGATACTCTGCCACTGAGCTATACCCAGTCTTTTTCATTTTTATTTTGAGGCAGGGCCTCAATAACTTGCCAAGGTTGGCCTTGAACTTGTGATCCTCCTGCCTTAGCCTCCTGAGTCTCTGGAATTACAGACAGGTGCCCAACCTCAGCAATTTTTCTTTCTTTGTGTGTGTGTGTCTGTGTGTGTGTATGTGTGTTGCTGGGGAAGTCTGAACCTCATGGGTGCTAGGTAAGCACTCTACCATTGAGTTACATCCCCAGGTCCTCTGAGCTAATTTTTGATAGCTAGCTATTTGTCCCATTTTTTCATAGCTTAAGGGTCCAGGGCAATGAGAAAGGGAAAATCTCACTTCTTTGGTGTCCAATTTACTGTCCTAGGGTTCATTTTACATAGTCAAAGGTGGAGGGATATTTGGGTTTCTCAACTTACTATTAACCCTTGTGAGTCTGCACTGTCAGAGAGAAGGTCTGATTCTTCATTTCCTTCATTGCCCCTGTCTTTCCCCCACAGCCTTTTCTACCAGCCCTGAATCAGAAGACAGAAAACTCAGGTTTTCTTGCTTCTGATTTTATTTTCTTCTAAGTTGCAGTTAATTAAGGAAGATCCTGAAGATTTCTTTGATTTAGCAGCAAGACTTCTGGGCAGTGAGAACCCCCTTGCCTTACCTGGTCACTCCAGGAACTTCTATTTATTTCCTAAGCTGCTGTCTTTAAAAATTTATGTAGTTAGAACCTGGTGTGGTGGCTCATGCCTGTAATCCCAGCAATTTGGGAGGCTGAGGCTGGAGGATTGCAAGTTCCAGGCCAGCCTCGGCAGTTTAATGTAGTTTATGTTTCAAAAAGGGTTAAGGATGTAGGTCAGTGGTAGAACATCCCTAGGTTCAATCTCTGGTACCCAGGAGGGAAACAAATTAAGCCAGATAATTTATAAAGTAAATCATAGCAAAATTTTGGCTAAAAGTGGCCAAAGAAGGAAAGCAGTAAAATCTAATTGCATATATTTTTTCCTCCTCAGTACTGGGGATGGAACTCAAGGGCATTCTACCACTGAGCTACATCCCTAGCTCTATTTTTCATTTTGAGACAGGGTCTCTTTAAGTTGGAGAGGCTGACTTCCTGCCTCAGCCTCTAGAGTCACTGGGATTACAGGCCCCTATCACGACACCTAGCTATTTGTCACAGGATTCTGTGGTTTAGTTTCACTCCATCAGCTTCACAATTTATGATCTTTACAGTTTATATTTCCTCCCCTGTCCTTTCTGTAGCCAGTCTTACTAATATGTCTTGACTCCTAGGTTTTAGCTGATAGAAATTTACAAATGGTAGGACGTTGTGCAGTAATTAAGCACAAGTGACATTTACCCTCAGTTTTTTAGCACTTAGCCAAGGATCAGTAATAAAGGACACAAAACAGCCTTTTAGTGACCAAAATAGATGTCATACATTCCATGCATGAAGTGCTTGTTTTCTTTATTCATAGATGTTCATATCAAGTTTTTGCTCAAAATCTTTGAGTTCTACATAAATATTTTTATACCAGCTAGCTTAGTGGACCATGGCAGAACAGAAGCAGCAGATTAAGGGAACTATTGGTGTTCAGGAACAAGGACGGTGAGCGCATTACAGCAGAACAAAGGGAGGAGAAGCAGGATGAAAGACCTTGTGCCTAACTCTAGGAAGTTCTGGGACCACTGGGTGCAGGCCAGACAGCTCTGAATACATCAGTTTGGCAACTTCCAGTGCCACCGAGCCATCAAATCATTCAATTGGATGCTGTTTTAGGATGATTTTGGTATTAGACACCTAATGAAACTTACTTAAGCATAAAGGAATGTATTAGTTCATGTACTTAAATCCAGGTTCAGGGGTGTGTTAGCTTTTGTATTGCTGTAGAGTTCCTGACAAGAATGACTTAGAGGTGGAAAAGTTTATTTGGGGCTCAGGGTTTCACAGGTCTCATCTGTGGACCTTGGACTCCATTGCTTTACGCTCAAGGTGAGGCAGAACATCATGGCGGAAGGACCTAGGAGAGGAAAACAGCTCAGCTCATGACAACTGGGAGGCAAAGAAAGAGAAGGAAAGCAGCCCAGGGAAGATATACCCTGGCAGGGCACATCCCCAGTGACCTGCCTCCTCCAGTCACGCCCCTCCTGCCTATGGTTACCACCCAGTCAGTCCATTCAACTAGGATGGATTTATTAGTTTACAGTTCTCATAATCCAGTCATTTTACCTCTGAATGTTCCTGTATTAACAGTAGCTTTTGAGGGATTTCTCATATGCTAACCATAGCAGGTGGCTTCATGAGCTTTTGAATTCAGTGCTCAAATTGTTTGAAACATTTCCCTGCCCTCCCCCTTTTTTGGGTACCAGGGATTGAACCCAGGGGAGCTTTACCACTGAGCCACATCCCCAGCCCTTTTTATTTTTTAATTTTGAGACAAGTCTCACTAAGTTACCCAAGTTGGTCTCAAACTTGTGATCCTCCTTGCCTCAGTCTCCCATTTCATCTGCATTTTCTGATGCATGACTCTACTGCCCCAAAGTTCCTAACAGGCAGGTGGTAGTCACTCATGGGTATTTGTTAGGTGAATGAATGAAGGAATGTAGATATGGTGGACCCTGAGTAATTTGTGATGGAGAGAAGTTTCTAGACTTTTTGTTGGTTGTTTCAACCAATAACTCTACCAGTAGAGAGAAAAAGAGGAAGGAAGGTAGGGTGGAAGATAAGAAAGCTTTTTCTTGCTGTCCTGAATGACTGGAGAGTTGCAGGTTGGCCTTGTGGTTTTTCCTCTCACATTTACCTGTATCATCTGTAGATCTGAGGGTGGAATCATCTCCGGGAGCCTTTGAGTTCTTATAGTATGAAAATCACACCTGACATGAACCTTTTAGTGCCACACCAATGCATTGAGAGCTTCTGTTTTGTTGACTTCTCTCTGGGGTTGGTTTAATTATTTGTGTGGTCTTCAAAATTCCTAAAGTAATTGTTCATTGTTCTTTCCAGACTCAGGCTGCATGAGGAAAAGGTCATTAAAGATAGACGACATCATCTCAAAACCTACCCAAACTGTTTTGTTGCAAAAGAGTTGATTGACTGGCTGATTGAACACAAGGAGGCTTCTGATAGAGAGACGGCAATTAAGCTCATGCAGAAATTAGCAGACCGGGGCATTATTCATCACGGTGAGTGAGGTGGCCACAGTCAAGGTGACTTGAGAGGAAACAAAGGGCTGAAACTTTTCATGATACTCTCTATTTATGTATGATCTATCAAAATGTGTAAATGCATTCTACTGTCATGTACAACTAATCAGAACAAATAAAATTTTAAAAATTAAAAAAAAAATGAAATACATGTTAACTTTAAGTTGCCTCTTGTGTACCTCTTCCCAATGCAACAAGAGCTTTTGGCTTATTTCCCTGTGCTTTTTTATACTTTTCCTTTCTGTGTATTCATCTCTGAATAGCGTGTCATGTTGTCTTAAGTGTTTTGAGCCATCATAAGGATGCATGTAATTCTTTTGCGACTTGGTCAATACACTATGAGATGCACCCATGATGATTGTATATTTTGCTGTTTGTTTTGCTGTTTGTTTATTTTGCTGCCATTGTGCACTTATCCACTCTCCTGCTGATGGAGATCCAGGTTGTTTATGAGTTTTTGCCATTTCTCCCAGTGGTTCAGTCAACACTCATGAACAATTCTCGAAATCTCTCCACCTGGCTCCGACCTTTGCATGTGCTGCTCTTCTCCCAGTTGGGATGCCATGCCTCCTCATTTTTGCCCAGTTTCTACTCATTCTTCAGGTTTCCACGTACAGACGCTTCAAGGAAGCCTCCGTTCTCCAAAGCAGGGATCCTGGGCTACTGGACACTGGTCTCTCTTCACTTCTCTTTTGTTTGGTTGGTTTTTTTCCCAGTGCTAAGGATTGAACACAGGTGGCTTTACCAATGAGCTTCATCCCCAGCTCTTTCTGTTTTCTGAGAAAGGGTTTCACCAAGTTGCCCAGGCTAAATTTGAATGTGTTGAGGCTGGCTTCACACCCGCGATCCTCCTGCTTTAGCCTCCCTCTGGAATTACAGGCATGTGCCACTGTGCCCAACTCTCCTTTCATCTTCATGGCCCTGTCACACCTTGTTTTAGCTCCATGCAGACATTTGTTTCTATCTCACTAGATGCCTCACTCTTTGAGGCTATGGTTGCCTCAATATCATCTTAAGAAGAGTCTGTGGAATAAATGATGAGTTGAATTTTGTGAACCTCTTAATAGATAATAATAATGGTGATGATGATAGCTAGTCAAACCAAGTATTTACTGTATACCAGGTATTGTGCTAAATGCTCTGCATGTATTTACCCATACAGTACCCTTTGTGGGCTTGCAGAATTAGGAAGAGAAATGATTCTTACTTAGCATCTTACATCACTTGAGTAATTAAATAGAGAGTGATTCATCTTCCTTGTTTGCCTCTGTGTGTGTTGTGTTTCAGTGTGTGACGAGCACAAGGAGTTCAAGGACGTCAAACTCTTCTACCGCTTTAGAAAGGACGACGGCACCTTCCCGCTGGACAACGAAGTGAAGGCGTTCATGCGAGGCCAGAGGCTGTATGAGAAGTATGTGGCGGGGACTCCGAGCCGTCATCCTGCCTCATGGAGAGAAGCAGGGAGGGCTCTGTCTTCCCTTGTGTTGGCTTCAGCCTGGCTTCTCCACGAGGGCGGGTTGCATAACTGTTCCTTTTCAGAGGAGAAAGTGCTGTCACCCATTTGCTTTCCTCTGCCAGAAATTAAGTTGATTTCATAAGATTCTTAATAAAGAATGAAGTCATCTTTTCTATATTTAAGGCAATTTAGCAAAACTCCCAGAAGTGAAAACAAAAGGATGGGGTTTGATGCTCACCCTGGGGTGAGACCAGTTCCCTTCCATGTGTGAAGAGGAGTGCTGCCATAGCGTCTGCAGGCTCAGGCGTGGAAAACAGAGTCAAGGGCAGGGAAAGCTTAGGGCTCATCACGAGATAAGTAGAGATCTAACTTCAAGTAGCATGAGGTCTATAGGAATCATCTTTGGACCCTTTTTTTTTTTTTAGTACTAGAGATTGAACTCGGTGGTTTAACCACTGAGCAACATGCCCAGCCCTTTTTTATATTTTATTTAGAGACAGAGTCTCACTGAGTTGCTTTAGACTTCACTAAGTTGCTGAAGCTGGCTTTGAACTCACGATCCTCCTGCCTCAGCCTCCCGGAGTTGCTGGGATTATAGGCAAAGTATTACCATGCCCATCTTTCTGCTCTTCTGAAGAGTATTCTGTTGGTGGGTCTTGAACCCCACCAGGAGTCTATCTATGAGCTGACCTGCTACTCTATGGCTTCATCCTCATCCTACCTTCCTTGTTTTTATTCCCCCAGGATAACCATTAGAGAAGGGAGTGCAGAGGACTTAACTTAGCTTTGCAGGCACAAAACCCAGGTTCAATCCCCAGTACCACCAAAAAAAAAAAAAAATTGTGCAGAAACCAGAAGCCTTGCCACTTCCTCCTTAGCCCTGGCTGCCTTGAAAGGCTTCAGGGAGTTGAAAAATAAATATTTGTTACAAAAAAGAGCCTTCCTTCCCCTGTTTGGGAGTAGGTGCAGGAATCGGGGTCTGAGTGGTCAGATTAAGTAATGGAATGGTGAGTGTAAATTCTGGTGCTGTCCCTTTGCCTTTGTAAATCTCTGTGGCCTGGCTTGTGACATGGGAAACGTGGAAGCACCTACCTCCCAGTGCTGCTGTGGGAGGGAAAAGAATAAACCGAGCCACGTCTCAAGTGTGTAGCTCTGGTGTCTGGGACATAGTAAGACCCCATGGTGACAGATGTTCCTGACATGAGCATAGTATTGATGGCTGCCCTTGAATCTGTCCTTCCTGTGTGATGTACTCTGTCTGACATCTGTTTGCCTATTTCTGAGCTGGTCTTATCTCATTGTTTTTGGTCGGTACTGTTTTTTGTTTATTTGTTTGTTTGGGGTATTGGGGATACAACTAGGGTCCTCTACCTACCACTGAGCTATATTTTTATTTTATGCAGAGTCTCACTGTGTTTCTGAGGCTGGCTTTGAAGTTGTGATCCTCCTGCCTCAGCCTGGGATTGCAGGCATGTGCCACCATTCCTGGCTTGCTCACCATTTCATGTTTCAGTATATAATAGCTCTTTAGTCACCTGTTTTCTAAATTGAAGTGTAGAAAGTCCCTCATCCCCCTGACTCACCTGAGTTTGAATGGAAGGGATCTACCAGCACCACCTCTATTGGTATAATTGTATAATTGAGCTTCTGCTTACTGCTGCTTTTTTTTTTTAACTTTCTTAGTTCCATTTGTAAAATTCTAGGGGGTATTAGATACTTAGATACCATGATGGTCCCTTTGAGCTATGGTTCTGTGTGGCCACAGCCTTGAATGTCTTCTCCATGGAAGGAGGCCAGTCTTGTCTAGCTGCAGCTTATCCTTTGAATCTAGATATCCACATTTTGGGACAAGTATTAGCAGCAATTAAAAATGTCTGTCTGAGGTGTTCGAGGTATAGTGCTTTCCCAGCATGCATGAGGCTCTGGGTTAATACCCAGCACCGTAAGAAAAAAAATGTGAACATGTCTGGTGTCAATGTTTATTGATAACAGGAAGGGTATGATGGCAAGAGAATAATAAGAAGGGCTAAAGTTGACACCTTCTAGAAAAGAGATTCCAGCCTCACCTTCTCTTACTTCTCTTCTCTCATCCTATCTATGCATATTCACATGCATGTCTCTGGACCATCTGAATATTCTCTCTGCCTTCAGGAAATATATTAATTCATTGATTATTTAGTAAATCTATGTTGAACCTTTACCCCATGTCAAGCACTGGAAATGTGCCGTAAGCTGGGCTTAGTGGCCACATGCCAACTCAGGAGGCCAAGGCAGAAGGATTGCGAGTTGGAGACCAGCATCAGCAAATTAGCAAGACCTTGTCTCAAAATAAAAAAAATAGAAAGGACCAGGGATGTAACTCAATGGTGGTGCACCCCTGGGTTCAACCCCCAGTACCCTCCCTACCCACCCTGCTACAACAAAATGTAATGAAGCATAGTGATTGTCACTGCTAGAAAGAAAAGTAGACTTACTGAAGGTGAAGAGGTGTTTTAGACAGGGGGGTCAAGGAAGATGTCCCTGAGGAGATGACATTTGAATAGCATAAGTTTTTCAGATGTCTGGTGGAAGAGTAACCGAGGCAGGGGAACAGCAAAGGTACAGGTTGTGAGCTGATAAAGTGTTTGGCATATTCAAGGATAGTAATGAGACCTCAGGTGTCTGAGGTTAGGAAGTGAGAAGGAATAGTAGCTCAGCCAGGGTCCCAGACGAAAGAGCCCAAGGCCATGGTAAAAATCAGCAATTTCACTTTATGTGAGGTGGGAAGCCCTGGGAGAGCTGGGAGAAGAGAAGTGGCAACCTGATATGCTCTTGGCTGCTTCTGTGCCTAGAAACCTCTGTGCCATTTTCACCATTTCCCCAGTTCATCCTGCCTTTGGGCTTCTGTTTAAACATGACCCTCTCTGGGACTCCTTCTCTGCCCCCTGGGACTGAGTTAGGTGCCACTTCTGCGTCTTTGTCCCACCACAGAACTCTATGAACATTCTCCTTGCATGCTCACTGCCTCAGTCCCAGAACCTGAGGAGAGGCACAGCCTTACTGTCCTGTGTGGCTCCCATGGCCAGTCAATCCTATGGCGTGCGTGCTTGGCGCGAAGTATGTGTTAACTTTTTGACAGATTCAACAATATTGCTGTACTTTTTCTGTGTGCAGTTGACTGTCCAGTCATTAATATTCAGTCACACTATCTAAGGACATTTATTTCTTCAAATTGTTTGTGAAATTAGAATTAGGAAAAAGTAATTTAATAGGTGCTTAATTGTGGATGACCTAGCCGCCTTCTAGCAAACCTGGGCCTCTCCTTCTGGTGTCTGGAACACACCTGGAATAAACTTTGGGACCTTGGGAACTGACAGTTCCATTTACATATTTGATATGTTATTTTTAGCATATGTATTTAATTATATTTTATGCATTTTCCTTGTTTTCTAAGCTTTGTATGAATTTTATAAGTTTTAAATACTTTTTAAAAATAATAACATTAAAATTAGGAGGTAGAGGACTGGGGTTGTGGCTCATTGGTAGCATGCTCGCCTGGCATGTGTGAGGCCCTGAGTTCAGTCCTCAGCACCACATAAAAAATAGAATAAAGGTATTGTGTTTACCTACAACTAAAACAAGACATTAAAAAAAAAAAAAAAAAAAAGCAGGAGGTAGAGATGCAGCTTGGTGGTAGAGTACTTGCCTTCCATACATGAGGCCCTGGACTCAGTCCCCAGCTCCAAAACAAACAAACAAACAAACAAACAAACAAAAATCAAGCCAGAGAGAGAGAGAGGAAAAAAAGGAAAAAATAAACAAAACATGTGAATAGTTGTTTTATTCATGGCTTATCTTTCCAATTGTTTTAATTTTTTAGTATTGAAGTTTTATTCCTACATTCGTTTCAGCAGAATGCTTCTTTGGGATATCTCTTCTATTTATAAGTGAAGGCCTTGCAAGATTTGGGTCCCTTCTGCCATTTTCCTTCTGAGTTCATAACAGCAGATATTTGTTGATTGCTGACTATGTATCAGACATCCTGACTAATCCACTTTACTTAATTGTCCTAACAATACTGAGTTAGATGTTATTATTATCTCTGTTTTAGGAGAAAAATGTGACAGGGAGGTTAAATCTCTTATCCAAGATCTTCTCACTAGTAAATTACAGCGGGATTTGGATCGGGGAGCGTGGACCCTAACCTCCTTGCCACTAGGCTATTAATAAATCCTTATATTTCCATAGTAGAGATTAAACAAATGAATTCAACATTTACTTCAACATATAACTTCCCATTAGAGGTCACAGAGGATTTGTAAGTTGTCGAGGTGGAAAACTTTCTATACAACTTTACTGAAGACGGACCAGGATGTGAAGGTCCAGGATGTGAAGGTCGACATTAGAAAATGAGAGCCAGCTCTTTCTCCTCCAGGGTAGGCCTGCAGGGCATCCTGTAGATCTGATAAAAGTGACAGTGCCTGTTATTTGCAAACTACGTTCCTTTAAGCACTCCCATTAGATTACTTGATCTGAACTTCCTTACAAAAATGGGGGCATGACCTCTTCATCTTGCTTTCAGAAGGAGCTTCAGAGACCCAAAGCAGTGAGGTCATTGGACATGACGGTGACATAGCCTGAGAGGACGGAGGGTACACGTGCAGTGCTGCTGTTGTCTGCCCCCTTCCCACCAACTCCAAGGGACCAGCTGGGTTGCCCTTGTTTCCTCTCAGCTCTTCTCTTGCTTGTCCTGTTATTAATAGGACTTTGAAACTTGGTGGTTTCTGGCTGAGGTTTTACTGAACTAGGCTGATTTTAGGGTGCCCTGGTTTTCTATCTGTGGTGGTGTCTGCTGTTTTGTTGAACAGAAACTCTGTTTTGAAACTAAAATTTCAATCACTGTGTGCACTGTGGAGTGCAGTGTTTATGTCACTCCAGTTACCTTACATCAGGGATCCTGGAATGAATGACAAGAGGTCAGAAGCTTCCCACTGTGATGAAAGTTATAGGGTAGAAGGGGACATGAATCCTTCTGCATAATAAGTGACAGTGGAGGTAGCTTTGGAGTCATAAAGCCCTGGTCTCACATTTGCTCTGTGACCTTGAGCAGACTGCTTAATCTCTCTGATCTGCAGTCTTCAATAACCACATAGCCAGGACCCACAAGGGACAGTTACATGATATTTGTCTATAGTATGTGGCATGAAACAAGAGCCCAAGAAATGTTAGCTGCTCTATTAGAGTAGCAAGTAATAATATAAATAAATGATACTTGTTATTCTTGGTTTATCATATCATTGTAAGATGCATCCTAGTGCCATGGTAAAGAGCCCAGGGGCCAGGCTGCCTTGTGGATCCTAACTTTGTGCCTTGGAGCAAGTGGCTTCGCCTTTCTATGTCTCCATTTGCCTATCTAGTGAATGGAGGTGCTGATTGTACTGAGTTCGTAGTCTCAGGGGATAGAGTAGACCCACGTGTAAGCACACAGCAGGGGCCTACCCCAAGTTGGCATGCATGCTGCTGCCCATCTGCTGCCAGCTTGGCCACAGGAGAGGAGCGTGCACTGGGTTGATGCCCCAACTTGGTCATTTTTTTTTTTTTTTTGAACCAGGGATTGAACTCAGGGACACTAGGCCACTGAACCACATCCCCAGCCCTATTTTATATTTTATTTAGAGACAGGGTCTCACTGAGTTGCTTAGGGCCTCGCTAAGTTGCTGAGGCTGGCTTTGAACTCGCGATCCTCCTGACTCAGCCTCCCAAGTCGCTTGGATTACAGGCGTGCGCCACTGCGCCCAGCCCAACTTGGTCATTTTGAGGAGTTTATCTAGGTGCATTCAGGGCAGAGTGTCCTTTCATGAACACGCACCACATGCTTGCACTATGCCCCATGGTGGCTGAGTATGCGGAGAGTGAAGTGCAGCACAACCTCTCTCCAGGAGGGCCTTGCTGCGTTTTATCTGTGTGCTCACACCTGAGACACCCAGCACACAAACAGAAGGCACAATCTCCCCAGCAGCACAATTATCTTTTCAAAGGAAATTTTTGGAAACAGGATACATATCCATAACTTAAAAGAGCAACACTGAATCTGCTACGCTGTCTTCAGAGGCTAGATGGTGTGGTGCAGCCTCTGAACTGCAGAACTAGTCTCTTAGCAGTTGGCCAAAGTAGATCTCTTGAAGAGAAACATTGAACTCTAGGATATCAAATGCTGGGCCGGGGTGCTCAGCTAGCAAGCATGAAGCCTGGATTTTCATCCCCAGCACTGCAAGAAAAAAAATTAATAAATACTAAAAAAGAATATCAAGTGCTCTGTATACTGATGAATGGAATTAGCCATAAAAGAGAATATGACTTTGAGGTACAATTTGTACTTTCCTTGCCAAATCTAGTAGTTGAAATGCACATTTTCAACTAACCATGATTTTATCTTTGGAGGAGACATCTCAATTTTTATTTAACCTCAGTCTTAATATGGAGTTAGAGCCCTCTAGGTCTGGTTCCTGGAGACCATTTGTCTAGTTTTCTATCCAAAGGGCCTTGGTTTTCTTAGTAGCAGGAGTTGCTCTCTGCAGCCACTGATGTAGGGGGTTAAACCCAACTGAAGGGTTGATTTAAAGTGCCCCTGTGCTATCAGATCTTTGCATTCCCACTGACTCCTTTATTCTCTCTTCCAAGAACAGAAGAGTAATGAAAGAGAGAAGCTGTATCCAAAGCGCAAAGCCCCTTGTGTGTTTTATCTTATCAGAGGTTTCTCCATCATGTGCCCCAGGAATACTCCTTTGTTCTCTCCCAGTGCCTGGCACAGTAAATATTTGCTGAATGAACAAAGGACTCTCCATGTTGTGATAGCTATGAGCTGCTGAGCTTGTAGCATGAAAGAGCCACAGAGAGTTTGCTTTTAATGAGCAGCGGCAACAACCAGAGGTTCAGTGTGCCTGGCTTCTTAGAGTTGACAGAGCATCTTACATATTGTTTATTGGATGCTCTGTACAATTTTGTGAGTTGTCTACCCAGCAGGCATAACCAATCCTATTGTAAAATGGGAGGCATGAGCTAGAGAAAGGTTTAATAATTGATATAGACTCTGAGATATGGAACTGGAATAAAAAAAAAAAGTCTGTAAGCTTTCCAGCTTTTTATTTCATTTTGTTCTGTTTTCAGTATAGAAGTGGTTTCGTGTTTTCTTTTCTTTCTTTTTTTTTTTTTTTTGTACCAGGGATTAAATCCAGGGGTGCTTTACCACTGAGCTACATCCCCATTCCCTTTTTATTTTTTATTTGAGACAGGGTCTTGCTAAGTTATGTAGGGCCTTGCTAAGTTACTGAGGCTGATCTTGAATTTGTGATCCTCCTGCCTCAGCCTCCTGAGTCACTGGGATTATAGGTCTGTGTCATCCTGTGTGGCCTGTTTTGTTCTTTCAAAATGAGATCCAAAGTTCTGTAACTTGATTTAACTTGATTCAAAACAAACAAACATGCAAAATTTGATGGTACCAGGGATTGAACCCAGGGGTACTTTACCACTGAACTATATGCCCAGCTCTTTAAATTTTAAATTTAAAAATAAAAAGCTTTCTAACTTAAAAAAAATTTTTTTTTTCTAATTTTGAGACAGGGACTCACGAACTTGCCATCCTCCTGCCTCAGTCTCCTGAATTGCTGGAATTATAGACATGAGACTGTAATGAATTACAGGCCATTGAACCTGGCTTGTTTCAAATTTTATCTTTAAATATTTTAAAACTATTTTGCAAACTGTAATACAAACACTTTCTAATATGTGTTGTTGTTTTTTTTCGTTTTACTTGTGGTACCCAATTAATTAGTGGTTTAATAGAATCTCCTAACATTTTCTGCCTTCTTGGTTTAAATTTCCTAGGATTTCAATGTTAGTGGATTGAAAGCTGTTTTGTTTTGTAAGTATTTGTGTGACCAGGGATAATTCTGATACTATGTAACTAATGTCAAGAACTGATAAGAGCTGGGCTCTGTGGCACATGCTTAAGATGCCAGCAACTTGGGAGGCTGAGGCAGAAGGATCTGAAGTTCAAGGCCAGACTTAGCAATTTAGTGAGGCTTTAAGAAATTTAGTGAGATCCTCAAAATAAAGAATACAAAGAGCTGGGGATGTAGTCCAGTGGTAAAGTACCTCTGGGTTCAATCCCTAGTACAAAACAAAAGCAAAAACAAAAAGTTGTTAGAGGTCTGAGATTTTGTATGCAAGCTACCAAATTTGTCTGACATTTTTTCATGGATACTGGTAGACCATAAGAAACTCCCAGGTCCGGACAGAGACACCTATTCTTAGTAATAGCAATAGCCAGAGTATCATCATTTTGTTGACTTAGTTCCCAAACCTTAATGCCTACAAAACAGCACAAGGAACTCCAGGTGACACCCAGTGGGTTGTGTTATGGAAGAGGAACCATAAGCTTCAGGAACCTGAATTTTTTATCATGATCCTCAAGCCCACCTGCCCTCAGTTCCAGAGGGAGCCATAATGTTGTTGTGCTGGCAGGAAACAAATCTGCCTTTCTTGCTCCAGGGAAAGACAGTCTTCCAAGTCTATTCACTGTATAAGCATCCTTGAGAAGCTAGCCTGGAACAAAAGCTGTTAGGACTTCTATTTGTAAGACAAAAAAATGAGAGAGATTCATGGAGAATTATCTCTCAACAACTACAACAAAATGCAGAAATTAGATTTTGTAGCCAATCATTGGGATAGCAATGCCCCTACTGCTCCTCTTATTTCTATATTTTTCATATTAAACAAAAGAGTTTTATAGATTTAATTGTTTAACTTTTATAAGCAAATGTTATAAGTGTGAAATTTTTTAAATGGCCATGGTGGTGCACAACTGTAATTCCAGCTACTCAGGAGGCTGAGATAGGAGGATCAAGAGTTCAGGGCCAACCTGGGCAACATAGTGAGACCCTCTCTCCAGGAAAAAAAAAAAAAAAAAAAAAAAAAAATTTAGTTTTTTGCGGTGGGGCGCACCTGTCTTGTAGTTTCAGCTATTCAGAGGCTGAGGTAGGAGGACCATGTGAATCCACAGTTGGAGACCAGTCTGAGCAATGTAGTGAGAACCCATTTTTAATAAAGAAGAGCCAGGTACCATGGCACATGCCTATATTCCCTGCAACTGAGGAGGCCTCTGCAGGAGGATTCCAAGTTTGAAGCCAGCCTCAACAATTTAGCAGGGCCCTAAGCAATTTAGCATGACCCACCAGGCACACACCTGTAATCCCCAGTGACTTGGAAGGTTGATCACAAGTTCAAGATCAGCCTCAGCAATTTAGTGAGGCCATAAGCAATGCAGCGAGAACTTGTCTCTAAATAAAATGTTAAAAAGGACTGGGGATGTGGCTCAGTGGTGGAGCACCCCTGGTTTCAATCCCTGGTACCAAAAAACAAACAAACAACAACAACAACAACAACAAAAAAATAGAAAAGAAAATATTAGCAAGACCCTATCTCAAAATAATAAAAAGGACTAGGGTTGTAGCTCAGTGGTGAGATGCTCCTGGGGTTAATCCCTATAAAGCCTCATCCCCCAAAAGTATTTTTCCGTCTGAAGCTTTTGCTTCTTAGAATTTCTTTAGCTTCAATCCAAGACAATAGCCTTAAGGAATACTACTAAATAATGGGAAATGATATGCAGCTTAATGGATTTTTAAATGAGCCTGAGGAAAGTGTCCATCACTTGACTCATGTCACCTCCTTGCATAGGTTTTGGAAGTCACATTTTCCTGGCAGTGCACCTTTCCCTGCTGTGTAATACATGGCAATAGTGTTAGAACTTTGTTATCATGCAGACCAGGCAACAGGCCAGCTGTGCTTGTCAGAAGTCATCAGCCCTAGGTTGTCATCAGCAAATTTCTAGCTCTGGTTGATTATTTAGAAGTGACTTGATTTAAAGGTAAACACACTGCTGTTCAAACAATGGACTGGACCTGTTGACAGTAGAGATTGACTGTACCAGTAACATCTGCTAAATTTTCCTAATCCTGTGTAATTTCAGAGGTACAAACCAAGTTTCTGTCACATTGACTTTTGCCAGTCAACCTCTGTAATTACTTTTCAACTTGGTAGAATAGAAAACACCATTTAAGATTCCTGAGCTGGTGCCGGGCGTGTTGGCGCACGCCTGTAATCCAAGCGACTTGGGAGGCTGAGTCAGGAGGATCGCGAGTTCAAAGCCAGTCTCAGCAACTTAGCGAGGCCCTTAGCAACCCAGTGAGACCCTGTCTCTAAATA
>JAJEJO010000125.1:2233499-2287349 GCA_020662805.1 Glaucomys volans | reverse complement strand
AAAAAAAAAAAAAAAAAAAAAAAGATTCCTGAGCTGGAGAAGTGCAGCTAAGAGTTCTTCTCCTGCCACTTACTACAAGACATTTGTCCCTTCTGAGTCTGTTTTTTCTTCTGTGATCTAGAAAGAAGATGCCTCTTCAGAGGCTTGTTGTGAGGACAAATGAGGTCAAGTCCAATGGAATCTCATCTAATGTGGGGCCATTAGGTTTCCAATATGTAAGAAAAAATATATAGACTCAAAAATATCTGTGACTGCCAGGTATGGAGGCACATTTAACTCCCAGCTACTCAGAAGACTGTGGCAGGAGGATTGCAAGTTTGAGGCCAGCCTGGGCAAGCTGGCAAGACCCTGGCTCAAAATAAAAAAGGGCTGGGGAGGTAGCTCAGTGTTAGAGCACCTGTAGGTTCAAACTCCAGCTCTGCAAAACAAACAAACAACAACAACAAGAATTCTTCTAGAGCCCCGTGTGGTGGCGCATGTCTATAATCCCAGCAGCTTGGGAAGCTGAGGCAGGAAGATTGTGAGTTCAAGGCCAGCCTCCACAACTCAGTGAGGCTTTACACAATTAATTTAGACCCTGTCTCTAAATAAAATATAAAAAATGGCTGGGGATGTGGCTCAGGGATTAAGCGTCCCTGGGTTCAATCCCTGGTACCGAAAAAAAAAAAGAAAGAAATCTTCTGTTACCCAAGTTGCATTAAAACCCATGCCTTTCTACAATAGAGTTATATTTTGCGTGATGAAGTGTTCAGCCTGTATGTGGAACATATCTGTCTGTCTTCTAGATCCATTCTCAGTCCTTTCCAAGCTTCTGTGCCCCCAGGAGGCTGGTCTATATGAACTGCTTCAACAGGCCCCATTGTCTTCTGCCTCCTTAGTCAGTGGAGCTACTAGCAAGACCTTCCTGTTCCCTCTGCACTATAGAAGGCCACATCTCTTGTCAGCAGTCCTCTCCTTAAATCTATCTTCGTGGGCTCTGGATAGCCCCTTCTCCCCGTAACCCTCAGGCCTAGAGTTGTTAATGGCCACCCACCCAGTGTCTTGGGCCTGAACTTCACCATCCCTCCTAGTTTCCCTTAACCCTGCCCATAGCTTTAGTAGTTCCTGTATTACAAGCTGCCTTTCATTAATCTGTTGGTATGATCTTGTTTTTTCCTGCTGGGACCCTGATTGACAGAATCTGTGAGATTCACTTAGCGACTAAGATGAGTTCTTAACTCCGTTCTCCAGGAGTTGGCCAGCAGGCTGAATTGCCTACTCCCTATGAGTGGAATAGTTACTTGTTGTTTGGATTGTGTACCATGTATAATGTGATGGTTGAAACTGTCACATGGTACTCTTGTGGCCACTATTTGTAGAGTAGAAGTTTGGTCATAGTATGACTTTTTTTTTTTTATGGGAACTGGGAATTGAACTCAGAGGCATTTGGCCACTGAGCCACATCCCCAGCCTTATTTTGTATTTTATTTAGAGACAGGGACTCACTGAGTTGCTTACTGCCTTGCTCTTGCTGAGGCTGGCTTTGAACTCACGATCCTCCTGCCTCAGCCTCCCCAACTGCTGGGATTACAGGCGTGCGCCACCGCGCCCAGCGTTTGGTCATATTATGATGAATTATTCTGGCTCCTTTCCCCTCTGCTTTGTTGCCCTGGACACCAGTCTGCAGCCATCTCTCCAGGGTAACTTGTGCTTAATGTTTCTGTCTCTCTGGCATGACTGAAAACCTCTTTGAGGTGATGGCCCCTGAAACCTTACCCATGTTGAGATCTCAATATGCAACACAAAAAAGCACATACATGCTAAATGATGTTGAGATGAATGGATAAATGAACGTTTGGTCATTATTATTTAGAAAAGGAGTCAATCGGTAGCCCCTTTCTCTCTTTCCTAAATTTAGGGATATTCAAATTTAAATAAAACAGCAAGTAGATTGTTATTATTCTAGCTGGGCAGGGTGGAACGTGCCTGTAATCGCAGACACTCAGGAGGCTAAGGTAGGAAGATCTTAAGTTCAAGGCCTCAGCAGTTTAGCAAGGTCCTAAGCGACTCAGCAAGATCGTGTCTCAAAATAAAAAATAGAAAGGGCTGGAGATGTGACTCAGTGGTTAAGTGCCCCTGGGTTTAATCCCTAGTATGAAGAAAAAGATGTTTATTATTATAAGGTCATTCCATTCATGTTTATTAATTATAACTTCTGATTGAATACATTCAGAAGATAATCATCACCATCATTTACTCAGGACTTCTGTGTTCTAAGTACAATCCTTTTTTTGGGGGGGTGGACTAGGAATTGAACCCAGGATCACTTAACCACTGAGCCACATGCCCAAAAAATATACAAAGGTATATTTTTGCATACTTTTATATTTTGTATATTTTTATTTAGAGACAGGGTCTCACTAAGTCACTTAGGACCTCATTAAGTTGCTGAGGCTGGTTTTGAACTCATCATTCCCCTGCCTGAGCCTCTGGAGCTGCTCAGATTATAGGCACGCACCACCATGCCTAGCTATAATCCTATATCTTGTGCCTAATTTCATTCAGTCTTTCCTGTACCTCTAAGGAAATATTTTTACCATCAGTTTACGGTAAGGAAAGTGAATTTGAATTGGGCTAACTAACATACTTGAAGTCTTTTGCTGGCCAAAAGTTGTTGATAGGGCTACCTTTACTTTCCCATAATTGGGATTAAAACTTTCAAATTTAAGCCGGGCGTGGTAGCGCATGCCTGTAATCTAAGCGACTTGGGAGGCTGAGTCAAGAGAATCGCGAGTTCAAAGCCAGCCTCAGTAACTTAGGGAGGCTCTAAGCAACTCAGTGAGACCCTGTCTCTAAATAAAATACAAAATAGGGCTGGGGATGTGGCTCAGTGGCCGAGTGTCCTTGAATTCAATCCCTGGTTCCAAAAAAAAAAAAAAAAATCTTTCAAATTTAAGTTCCTTGCAGTGAAGCTGTAGAGATTGAGTACAATGTCCATCCAGCATGCTGAGTCCAAAGACCCCAGCTCTCACTAAGTGCTGGTAGATTCCATCTGGAAGAGATTCATAACCACAGAGTCCTTTCTAGACAAAATCACTCTGGTTGGATCAAGGGGGAAGAGGCAGGGTGAGCTGTCTGTGGTCAATATCCTGCAACAGAGAGCGAGACAGCACACACACAAAGCTGAAGTGAGGGTGGGCACCTCTGAGAGAAGAGGCACATTGGCACAAAGTAAAAGGGAATATTTGAAGAGAGATACCAATGGAGGCCCAGCTGCGAGTTTCTAAAGATGGAGGCTCCCTTGGGTGGTGGCTTCTTGTTAAGTGCGGAGTTGGTTCCAGGAGGTAGTTTTCTGCATTGTTTTTCTTGCTTTGTTTGCTAAATGAAAACATCCCGGCTTAATTACAGCCCCTTCATACACAGCTTGGGAGGGAAAATAAGGGCATTGTTCCACCAAATGGGAAAAGCACCAAATTGACCAGAAAGCATTTATTAATTTCAGAGGCTCTAAGAACAGTTTTTCATACCCTGAAGAAAGAACATCCAAATGACATTTTCAACTTTACTAAAGTTAAATTTCTAGCTGAACTATAAAGTTAAATGTATAGAAATGTAACATCCACAAAGACTGCTTTAAAGACTGCTTCAGAGTATAATTTCACAAACTGAACACGTCCATGAGACCACCACCCAGATGGCATTTTTTAAATGTCCTCTGTATTCTACCATGGCTCAATAAATGCCCCCCCCCAAAAATGAACTTTGGCATCAGTATTCAAATGTTCTAGAATATAAAACTGCCTTATAAGTAATTTAACTTCTTTGCCTTTTCTCTGTTTCACCCATCACCAGGCACCACCCTCCTCCCACCACAGATGCCTGGACATGGTCTTCTGGCCAGTCTGGACTATTGTCTAACCTCTGTAAGAGTCAACTCTTGGGGAGGGGTGTGTGTACGCATGTGTATCTTTGCTCATTGCAGCTGTGTGCCAGAGGATATGGTAGGCTTGAAACAGATTATCTCTAATTTTCACAATGACTCTGATAAGTATTATTGTCCTCATCACTTTGAAAAGCAGCTTAGTATCCTGGAAACCAACCACAGCTTGGAAACCATAGTTCTGAGATTGAAATCTAGGATGACTTCCCTTTGCCTCTCTGGAGCCATGTGTGTTGACAGGCAAGTGAGGAGGAGAAGGTCATCGAGCAGATCATCTCCACTCCCTTCATCTGGCCCTGGGGTATTGTTTTTACTCATTTTGCTTCCTTTCTGCCAAAAACAGATTCAGAAATAACTGAAATGGGTCCTTTCCATACCATCCCACTTTTGTGGATCCTTCCTTTCCTTCTGGTCATGCTAAGTGATGGCTGAGCATCTGCCCCCACACCAGTGACTCCACTTTGTGTTTCTTTTTCCCATTTCCCTGCACCAAGATTAGCCATTGGTGTTTTGGTGCTGATGACCTCTTGCTGGGTTCCAGCCAGTAGGCAAAGTCAAAAGTGCTACTGAAAAAAAACATCCAGTGTTCAAGGAATGTGTGCATCTTGCGTCTTCCTGGTCTTCCGAAGTAGAAACTTTGCCTTACCTGTTGTGTTCCTAGTGACCAGCATAGGTCAGGGTATCCAGTAAGTGCCTTATACGTTTGCTGAACTGAAATGCAAAACGATCATTATGCTGCCATCTTTGTTGTTGTTGTTTGTACTGGGGTGGAACCCAGGGGCTCTCTATCAGCCCTTTATTACGTGTTTCTTTGGAGACAGGGTCTTGCTAAGTTGCCCAGGCTGCCTTGAACTTGCCTGCTCAGCCTTCCAGGTCTCTGGGATTGCAGGCATGTGCCACCTTGCCCAGCTCATCTTTGCCCTTCTGATTGACACTGCTGAGCTCAGCATCTTTCTGTGGCTCTTCTCACCTGTAGGGTAAGAATCCTTTCTGACCTGGTCACTTCCTGGTGCCCATGCATGCCCTGCCCTCCCTTCCCTCCCCATCCTGCCCTGACATCTTGCCCTGACATTCACTGGTTCCAAGCATTTGTATTTGCTGACCTTAATCCCGTACCCTCTCACTGGCTCTCAGAGACATTCTATTCTTTCTTAACTTGGAGCTTGAAAGCTCCTTTTGATAGGCTTGGTTATTGTATTCCCTTGCTTCTCCTTTCTCCTCATACAGACCTCCACCTCTGTACTACACGTTTTTGTCTGGCATGTAGGTTTGTGGTGGGGGTGATGGGGGTGATGGTGGTGCTCGGGATTGGACCTAGGGCCTCACACATGCTAGGCAAGTGCTCTACCACCAAGCCACACCCCAGAGAGTCCAGCATCTCTCTATATACTTATTGGTCATTTGTGCGTTTTCTTTGATGGGTTCAGATCACTTGTTTGCTGTTTAATTGGATTATTGATCTTTAGATTATTGTACTGTAATGCTTCTTTATGTATTCTAGATACATATCCTTTATCAGAGATATAACCTGCAAATATTTTCTCCCATTCTATGACTTATATTTGTCTTTTCATCTTTTCACTTCCCTGATGGCTGGTTTTGTTTGTTTTTGTATCAGGGATTGGTTTGGTTTGGTTTTGATATTGTCCCAGGGATTGATCTCGGGACACTCTACCACTGAGCTACACCCCCAGCCCTTTTAGTTTTATTTTGAGTTGGTCTCATTAAGTTGCCAAGCTTCTTGCTAATTTGCTGAGGCTGGCCTCTGGGATTACAGGCATTACCATTGCGCTTCTCTAAGCCACACAAGTTTTAAATTATGATTATCCCAGTTTAATTTTTCTTTTGGCATGTGTGCTTTTGGTGTCAAATCTAAGGTTTATTTGCCAAACTCAAGGTCATGAAAACCCCTATTTTTTTGTTAAAGTTTTATGGTTTTGGCTCTTATGGTTAGGCCTTTAAAGTATTCGGAGTAATTTTTTTTTATATAATGTCAAGTGAGGGTTCAACTCTGTTCTTTTGCACATAGCTAGTTATCCCCTCACTGTTAGTTGAAAAGACCATCCTTTCTCATGAGATGGCCTTGACACTCATAAAAACTCACCTGGCAGCAGGGCACAGTGGCGCACACCTATAAACCTAGCGACTTAGGAGGCTGAGGCAGGAGAATCTTGAGTTCAAGGCCAGCCTCAGCAATTTAGTGAAACCCTAAGCAACTCAGTGGACCCTTTCTCTAAATCAAAAAAAAAAAAAAAATGGGGGGAAAAGAGGGCGGGGGATGGGCTCAGGGGTTGAACAGGATTCAATCCCCATTACAAAAGCAAAACAAAACAACTCAGCTGACCACAGACATACCAGGGTAAACTGTCTCAAGCTGGGCATGGTGGTGCACACCTATAATCCTGTTGGTTTGGCTGGGAAGGCTGAGGCAGGATGATAGTGAGTTCAAAGCCAGCCTCAGCAATTTATCGAGGCCCTAAGCAACTCAGTGAGACCCTGTCTCTAAATAAAATACAAAATAGGGCTGGGGATGTGGCTCAGTGGTGGAGTGCTCCCAAGTTCAGTCCCTGTTACCCACCCCCCAAAAAAAAGCTGTCTTAAGAGAAGGAGTTTTGTAACTGTACAAATAAGATGTTGGTTGACTAAGGAGAGCAGGGACCCATGCTTACATGCGTGTTCTCTCTCTCTCTCTCTCTCTCTCTCTCTCTACCTACTAGGGATTGAACCCAGGAATGCTGAATAAGTCACTTAGGGCCTAGCTTAATTGCTGATCCTGGCCCAAACTTGCTGTACTCCTTCCTTAGTCTCCTGACCACTGGGATTAGAAGTGTGTGCCATGGCACCTGGCTGTCTTCCTTATTTATTTTTTGGTATGGGGTTTGAACCCAGGGGAGCTTAACCACTGAGCCACATCCCAGTCCTTATATATTGTACTTAGAGATAGTATCTCGCAGCGTTGCTTAGGATTTCGCTAAATTACTGAGGCTGGTCTTGAACTCACGATCCTCCTCCCTCAGACTCCCAAGTCGCTGGGATTATAGGCCGCTGTACCTGGCTATCTTCTCTCTTCATACTGCTTCCACATACTGGACCCTGTAGTCACCTTGCCTGATCACTTATATAAAAATGGTCCAGGCTTGTCCTTGTAACGAGGATTAGGGTTTTTTTTTCCTTTTTTCAATATGTGTGTTCAGTTTTTATCACTTTCTTAACTCTCTTAAATATATTCCTTGGTATTTCATTTTTCTTCATCACTTCATCTTATGCCTCCTTAATTTCTTCCTTTTCCCCTCTTTTCTTTCTTCATTTTTGGTAGCAAATCCTTCTGTTTTCTGATGATTTTGAAAGCATCCAAAATAAATAATGGTCCTGCCTTTAAAGGAGACTTTGTAAAACTCAGCTCCCTTGACAGTTGTTCGAAAGGCTTAGGGAGGTTGGGATTGTTTGGATTGAGGGTAAGGTTGCTTGGTTTCTCTCCTTTTTGTGTAATTCTGTGGTTATGAAACCACAGTTAATGTAGCCTTTTCAAATGGCCCTGGCCTTGGAATCTGCACTTGGCCTCTGTCTAGAGCTGATTCAAGTTCTGAAAATGACTATTATGACAACATTAAAAACCGCGGGGAGCGTGGAAATCACAGCTTAGGTTTCAGAATCTCAGTCTCTTCACAGCATAAGACCAACACTAAAAACTTCTTGGTTTTCTTCCAGCCAATTTGAAACAATAAGCAAACAGGAAGGGATAGTATCTTTCTTTCTTTCTTTTTTTTTTTTTTTTGGTACTGGGGATTGAACCCAGGGGCACTCAGCCACTGAGCCACATCCCCAGCCCTATTTTGTATTTGATTTAGAGACAGGGTCTCACTGAGTTGCTTAGGGCCTCACTAAGTTGCTGCAGCTGGCTTTGAACTCGCGATCCTCCTGCTTCAGCCTCCCAAGTGCTGGGTACAGGCGTGCGCCACCACGCCTGGCTGGGATAGTATCTTTCAAAAGACAAATAACACTTTCCATTACTGTTCCTTATGGTTTTTGCTTAGTTTTTGTCAATTGATAAGAAAATATTTCTGGAGCATCTAATGTATACCTCTTCTCTGAGTTTAGTTTTCTAAGAAATAAAAACGTTTAGGGCATGATATTTCACCTTTTGGAGCTTCTAGTGTGGCTGGAGGGAGGGGTTAAAAATAGTGTATTGAAAATTGAACCAGGTGTGGTGGTGCCACCATGCCTGTAATCCCAGCAACTCTGAAGGCTGAGTCAGAAGATCACAAGTTCAAGACTAGCCTCAGCAATTTACCAAGATCCTGTCTCAAAATAAAAAATTAAAAGGGCTGAGGATGTGGTTTGGTAGTAAAGCACTCCTGGGTTCAATCTTCAGTATATTAAAAAAAAAAAATTGAGCCAAGTACAGTGGTGCACACCTGTCATCGCAGTTACCCAGGAGACTGAGGCAGGAGGATTGTAAATTGAAGACCTACCTCAGCAATTTCGGGAGGCCCTAAGCATTTTATCAAGACCCTGTCTCAAAATAAAAAATAGAAAGTGCTGGGGATATGGCTCAGTGGTAAAGTGTCCCTGGGTTCAATCCCTAGTACCAAACAAACAAACAAACAAAATTAGATGATATGTGTGTATATGTACTTGTGTGTGTGTGTGTGTGTGTGTGTGTGTGTGTATACACACACCCCCTTAAGACTTAATCTGGTTATTTAAAGCCCAGTTGCACTATCTCATTCAGCAGCATTTTTAACTAGGAATTGAATCCAGGGGCACTCCACCAACGAGCTACATCCCCAGCCTTTTTTATTTCTCATTTTGATACAGGGTCTCGCTAAATTGCTGAGACTGGCCTGGAATTGGCAATCCTCCTGCCTCAGCCTTCCGAGCCACTGGGATTTCAGGAGCGCACCACTGCACCAGCAGGTTCAGCACCCTGATGTGAACGAGAGCCTGGTGCCCTTCTGCCTTTCCCTCTAGCCAGTGCAGCCCCTCATCTCCACAGGACTGATCATAGGGAGCTGGGGCTGGACCTCGGCCCTCCTTTGTCCCTGAAGCCAGGTTCCCTTGCATAGTAAACATCCTGGATCACTGTGCCAGCAGCCCCTATTTTTAAAGAGTAGGTTAGATTTCTCCAGGGAAGGGAAGGGAAGATGCGAGGGAACAGCGTGAGTGAGGAACACAGGTGGGAACCAGTATGTGCTCGTCAGCATGTGGTATGGAGAGGGGTGGAGAGGAGGAGAAGAGACTCTGTGGTGGAGTGTAGAATACTGTCCCCACCCCGCACCGACTGTCCCCTATGCACTGCTTTTACTCATAAATATTAACTTTCTGTTTACTGGTTCCTAACCTAATTATCATGAAAATTATATCAATTTACCTGTACAACACCTGTTTTATAGGTAATAGTATAGTACTTAAAGATACCAATGCCAGTGTAAGCATTTCTCCCTAATTAATATTTTCTTGTTCATCACACAAGTCAATATGAGATGTTCAAAACTCTTCATGGGAAGCATACATCTAAATGTATAGTTTAAAATTTGGAAACTAGTTTATTACATTGGGTATAGAAATATAACCTTTTTTTTTTTTTTGCCAGGTGTGGTGTTACGCCCATAACCTCAGCAGCTGGAGAAACTGAGTCAGGTTCAAAGCCAACCTGAGCAACTTAGCAAGACCCTAAGAAACTCCAGGAGACCCTGTCTCTAAATACAACATAAGAAGGGCTGGGGGATGTGGCTCAGTGGTTAAGTGTCCCTGGGTTTAATCCCCAGCACCAAAAAAAAAAAAAAAAAAGAAAGAAAGAAATATAACCATTTTTACTTATATTTTGTCAGGAACAATACATCTGGTTAAACATAAACTTAACCTTAATTTGACTTCTTGATTGGTAACATTTTTCTCAGTTATAAATGTAGTACATTCTCTTTGGGGGAGAATTTGAATAATAGAGAACTCTATTAGGAAAAATTATTCATAAACTACTTTCGGAGATAAGACCATTAGTCTTTGAATGAATTCGTTTTTAAGTTTTAAAGCCAAATAATAGTTATCATGTATATAAAATAATTTATCATTGTATTAACTCATGATTTGCTTTGAAAGATTTCTCCCTAATTTCTAAAACATCTTTTGGCCCCACAACCCCATGGTTCATTTTAACTCCCTCCCTAGCTTTTGCCCCTGCGCACCATTCACATATATTCTCACGTTGTATAGGGTCTGCTCAGATCTTTTGAATTTTTTTCAATGTACAAGGAGATTGCTATCAGCTTGTTTCTATTCCTGTACTGGCACCTAAATGTAGCAGTTCCTTCTATTGTATGCTGCCTTCCCTTGGGTTAATGTGAGTCTGGGAAATCTGACTCAGATATAGATGCAGGAAAGGTTGAACTCAGTTCACACGTGCAGTCGACCTGCTGAATGCTTGCAGGAGGCAAGAAATTGTTAATGCTGAAACATACATAGAAATGACTGTATGCCTTGGGGAGGAATTATTAATCTTATAAAAATGATATGCAAGTTTTATTCATTTTGATGCAAAGAAAGTTTTTTTTTATACTTTTTAGGTGTTGCTAGACCTTTATTTTATTCATTTATTTTTATGTGGTGCTGAGAGTTGAACCCAGTGCTTCACACATGCTAGGCAAGCGCTCTACCACTGAGCCACAGTCCCAACCCAAAGAAAGTTTTTTTTTTTTTTTTTGGAACCAGGGATTGAACTCAGGGACACTCGGCCACTGAGCCACATCCCCAGCCCTATTTTGTATTTATTTAGAGACAGGGTCTCACTGAGTTGCTTAGGGCCTCGCTAAGTTGCTGAGGCTGGCTTTGAACTCGCGATCCTCCTGACTCAGCCTCCCAAGTCGCTTGGACTACAGGCATGCGCCACCATGCCCGGCTCCAAAGAAAGTTTTTTAATCAAATAAATAGCTCCATCTATAAAACATATAGTAGTCATCATCATTGTCAGCATCATCGTCATCATGATGGCTGAAACGTATTCAGTGTTTGTTGGTGGTGTGCCAGGCACCATGATTTTTATTTATCTCATCGTGTTTAAGCTTACAATCCCCTGAGTTGACTCTATATTATCTCCATTTTACACAGGAGCAGAGAGTCAGATAACCAACGTGTGCAGGGTTAAAGTCCATCTGATTTTAGACCATTGTACATGTGGTCTCATTGACCACATCATTAAGGAGCTAATGACTCCACAAATGTTCATAGCAGCATTATTCATAATAACTAAAAGTGAAAAAAACCCAAAATGTCCACCAATTGATGAATGGATAAGCAAAATGTGCTAGTACTCATGTAGTGGAATATTATTTGGCAGTAAAAAGGATACTTGGTACACGTGGATGATCCTTATAGAAACATGCTAAGTGAAAGAAGCCAGTCACAACAGACCACATATTGTATGAGCCATTCACCTGAACTCCCTAGAAGAGGCAAATTTAGAGCCAGAACGTTGATTAGTGTTTGTCTAGGACTGAGGAGATGGGGAATAGTGGAGTGACTTACTGGACTTGGGGTCTCCTATTGGGGAGATGAAAATGTTGTCATGTGGATTGTGGAGATGGTTGTACAATTTGTGTATATATTTTAAAAACCCACTGAATTGTACATGTGAAATGGGTTAAATGCATGGTAAGTGAGTTATATCCTAATAAAACTGGGAGGAGGAGGAGGAGTTGACATCATGCCATCCTGGCAGCATCTGCTTCCTCCACCTTAAGCCCTGCAGCACCGTGTAAGAAGTCCAGGCTACCTTGCTGGACAGAGGGGCTATGCTAAGGAACACCACTGAGGCACACCTCAAGCCCTGACCACCCTCTGCATGCAGCTGAGTGTCACTCCAAGCTAGAGCCATGGAGGAACTTCTCAGATGAACTCCCAGGCAAGGCATTGAATACTAAAATATAATTAAATGATGGTTGTTTAAAACCACTGTATTTGAGGGTAGCTTATTATATGGCAAAAGATGATGGGGATGGGTTGTAGGTCAAATTCTTGCTTTAACACTGTGACTACATAATCGTAGTAAAGTCAAATCCCAAGAAAGCCTGGGTCTTAAAAAGGGGAACCAGGATGGAGACGAACTTACTAGATTATAAGGGGAAATGAAATAAGGAAGAGTCAAGGGTGGTGGGGCATGTTTTAAATGGCAAGCTGAACCAACCAGGCAGCCTGCCAGCTGCTCTTTCCTGAAACTCACTTTGGCAGAAGCAGCTAACCAGCCACTTGTCCAGAGTCCACCAGCTGCTTAGCAGGAGCTCTAGAGGCCTGGCAGGTCTTGATTCTGGAGGGAGAAATGACACAAAGTAACCCCATGCACTTGTCCTCCCCAAACCCTGAAAGGAGAATCCCTGAGCAGAAATGGGCAGAGTCATTACAAACAAGGCTGAAGGCCAGGCGTCTGTCTGCAATGCAGAGTCTCAAGAGTGAAGACTCTGTTTTTTTTTTTTTTTTTTCTGGTGTTGGGGATCAAACCCAGGAACTCATACTTGCTAGACAAGGGCTCTACCACTGAGCAACACTCCCCCAGCTGGAACTCTCTATTTGTTGGTGGGGTGGTAAGTGGGTATTGAATTCAGGGGCACTCGACCGCTGAGCCACATCCCCTGCCCTGTTTTGTGTTTTATTTAGAGACAGGATCTCACTGGAACTCTCTTGATTCACCTCATCTCCACACAGAGGCATCCTAAGGGGGTCATTTTATTTCTTTATTTATTTATTGATACATGTTCTCATTATGTTGCCCAAGGTGGCCTCAAAACTCATATTCCTCCTGCTTCAGCCTCCTGATTAGCTGGGACTGTAGGAGTGTCCCACTATCCCTAGCTATAGAGGGATTTCTTAGGGAAAGTACTGGGGATTGAACCCAGGGTTACCTAACCACCGAGCTACATCTCCAGCCCTTTTTTATTCTTATTTTGAGACAGGGTCTCACTAAGTTTTTTAGGGCCTTGCTAATTTGCTGGAGGTTGACCTCGAACTTAGCTCTCCCCCTACTTCAGCCTCCTTTGTCACTGGGATTACAGGTGTGTGCCATCACACTGAGCTAAGGGAATCATTTTAAATTATATACCAGGGCCAGCTCTAGTGGCACAACCTTGAAATCCCAGCTACTTGGGAGACTGAGGCAGGAAGATCACAAGTTGGAGGCCAGCCTTAGCAACTTAGACCCTGTTTCAAAATGAAAAATATAAGGACTGGGATACAGTTCAGTGGTAAAGCACCTCTGAGTTCATTCCCCCAATTACCCCCCTCTCCTGCTCCGCAATAGATGGTATATAACAGGAAATGAATAGAAACCAGTTCATTCATTCAACCAATATTTTTTGTAAACCTATTGTGCTAGGAAACAACCATGAACTACATCACAGGGTCTCTGCTTTCCAAAAGCTTACAGTCCTGGAAGCAGTAATTTCCTGAGGACTCTGGAAGGGGCACATGGTCCAGATTTGTAAGAATCAGAGATTTCTCAGGAGATATGTTTATAATGGCAAAACTGAGGCTAGATTTCCATTTTTTTACTCCTTCATTACTTTGACCCTCAAAGTGTGGTATTCCTTATTTGGACATGCACATGAATCCGTCCATCCTCTCTCCTAGATTCCTATTGCCAGCACAGGCTCCCAGGTCTGGCCACATGTGGCTTTTTTCTATGCAGTTTATTTCCAGCACTCTCCAGTGTGCATTCATCTTGCCCTCAGTACTTTCTGAGTTGTGCTATGTCTCTGTGTGCGATATTTCAGATATTATTGCCACTTTCCATTGACAGGAATGGGTCCCAGTTACCTATCCCTTCAAACCAAATCACCTACAACTTAGTATGATTTTTCCTGATTCTGTGGGTTAGCATGGTGCTTCTTCTCCTTTCACCAGGGTTTGTTCCTGCAGTTGCCAGAGGGCCAGCCAGTCCAGGATGGTCTCATCCACATGTCTGAGAGTTGGTACTGGCTGTTTCCTGGGCACCTTGGGGTGCACCCTCCTTGTGCCCGCTTTTTCTCCAAGACATCACCTGCTCTCTTACATGGTGGTGCTACAATGGAGCAAAGGCAGAAGTTGCCAGGCCTCTTGAACCTCACATTAGAAGTCTCTATAATGTCACTTACACTGTATCCTGTTGATCAATGCAAGTCTCAAAGCCAACCCAAGTTCAAGGGAAGTTGAAATAGGCTTAGCCTCTTGATGGGAGACACAGGGCAGTCAAACTGGAAGGCAGCATGAGAGGAGCTATGTGTCCTCTGCACACTTGGTCACCTATAGAATGTCTTCATGATTCTGTCACTTCACCTTCTGAGAAGGGGCAGGCCAGTATTGTATTAAATAACACTTAAATAGTTCTTATTGCCCATCCCAACTCAGTGGTTACTAACCCCAGGAAAGCAGGCTAGTAACTACCCCTAAGGATGGACTTGGGAAGGGATTTAAATAAGGAGTGTTTTAAATGAGGTCTTGCTGAATTAGAAGATTTGAAATGCGAATTTATAGTTTTTGTAAATTCTCTTCACAAAAGAATATAACATTCATATTCTTAGAACTTTTAGGGTTTCCCCCCAAAGACTTTTAGTAACAGCAGCAATCCAGTGAGAAAAGTGGAACAGGCATTATTTTCCTTATTTAATGTGTGTTTGGAGAAGCTGAAGCAGTGAGGAATGAAACTGTGACAGACCGGTCCCAAGACTGCTGCTTCCTTACCCTCTCCCCTTCCATGGCTTGCATTTAACAGAACTCTGGGATTCTTCTGGGAAGAGCAAAGGGAGTTTGAAAGAATCTCTGTTGTTCGTGGCCTTTAGGCACAAGTTCATCATGTCCTGGTGTGGGCACCAGGGTTACTGAAGTAGGGCAATGCTTGGCATTTACAGTGTCTTCCTCATTATGAAGTGGTTCACTCACACTCACATGTGATTGGCACAATAGCTGTGTGAAGATACCATTATACTCCTGAGAAAAATGAGGCTGGAGAAAAGTAAAGGTGGCCTGCCTGATGCCTCCAAGCTGCTAAGTAAAACCTTATCTGATTCCTCGAGCAGTGTTCACTCTGCAGCATGGTTGAGCTGTAAGTCAGAAAGCATTGAGAATGGACACCATGGGGCATTCGGGGATACTGTTCAGTTGCCCGCCTAACCTGGAGATCCTTCTCTCCCTTTCAGTGAGGGCTGTTGCCCAGTGTTTCTCATCTGGATGAGAACTGCATTTTTCTCCTGTAGATGAAGAGGGGAGCTGGACTACAGTGATCTCCAAGGTCTCTTCCTGCTCTAGAGTGAAGTGGTTCAATTTGTATTGCATATTATTGTTTGAGAGTAAGAGAAACTTTTTAAAAGAGGGAGACCAACTTTCATATGGAAGACAGATACTTACCAGGCACAGTTTTACAAAAGAAGATGATACGGCGACCTTGGTGCTTGATGAGATTCTGTTTTTCATAAAATTTTTTGGACAAACTTGGAGCCTACCCTCCTGGAGCTTATAATGGAGTGGGGGAGATGATCCTGTCTGGTAAACACACAAGATGCAGGGGAAGCAATGAGAAGGTTCTGATAGAGACCTGTCAATAAAGATGCAAAGGATAGGAGTTACATAAGCATGAGAAATGGAGGCAGGATGGGGAGAAGCCGGAGGGAACATTCCAGCATTCAAAGGCCCTATGGTAGATAGGGCCTGGGATGTCTGAGGGACAAAAGGTGGCCAGTGTCTTTCTGGAACACAACTGAGAGTTACTTACTTAGTACTGGGGATTGAACCCAGGGGTGCTACCTCTGAGCTACCTTCCCAGCTGCCCTCCACCCCCACCCTTTAAAATATTTTAATTTAAAGAGAGGGTTTCAGTAAAGAGAGGGTTGCCCAGGCTGACCTCAACCTGTGATCCTCCTGCCTCAGCCTCTCCAGTCTCTGGGATTATAGGTGGGTGCCACCACACCTGGCCACAGTGATTCTAGTGAGACAGAGGGCAGGGTTTTGCATGTATTATAGACCATGTAAATGAATTTGGCTTTTATTTTAAAAGCAATGAGAAGCCATTGAAGTATCTTTTCGTTCTTTATTTTTTCTTTTTGGTTCTAGGGATTGAACCCACACTCTTTACCACTGAGCTACCTCCCCAACCCTTTTTATTTTTAATTCTTTAAAATTTTTTTGTATGAGTGAAAGATATAGGATTTATTCAAGTGTGAAGAATAGAATAAGAACTCTTGAAGGGACAAGAAGTTACTCCTTATTTTTGTTTTGAGACAAGATCTTGCTGAGTTGCTCAGGGCCTTGCCAAGTTGCCCAGGCAGGCCTACAATTTGCAATCCTCTTGCCTCAGCCTTCTGAGTCGCAGGGATTATAGGCACGTGCCACCACACCCAGCTCACTGAAGTATAATTTCAACAGTGGCAGGATGTTATCAGTTTGAATTTTTGAAAGATAGTTTAATTGCTCTGTCAGGATTTAGGTACATAAATTTGGGTTGAGAACAAAAGTGGATAGATTGTGTATACTCTAAGAAAACACCATCATTATCTCAGTTAAAGAAATTGGTGTTTTAGGCTAAGGTGGTGGTAGCAGTCCCAAGAGAGAAGACCTAGACATACATGGGAGAGATTTAGGAAATAAAATGTGCAGTTGATCTGACTGTTTGTGGGGATGGGGGAGCTGGCAAAGATGGCAGTATTGGGGCTTTCTTTTCTTTCTTTTTTTTTTTTTTTTAACCAGGGATTGAACTCAGGGACACTCGGCCCCTGAGCCACATCCCCAGCCCTATTTTGTATTTTATTTAGAGACAGGGTCTCACTGAGTTGCTAAGGGCCTCGCTAAGTTGGTGAGGCTGGCTTTGAACTTGCGATCCTCCTGACTCGGCCTCCCAAGTCGCTTGGATTACAGGCGTGCGCCACCACGCCCGGCTGGGGCTTTATTTTCTAGCCAAAGAGTAGAAGCACTCACTAGCACAGGACCTGTTTTGAGGAAAAGACAGGAGTTCAATTTTGGACTTTTTAATTTTGAGGTGTCTTTGCAACTTTTATATGGATGCAGATGACTGGGGCTGGGCGTGTAGGCCCTGTCTGGGGATGTGCATTGGGGATCTTTGAGGCACAGCCGGAAACTGAATCTGTAAGGAGGAGGAGTTCACCCAGGAAATTATGGAATGAGAGAAGAAGTATTTGGGGTCTGAATCTTAAATGATTCCAGCCTTTAAAGTTCAGGGAGATGAGCTGGAATCAACACAAATGTGCTGAGAAAGAGGTAGGAGTGGAGGAACAAGAGAGGAACGTAAGTGTGATGTCCCTTCAGCTGGAGGAAGTGGTCAGTAGCATCTAACAGTATTTATGTCAACCTAAAAGAAGACTTAGATTTATGTTACACTGTATCATATCTGCATGTCTAGGGGAAGACGGATGGCCCCAAGGGGAGCTATTTTGAAGGACAAAATCCAGAGGAGTGGGGTAATGTTTGCTTCGGAAGCAAGCTATGTGAAGATAGGAAGACTGTAAAGAACTGACTTATGTAGCTAAGTAAGATCAGGCTACTTTAACAAAATCGCCATAGATTTGGGTGGCCTAAACAAACAACAAATGTTTGGGAATTTCAAGATCAAGATGCCAGCAGACCCTGTGTCTGATGAGGGCCTGCTTCCTGGTTTGGAGATGATTGTCTGGTCACTGTGTCTTTATATGGATAGAGCAAAGAGAGAGAAGCAGGCTGTCTGTGTCTCTTCTGAGAAGGACACTAATTCCATCACGAGGGCTTCAACCTCATGAACTACCTTCCAAAGACCCATCTCCAAATATCATCACATTAAGGATTATTCAGCAGATACACAGAATCGCGGGGAGGTCATAAACAGTCTACAGCAGAAATCTTGTTAGCACAGTGATTTGGGAAATGGACAATGTCTTTGGGAAAGAAATCATAGCCTTTTTAGAAAGGTATGATGGGGCTACTACTTTGCAAGGTGACCATCTTGAATATAGTCTATGAATGGTAAAGTCTTAGATTGCATTTCCAGTTTTTCTTCCCCCTTATTACCAGGAGAAAGTGCATCTGTTCACTTTTGAAGCAGATCCTCTCTTAGAATTTACATTTGTGGCAGCACATGACAGCCAAATCTGTCTGTCTGACAACTGCTGTGATACTTCACAGAAGTCTATGATTTAGGATTTCAAATGAGCTATGCTCCTTTTGTGTAGATTTGCTTTATATTTCTTTCCCCCTTTTTTTCCTCCCAGGTTGATGAGCCCTGAAAACACACTCTTGCAACCCAGGGAAGAGGAAGGGGTCAAGTATGAGCGCACCTTCATGGCATCTGAATTCCTAGATTGGTTGGTTCAGGAAGGTGAGGCTACCACAAGAAAAGAGGCTGAGCAGCTTTGCCATCGACTTATGGAACATGGCATCATACAACATGGTGAGTGTATTGGTCAGCATTTGCTGAAGTAATAAAGAACCCCATAATCCTGTGACTTATAACAACAAGCACTTTTTTCTCAGTGTATGTAAATCTGTTGCACCTCTGCTTGGGTATAACTTGTCTTGTCTGTAAGCTGAGAGTTAAGTTCAGGTTTGTGTGTCATGCCTTCCCATTCTGGGACACAAACTAAAGGAATGTCCACTGTCTGGGGTATGTTGTTTTTAAAGATGACTGCAGAAGCTGAAAAGGCCAGGCAGATTATTTTTTTAATTTTTATTTTTTGCAGTGCTGGGGATTGAACCGAGGGCCTTGTGCATGCAAGGCAAGCTCTCTACCAACTGAGCTATATCCCCAGCCCCAGGCAGATTATTGTAGTGCTTCCAGAAACTTCTTCTCAAATGAGAATGTAACATCACAAACAACTCCATGGCCTTGGGAAGTAAATATCTTGGGAGGAGAAAATAATATTTTTCTGAACCATGATACAAGTAGCCACAGTGAAGAGTTAATCCAAAGAAATTTCATAGTTTTCACTTTCTTTATAGGGCTGAATCATAATGATGCAGTATAATCTATTGGATCAGAACTGTATCATTACATTTTGCCCCATGACAAATTATCCTAAAATTTAATGCATAACATATGACTCCAAAACTTAAGGTGTCAAACAATAACTTTTATTATCTCACACAGTTTCTGTGGGTTAGGAATTTGGGAGAAGCTCAGCTGGGTGGTTCTGGCTTGGGTGTCACCTGAGGTTATAGTCAAGGCATTGGCCAGGGTGCGATAGTCATCTGAAGACCAGCCAGGCTAGAGGACTCACTTCCACAGTGAATCACTTGTTGCCTAACAGGTTGGTTCTGGCTGTTGGCAGGAGGCTTCAGTGCAACATGGTGTGGACTTCATCAGTTTGCTTGATGATTCTGGTGACCTGACAGCCTGGCTTCCCCCAGAAGGAGGATCTGAGAGAGTGAAAGGCAGAAGTCACAGTGCTTTTTCTAACTGAGCCTTGGAAGTCAGACTCTGTCATTTCTTCAGTTGTCTATTGGTTACGTGGTCAGCCCTGTCATTGCGGGAGAGGAGACAGGGATATCAGAATAGTGATCATTGGCGCCATCTTGGAGGCAGGCTATCACAAAATCATAGCTTCCCAAATCCCAGCTCCACCATTTACAGCTGCTTACCTTCCCCTATCTTGAAAATTGGGATAACCTCATAGGGTGGCTCTGTGAGTATATGGGTAGATGTAAAGCACTTGGATCAGCCCCCTACTCTTAGTGACTGCTTAGTCAGTCAAATAATGTGGATTAAAGTGTAGCCTTTGGGCTGAGAGGAAAGAAATGGGAACAAGAAGGCATTTTGCCCATAGGCCATATGAAAGGTGGTCCTTGAGTTACTTTTTCTGTGATTCCCTCCCCAGGATCCCCACTCCCTTTTAGGCCTCTATAGGATTTCTATTCCAGAGTTAGGAATTATAGACTTGAAATAAACTTTAGAAATTATTTGGAGCAATATTTTAAAAACTGCAGATTACAGCCTTTTAGTAGATCCTGAAAAAAGTTTAGAGGATCATTTCTAGCATTAAAAAAATTAAAAATAAAATAAAGTAACTTTAAATAAACTAGATTAGGCTCTTTCTAATCAGAGTGTGGCCCATGAACCTGCAGTATCACCTGGAAATGTGATGGAAAGGCAGAATCTCTGACCCTACCCAAGTCCTGCTGAATCTGATCTGAATTTTAAGATGATTCCCACAAAATTAGAATGTGTATTAAAATTTAAGAGGAACTGAATTTGATTTAACTGGAATAGAAAATAGCAGGGTATATTTTATTAAGTAAAGATAAGTATTGTTTGGTAAATTTTCAGTTAGGTATACACTATATAAATATGTAGATAGTATATGTACTGTATATGCTATACTATCTATACTATATGTAGATAATATATACAGTATAACATAGATACTTATGCAGTATTCATATGTGTATTGAGTTGCAACCTAAAAGCTATCTGTCACTGTGTTGGGGTCAAATACTTGGAAAAGGCACCCCTATGGAGGCATTGGCTGGAGTGACACTGGGCGAATGCCTGGTGCTTTACCCTGTGTGCTGCTGCCACACTCAACTCACTGCTGTGGATGACCTGCCTCCAGAGGAGCTGAGTTCACTGTAGGAGGGAGGATGGAAAGAAAGCATGGTGCAGGCGTGGCCCCTGGACTCCACGGGCACAGAGCCTTGTTGGATTATAAAATGGTGTAGGAGCAATTAGAAGACCGTAGAAGATGTATTTGTTCCTTTGCTTATTGATTTTACCTGTGCCAGATACTGTTCTAATCATTTTACCCTTTATTAACTTATTAAGGCTGACAAGGTAGCTATTAATTTTGAAAAAGTTTTATTTCACTGTGGTAAGTGAGAACACTTAATGCGAGATCTACCCTCTTCTTTAAGGGTACAATACAGTATTGTTAACTATAAGATAGGCATTCTTACTATCTCCATTTTACAGATCAGGGAATGAAAGCGTCAGTAGGTTATATAATTTGTCAGAAACACTCAGTAGTAATGTCCAAATGTATATCACTGCTGGAAGGTGTGAACTTGGAGTTGGTTGCAGTGACAGGCTTTTCCCAGAGAACCATGGTATGTTTGAGTTAGAATTTGTTCTGCCATCTTTGCTCAAGCAGAAAAATTCAGAAAAATTCTGATACCGGGTTCTATGAGAAAACCAGCTTCTTGTAGTATGACTCACAGTGTGCATGAGAGAAGATGGACGATGCCTTGAATTGTTTCCAGATGACTTCTAATGACTCATTACACCTCAATTACAATGAATTTTATAATGCTATAAACATAAGTGCCATAAAGATGTAATGCAGGGCTAGGGATGTGACTCACTAGTAGAGTGCTTGCCTAGCATGCACAAGCTCCCAGGTTCAATCTCCAGCACCACAAAATACATATATACATACATACATACATACATACATACATTCATACATACATACATATATACAATGTAAAGGGCAAAATGAAGACATTGATAGCAAATCTTAACCACACAAGTTTGCATTCCATGGTTTTAGGAGCATTGGATAGTCTGTGTACAGTAGCTGAGCTCATTGTACAGAATAGCTATTCATTGCTGGATTGCTAACTTGAAATTACAGAAATGTAACCATCATATCTGTATATGTTAGGGCTCATGATAAATACCAGTTAGTGTCTTAAATTAAGTGAGACCCTGTCTCAAAATAAAAAAGAAGAGGGGCTAGGAATGGAGCTCAGTGGTAAAGGGCCCTTGCGTTAAATCTTCATTGCCAAAAAAAAAAAAAAAAAAAAAAATACTTCCATCCATTAAAACCAGTTGGTGTAAAAATCAGGTCTACTTATGAAATCTTAATTAGCTTCACCTACAAATGGTGAATTATGTTCCATTATCAAGGCAGAATTTGTTAGTCAAGTAGTTAATTTGCATGCATATTTATGTTTACATAAATTCATGTCTGTGTGGATGTATGTATATATTTAGTTTTGGTACTGCCGATTGAACCCAGGATGGCTTTACCACTGAGCTATATCCCCAGTCCTTTTTATTTTCCATTTTGAGACAGAATCTCACTAAGTTGTTGAGGGTCTTGGTAAGTTGCCCAGGCTGACCTTGAACCTGAGATCCTTATGCCTCAGCCTGTCGAGTAGCTGGGATGACAGGTGTGCACCACTGGGCCTAGCTTTATCTAGCTTCTTAGTTTATTGATATTTACCATGTACCAGGCACTGGGCTACATACTTTTTAGATTTTAATATGTTGAGTAGTGAATTATGTATATGGCTCTCACATATGATTTATATTGTATCTGTTATATATTATACATGTAAATATATATAATCTCATTAAATCCTCACATCAATTCTGTGACATTGGTTTTACTGTTACAGTTTTACACAGTTTTATGGTGACTAAATCTGAGGTCCAAGCCTTTAAGATATTTTCCCCAAGGTTGCTTTCCTGGGCAGTCCCTGCTAGGCGTCGAGCCTTCGAAAGAAGCTTGCCTTGGTCTAGTAAGTATGCAACTGGGTGTGGCAGCCTGGCACAATGGCAGGGGCACAGTAGTTGGAGGGAAACAGTCTGAGCTTAAATCTCAGCACCTTCACCTAATGAGGAACCATGTCTCCATCTCTTAACTTTTCTATTAAGTTAATAAAAGTAGAATCCCATTATATGCCCTTGAGAGCCCCGCTCTCAAAGGTTCTATGAGCATCCAAAGTTCTGTGACATGTTAGAGGCACTTGCCATATGGCTGTACTCATGGCTTAGATTATTGCGGTGGAAGGATGCACAGCAGAATCAGCAAGAGGCTGGAGTCTGGAGAAATCCAGGCACAGGCTTCCCACCTGGCCACACAGTACTGGCTCCCTCCTCCAGCAGTGAGGTGCAGTAACGTGTTTCCATGTCTCCGCCTGGGGCAGCCCTGTTGAGACTCAGAGCCTGAGAGGTCTTCCTGGGGCTGCTCCTTTATACACTCTGCCTGTTCAGCCAGCTGCAGCCAGCTGCATTCCAGACTCTCAGAAGGAAAGCAGGTGTTCTCCATACATCACACTGTTGTACAAACAGTCGGGCAGGGATACAGCACCTTTCAGTGCTTAGGTGGCAGAATGGCCTTATTAGTAACTTGGGTACCTTCCAAAAGTCAAGTTCTTAGTTGCTAACCTTGGGCCAGCCCACAAGCAGGCCCTTCTATATCAGGACTGTTCTGGTTACTCTTCTCTGCAGAGTTGTGGCAACTGAGTGACAGCAGTTGGCAAAAGTTTTTAGGGCAGTGTCTACCTCTGATGGCCTTCAAATGCTAGCTATTGTATACAATCTAATCAATTCTAAATCATAGTCATCATTTATAGAACTCCTGCCGTGGGCCAGCAATCACTGTTCTCGGCCTCTATATGTTTACTCTTTTATTTCTCTCCATATGAGTGAGTTATCGTAATCATTCTCATTTTGAGATGAGGTTAAGTAAACTCGCTGAAGATGAGAACTGAAAAGTGGTAGATTCAAGATCAGGAATCAAGGCAGTCTAGCTTCAGAGGCAGCCTCTCAACTGCTAAAGAAGATAGGGTGCAAGTCTGTAAGTCTCATGACACTGGGGAAAAAATGTTCAACTTTTGTTGTGTCAACTCACACAGCCTGGCAGAGGTTGCAACTATAAAATACCATTAGCCCATAAAATCTTCAAGATTTCCTTCTCCAGTGACCAAGTACCTGGAGATTTTTGTGTAATCTTTGCAAATGGGATGAACATACTTCCTTACTCACATTAGATACTGCCCTGTACCCAACCCCCCATCCCCCAGGGCCTTAGCTGCCATCCAGCTATCTCAGCCTTCAATGGCGGGAGATGGAAACCGGATAGTCATGTGGGTCAACTGTTCACAGCTGCAGCAGCTGACCCTGGATAATCAGGCTATTGCTGCTGTGTCCAGGCGTATAATTTCCTCTTTTAGAGCTTTAGTCAGAGCACTTCAACAATTTCAACACTTCATAAAGCCCTCTTTCTTTTTCTTTTGTTTTAAAAATGCATTTAGATAACATTGTGCAATACATATAGTAGTGTCACATGTATTAATTTTTCAGTCCTCCCTGCTGCCCCAGGGTAATGATGATTATCCCATCCCCTAGTGGAAGAAGGTTGCTGAGACATTTACTCTGAAAGCCATAAAGAACTTGGGAGGCTAGATGCTGTAAGGAAGGGACTGAAAGAAGGAAATAGAGAGAGAGGAGAGGCAGCTCAACAGTAACACAGGTTTATTCAGGATAAACCTGCAGATGGGGCCCAGTGGAGGCCAAGATCCATCTTCTGCTGGGGCTAGTTACAGGGGAGTAGGGAGGAGGGAATTTTTGCAGTTAGGCCTTTACTAGGGGGTTGTCGGGGAAGAGTCAAACCTGGTGGTGTTCAGGATTTCAGTCCCAGATAACAGTTTCCTTTCTTTGCATGATGATGGAGTATTGTCTGGGGTTTAGGTCAGGCAGTGTCAGAGCAATGTGAGGTGACTCTTGTTCTAAGCCTGAGGCTACGTTTCAAATCCGTGTTGCCTGTGTCAAGTTCTCCATAATAGATGCTTGATCCTGACAGGAATTGGTGGTATCTTTCCAGTAATCAAGGTCATTTGAAAGAGTTCAGCTTAAACCTGCCTAGAGGAAATCAAATAATGAAAAGGAAAATAGGAGAGAGGGAAGGAGGAGGGAAGATGGTGGGGAGGGAGGAGGGAGGGAAGGGAAGGACTGATGAAGGTTAAAGATGAGATTGTGCTGGGGAAGAAAAATAACTCTCTACCCTCATGTATTTTTTTTTTAATTGGGAATTGAACCCAGAGGTGCTTAACCACTGAGCCACAGCCTCAATAAAAAATTGCTGAGGCTGGCCTTGAACTTGAAATCCTCTTACCTCAGCCTCCAGAGTGGCTGGAATTATAGCCATGAGCCACTATGGCCTGCTCTTCATGAGTTCTTTACTGGATGCTTGTAGCAACAGGAGAGAAAGGGGAAGGAGTTTAGTAACATGCATACCTCTGGTATACATAAGAGATAACCCAGAGAAATGAGTGGACTTCTAGAGTAGATCTCCAAGGCATAGTTTAAACTTCAGACCTAAATGCCATCCTTATCTGAAATGAAGGAAAAAAGGCAGGGAACACCTGGCTAAGACGAAACAACCAGGCGATGGAGAGCAATTCAAAACAAAATAAGGTTTGTTTAGTAGATTTTTTTTTAAATTTTTTAATGTCAGTGGACCTTTGTTTTATTTATATATGGTGCTGAGAATCGAACCCAGTGCCTCACACATGCTAGGCAAGCGCTCTCCTACTGAGCCACAACCTAGCCCTGTTTAGTAGACTTAAATCCAGGCCTTCTTCATTGGTTAAGAGTCTCCCCTGGTTTAGTCATCCTTCCCTGTGCAGAGGGAGACATGCTTGTGCTTACACATGGACAGTTCTTTTATAAAGGGACAGATTTTTCAGAGCTACTGCTGTGAAAGCTGATCCTAAAATAACTAACTCAAAATAATCCTTATGGCTGCCACTCCCTCTGGAGATGGCCTGCATTCTCCCTGGAATACATCTCCCTTGCTTTACTCCCAAGGCCTCTCTCTCTGCCTCCCCCACCTCCACTCTCTCGCCCCCCACCCTGAATATGTATCTACTAACTAAACCTCTACTAAACCTAACTAAACCTCTGTCTCTGCCTTGGGGTGTGGGGATCCTCATGCCAGAGAGGCATGATCTGAGGTGGGACACTGTCTCCTGAAGTTGTATTTTGGGATAGGATATGGTTTCCTGCTGTTGTATTTGGGGATGGTGTGTCCTGAGCATTATCGATTGCAACTTGCCCAAGCCATTGAAGAGAAGCTATTGTAACACTTGACAAAATGGTTAAAATGGTAAAGGAAACTTTATTTAGGACTCCTGCAATAGAGGCATTGCAGTAGCGGAGAAATGGGTTTAATTCTGAACAGACAAGGACAAGTGAGGATTTATAGTCAGGGAGCAATGATGGTGTCAGTGGATGGGAAAATTACTAGGAGGAGATATCGCTAAGAAGGATTCTTACTAAACTGTCCTTCCAGATTTTTTTTTTTTTTTTTGGTACCGGGGATTGAACTTTGGTGCCCTCAACCACTGAGACACATATCCAGCCCTATTTTGTATTTCATTTAGAGACAGGTTCTCATTCAGTTGCTTAGTGCCTTTCTGTTGCTGAGGCTGGCTTCAAACTGGAGATCCTCCTGCCTCAGCCTCCCAAGCTGCTGGGATTACAGGCGTGTGCCACTGTGCCTGGCTAAATTTTTATTTTGAGACAGTGTCTCAAAATAAAGACCGGTTGTCCAGGCTGTTTCGAACTTGGAATTCTCCTGCCTCAGCCTCCCAAGTCACTGGGATTTCAGGTGTGCCCCCTAATGCAGGCCCAGGATTGCTAAAGGCAGGCCAAGGACTTATACATCAAAGATGAGAGATGAGAACCTTGACCAGATATTTCAGATATCAAGGATGGGAGGATTCTTGCTGAAATGGTTTAGCAGGTTTCTTTGCCAAGATTGGGATGAGCCAGCCAAAGACAACAGGATGGGGATTGGGAGAAGCAGCAGGAGGGTCAAGGCTGAGTAGGAACAGGGCTCAAGGAAGCCAGACTGAAGTTTGGTGGAGGAGAGAATTTTCATCAGAGCTGACCTATCCTTGCTTGCCTACTGTCTCTTCCTTCCCACAAGGCCCACTTACTCACCTTCTCTTGCTTTGGCATGTGGTGACCTCTTGCCACTGCCACCATCAAGAAATGGAAATTTTTCCCTTACAAATAGTACTCTGTATATGCACACCTTCACCTTTCTTTACCCTTAACTAGTGCATAGGTTTTTTGAGGACAGACAATTTGTTTTCTCCATCTTTGTATCTCCAATTACCTGGCTTTTATATATATATATTAGCTACCCTTACCCCAATTGCTTAGGACAAGAACTGTTACAGATTTCAGGTTTTTGTTGTTGTTGTTTTTGTTTTGAGTTTGGAATATTTGCAGAGACTTTATTAGTTGAGCATCTCTAATTTAAGAACCCCAGTCCCTAGGATGTGTGCACGTGCACAAACACACACACACACACACACACACACACACACAAAACCAAATCCAAAATGCTCTGAAATCCAAAACTTGATGCTCAAGGGTTTCAGATTTTGAAGGATTTCAGATTTGGGATTTTTAGATTAGGAATGCTCATCTTGTAATAGCTACTTGGTAAAAATGTATTGAATGAACCATTTATTGAGAACTTGGCATTTGGTAGGCACGGTAGGTGTTTATACCAGCTAGAGTTCTTTGAATATAAGCAATTCCAGTCATCACAGAGTCAACTGATAGTTAAAGGAAACACTGAAAAAACAAGCTACCTGAAGAGGAACTGAAGCAGCTACCAGGAACTACTGACTCCAGGGCAATAGTCTAATCCTTCCAGCCACCTGGAAGGATGAATCTGCTCAGCTGTTTTCTGTCTGTTCAATTACTCTTATGATGCAAGTGTTTTAGAGAGGGACCCAACTGGCTGACCCTGGCTCACTTGCCCCTCTACCATTGACCCTGAGTAGGCAGGACACTTTGATTGACAAACCTTTTAAGTGGGATAGGTGGAATTGTTGCATCAAAAACAAAACAAAACAACAACAATAAAAAATATGCTCTGTTACTTCAGGGAAATGAGCGCTGAGCAGGTGAACAAAGCAGACAGGCTGGTTGGTTTTTTGTTGTTGTTTTACTACTTTTAGCTCCTTTAATCTTGACAAGTCATCAGAACGATTGATACTGTCTTCCTTAATTCTTTAGATGAGGAGGTTGAAGCAATTGCAAATGGCATAATAATTTTCACCTCCAAAATATTAAACTTTGAATTAAAATTTAAAATGGGTAAAATATTTTCTCATTCTACTTTCAATATTTAATGTTTCAACACATAATCAGTCACTATAATCTAATTTTTATTTTCTCAATTTAGAATTTCTGGGAATTTTCCACTGTGCTCTCTCATATGTTTTGGCTGTTTGCCTTTTTATTATAGCTGAATCCAAAGCAGGAAGAAAAATAGACAGCCAGAAAGCTGTTGTTTTATAAATATAAGAGAACAAGGTTGCTTGGTAAAGTCATGCACTGAGACTTTGGTGCACATTATAGTGTTGACTTTGGTTAAAGGAAAACAGACCCAGAGCTGCATCAGGCCTTAACTTTTTACAATGTATGAAAGGACTAAAAGGTGCCTAATCTGTGTGTTCATCTAAAAGAAGAGTGTGGGTATACATGGAACAGAAGTGTTTTGTTTGTGAAGTGTTATAACTATATTTCTTTCTTCCTTGACATTAGTATGGTTTTGTCAGGTGTATATAAATTGATCCTCTAGATTCAAACCATGTTTGGCTCCCAAGCCTGTGTATCTGCCCATTCCTGCCTGGCCCCTGACAGCTTGTCACCCAGCCTCCCCTGCAGTATGTAGTCCTCAGCTTACCCAGCCATTCACTCTTTCCAAGAGGAAATCCTTTGCTGAGAATCAAACCCAGGGCCTCAAGCATGCTGGGAGAGCACTCTACCACTGAGCTACATCCCTAACCCCTACAAGAGGAAGTCTTGAACACAAACACACAATCTTTTTGCAGTTCAAGTAGAGTCAGCCATCTGTATCCATGGTTTCACATCTGTGGATTCAACCAACCATGGATGGAAAAATATTTGGGGAAAAAATCGTGTCAGTGCAAAACATAAATCATGTGTTATCATTCCCTAAACAATACATTTGAACAACTATTTACAAAGCATTTACATTGGTTTAGGTATTATAAGTAACCTAGAAATGATTTAAAGTACACAAGAGGATGTTGCATATGTTATGTGCAAAGATTGTGCCATTTTATTTGAGGAACCTGAGCATGCAAGGATTTTGGTATCTGTTGGGGATCCTGGAATTGATTCCCATGGATACCAAAGGAAGACTGTAATATTGGAAGTACATAGTCTACTATTAAGTACTTAGTGTGGCCTTCTGTGATAATTTAAGTACTCAACTAGGTTTAAGTGATCTTTTTAGTGGGACACATAGGTTCAGTTCTCAGGTTTATTAGAAAAACATACTAGGATCTCTAGGGTGGACTGGAAAGTTCAAAGTGTGGATTCTGATAAGACTCTCCCCTCTCCTCCTAGTCAAGGAACATTGTGGTGTTAATTTCCAGTTACTGAGCTTGACCACAGCCCTCAAAGAGGCTGGGGTCAGGGAGTCAAAAACTTGGGATCCTTTCCTTTAAGCAGTGAATTGTTCCCATACTTTCCATCACAGGCCTTTTTCTCTAGATCTGTGCCAATTTGGGGTGAGTGCCTTGTGTTAGCCTGGCCCAGCTGGGAGGTTGAGGGCTTTAGCAGGGATTCCAGCTGGGACTCAGGCTGTCTTTGGGCAGAGGAGTTTTTTTTTCCTTTTTCTTTTCTTTTTTTTTTTTTTTTAACAGGGGTTTGACTCAGGGGGCCTCGGTCACCAAGCCACATCCCCAGCCCTATTTTGCATTTTATTTAGAGACAGGGTCTCACTGAGTTGCTTAGTGCCTCGCTAGGTTGCTGAGGCTGGCTTTGAACTTGCGATCCTCCTGCCTCAGCCTCCCGAGTTGCTGGGATTACAGGCGTGCGCCACCACGCCCGGCAGAAGAGTTTTAATAGTTATCCTCACAGCCATCCTTGCCTGTCTGCTGTTGCTCCCAGTTCTTCCCCTAGCAATTATCCCACCAGCCTTTTGTGGCTTCTGATTCTGAGTGCCTTACCATTTTGCACCTTCTCTTAGCTGATAATCCCATCTCATTATATCTAGGCTGTCTTTCCTGTTTCGACTTAACAGTTCTTTGGAAAAATACCTCCTGCCTTCCCCCTCCTTGCCCACTGCTTAGTTCCACTCTAGCCAGGAATGGATAAACAAGTTCAAGTGTATGAATATCTTGGAGTGGCAATGAGGAATAAGACTGACCATATGTAAACTCTGATGAGTGCAACTGTGAAAGGATTAGGTCAAAATTTACAAAGGCTCTATGCATGCACATACACACACGTCTGTCTTGCTTATAATTGGATAAATATGTGTTGTTAATATTTATAACTAATTTTTATTTAATTTTAAGTACTATTTAAAACCTTATTTGTATGCTATTTTTAAATTAACGTAAAATTTTAACCCTAACATTTTATATAGTGTTTTTGTTTTGCTTTTTTCCTAAATAGGTTCCCTCTTTCTCCTGTTGACATTTGACCCAAAAAAGGGCACACCCCCTCACCTTTCTCTTTCAGATCAAGAAAGGTTTGCAAATTAGGATTAGGTTGTTTTGTTTGCTTGCTTGTTTGTTTGGTGCTGGGGATGGAACCTAGGACTTCACAAATACTAGGCACATGCTCTACCATTGACCACACTCCCAGTCCCAGAATCTATATTCTTTAAATTTTATTCCAACCATGCCACCCACTATCTCCCAGGTTTTGAACAAATTGGAAGTTGCCAAAGCCTCCGTGCCAGCAGGCAAGGGGTGAGTGTTGGTTTTGCCATACTGGCTCACTTCTCTCTCTTTCTCTCTCTCTCTCTCTCTCTCTCTCTCTCTCTCTATCTCTATCTCTATCTCTATCTCTATCTCTATCTCTTTCTCTATCTCTCTAGTCCTCCTGGTTGCTGAAATCATAAACTCATGGAGATTCCTATTGAATGGGTATATAATGTATTTCCTTGTCAAAATGAGGGAAATGGGATGAGAGAGAGAGAGAGTGAGAGAAAACCCACTATCATTCTTAATCATTTGTCCTCAGAAGCTCAGGACAAGAGTTATCTTCTGCTGGTGGTCTCAAGGAGCTGCCCCTGGTTGAAGGGATGGATGAATTTGTTGGTTGGCTGGTCCACCCTTATGGGAGAGTAGCCTCCAGATCAGTGCTACTGAGTGGAACTATGACATAATCCACAAGTTCATATATGTAATGTATGTAATTTAAAATTTTCTAGTAGCCACAGCAAAAATGTAGGAAGAGGTTAAATTCATCTTTGAGATACACTTTGAATCACTATCTCTAGAATATTATCATTTCCAAATGCAACCAATAGAAAAAGTTAATCTTGGAGTTTGCATTTTTTTCATGCATAATCTTGAAAATGCAGTGTTTATTTTATTCACCACATTTCAAATGCTCGGCAACCACATGTGGCTAGTGGCCACCATCAAAGGGAGCCCAGTTCTAGACCTTTTTGAAACCAGCACAGGGCAGGGTAGCATCCTCATGAATGTAAGTTTAATTTTTTGTCCCTTATCTCAACAATCTTGGTTCCTCTGTGGTTGAGATTATGGAGATCTGTATTTTGCAGTTTAGTTTTTAACTAAATAAAAGTGGGGTGCCAGCCCCAGAAGCATATGATTCCACAGCACAATGATTCCACACTCAAGTTTCCTATCCCATTTTATTAATGAGAACACTGAAAAGCACAAAGTATTAGTCACCCAAAGAAGACACAGTATGTGAATGGCAGAGAGAGACAGAGTTACAGCCAGGTGTAATGGTGCACATCTGTAATCGCAGTGACAGTAGAGTCTGAGGTAGGAGGATTCCAAGTTCAAGACCAGCCTCCGCAATTTAGTGAGACCTTGTCTCAAAACTAAAAATCAAGGAATTGCTGGGGAAGTACCTTGGGGGTTAATTGCCCTGTGTTCAGTCTGCTGTACTGCAAAAAGAAAGAGACCTCCAGTGTCTGCCTCCACAGTCCAAGTTCAGAGCCACTATCTCTATGTAAACAATTCCTGTGCTTGTTTAAGTTCTTATAAAGAATTGAAAACAAAGTCCTATGAAACTGCCAATGTATGGCTACCACACTAAATTTACACCCAGTCCTGTGCTACCATTTGTATCTTAGAGTCTATTGAGGTTTATTTGCAGCTTCAATTTTATATTTTTCTTTTTATTCTTATCTTTATTTTTGGGGTGTGTGTGTGTGTGTGTGTGTGTGTGTGTGTGTGTGGTGGGGAGCTTTTACCACAGAGCTGCATCTCCAGTCTTTTTTATTTTGTATTATGAGATAGGGTCTTGCTAAGTTGCTTAGGGCCTTGCTAAGTTGCTGGGGCTGGCCTCAAACTTGTGATCCTCCTGCCTTTACTTCCCAAGTTGCTGGGATTACAGTCATGTGCCACCATGCCCAGCTGTTCTTACCTTTGATTTTTTAATATGTCCATAAGCCCAAACTAGTTGGCTACCATTGTTTAGATGGGGGCTGATCTTGATCTCTTTTTGCATAAAAAAGATTTATCCAGAATACCTTCCAAAATTCAGATAATACCTTCTCAAATTCTACACTTCATTATGGGGTCCTTTGAAGTTTACTGTCAGTGAAACAACTCTCTCCCCCTCCCTCCCTCCCCACTCACTCTCTTTTTCAGCACAGCTGGGGACCCAGGAATCTCATGCATGCTAGTCAAATGCTCTACCAATGACTTACATCCCCAGCCCAGAACAATCTAGTCATATATATGCATATACACACACACACACACACACACACTTTTTTTTTTTTTTTGGTACTGAGGATGGAAGATTCAGCCCAGGGGCACTTTGCCTTTGGGCTACATTCCCACCCCTTTTTCTTTTTTATTGTGAGACAGGGTCTCTCTAAACTACTCAGGTTGATCTCAAATTTGCTATCCCCCTGACTCAAGCTCCCAAGTTGCAGGGATTACATGCATGTGCCACCACGTGTCTGATTCAGGACAGTATTTTAAATGGTGTATCAACTCTGTCTTCCAGAGAGCTATTACTTTCCACATGTTTTCTTTCTGCCCTGCCCTCTGATTTAGCATTATGACGTCTTTGGGTAGGAGACAGTCTAGTGGGGAGGTTAAGGGATGGGGTTTGGGTCTGTCAGTGTTTCTGGCTTGGCTCGTTAGTTAATAATCCTGGGGCCCTTCATCAAGTTTATATTGTCTAAGCTCCTCGTCTCCCATCTTTAAAATGGGAATAGTTTTGGGCTGGGGATATAGCTCAGTTGGTAGAGTGCTTGCCTCCCAAGCACAAGGCCCTGGGTTCAATCCCCAGCACTGCCAAAAATAAAATAAAATAAAATAAAATAAAATAAAATAAAATAAAATAAAATAAAATAAAATGGGAATAGTTTTAATAACTCTGATAGTGATGCTATGAGAAATAATGATAGAACCTTCAGCACATGGCCAGGCAGAGCGTTGCTCGGTTAGCTGATCATTATTATCATTATTTTTATCCTCAGTCCTCCTCATCAGATGGCTTGAGGGCAAAGCTTAATTTAAGTTTGATGACTTCATCCATTTCTGGTCTTAAAACAATGACTTCTTACACATAGTCTGAATATATATTGTTAAATGAATCAGCACTGAAGTGCTTTGAACAGGTCTTTGGATTTATGCCAACAATTCCAACAGATTGAGGATAGATTTACAGAATTCTTTCATTGAGTTATGTATCTGAGGTATTCCATTTGCTTGACAAACTAGGTTTTGTTTTGCTTTTTTTTTTTTTTTTTTTTGAGGATATTTTTACCCTTACAGCATGATCTGATCTCTTAAAAACCAACCCTATGCTCTGCATATTATCACTCATAAAAAAAATATTTGAAATGCACACAGCTATCACTTGCTGATGCATAAAGAAGAATGAAGCATAGTTTGACCTTCTGTCTGTTTAATACCTTTACATTTCTGCCAGGAAGACAAGGAAGTAGCAGAAACCTGTACAATCAGGATGTCATGTTTTGTTTTCTTTTCTTCTGTTGTCTTTATTAAGGTGACTTTGAATCCTTTTTCCTTTTCTCTTTCCCATCTTCCATACAATCAATTAAATAAGTTTTAAGTAGGTTATAATTTGGTGTATAAAGTGTTTTAATATTAGCTAGGAGGATTTTATACTCTAAAAATCAATTTCCTGCTTTCACATCCTCTTCTTAATGTTGTCAGTGCTAAGGAAGTAATTATTTTAGCCTCTGACTCACTGCTGCTATTGCCTCTTGAGAAGTTTTGTACCCAAAACACCTAATGCTGTCCTCATTGAAGTAGGCACTCAAAAACAATTGCTTTATCTTCTTGAACCAAGGAATTTTGTTGCTTCCGGTGACAGGGCTCCTTCAATTACTGCCTCCCCTCAGGATGGTAGGAGCTGGCTAGTTATGGCCTGAAATGTAGCTCAGATTTTCTTGAAGAAAATAGCTTCCTGTAATTCATTCTCAATTCACATTTTCTTCCAAACACGTGGATAAAAGCCACAATATTAATATTTTTCAAGGTTGGTAGTTTTTAAAATGTGCAACACACAGTATTAAATTATATCAGTGCCTGGGTTCTGTAGGACTGTGCTCTGTCAGGGGAAGGGAAACAAAACACTGCAGACACGGCCTGGACGTGTGGAGCAGCTTAAAGCTTCCACCTTGTTGGCAGAGACGGTATGGGTCTCTTCTATGCAGAATTCATTTATTTGCCTTCTAGAAGCACTGAGTCTGAGGAAAAGACCTGCTACCTGTTTATCCTTGAAGTTTGTCGGTATTCTCAGGCAATGTCTATAGTAATCAGTGGTCCTTTTATTTTATTTTATTTTTTATTTTTTATTTTTTTGGAACCGGGGATTGAACTCAGGGACACTAGGACACTGAGCCACATCCCCAGCCCTATTTTGTATTTTATTTAGAGACAGGGTCTCACTGAGTTGCTTAGGGCCTCGCTAAGTTGCTGAGGTTGGCTTTGAACTAGCGATCCTCCTGACTCAGCCTCCCAAGTTGCTTGGATTACAGGTGTGCGCCACCATGCCCGGCTCAGTGGTCCTTTTAGAACTCAGTAGAAACCAGGCACAGTGGCACACACCTGCGGTCCTGGGTACTTGGGAGGCTGAGGTGGGAAGATAGCCTGGGCCCATGAGTTTGAGACCAACTTGGGCAACATCGCAAGACCTCCATCTTAAAAATAAATGAATAGGCCAGGGGTGGTGGCACATGCCTGTAATTCCAGCACTTGGGAGGCTGAGTCAGGAGGATCGAGAGTTCAAAGCCAGCCTCAGCAACTTAGCGAGGCCCTAAGCAACTCAGTGAGACCCTGTCTCTAAATAAAATACAAAATAGGGCTGGGGATGTGACTCAGTGGCCGAGTGTCCCTGAGTTCAATCCCTGGTTCCATAAATAAATAAATAAATAAATAATAGCCAGGCATGGTGGCTCATGCCTGTAATCCCAGCAGCTCAGGAGGCTGAGGCAGGAGGATTGGGAGTTCAAAGCCAGCCTTAGCAAAGGCAAGGCCCTAAGCAACTCAGTGAGACCCTGTCTCTAAATGAAATACAAAATAGGGCTGGGGATGTGGCTCAGTGGTTAAGTGCCCCTGGGTTCAATCCCCAGCACCGAAAATAAAAAAATTAAAATAAATAAATAATATGAAGGTAAAGTGGTCGGTAGGAGACATGAAAGCAAGAGAAAAAGGAGCAAGTGGTCATCACTGATCACATGGAGTGACGCTTCACCAAACTCCCTCCCACCCTTGTGCAGTTTGGTGAGGTGATGGGCCGCAGCCACCCTGGCCGTGGTGGTGGAATGTAGGATGGTGATGTTGGCATGGCAGTTCATGAGCTTCTGTCTGTAAGGCAACCTTGATTTTTTTTTTAACTTTGACACTGGTTTGTCGTTGTAGTCATGGCTCCATTAGCCCCATCCTTGCTGACCTCTCTTCTTCCTCAGTTTGACAGTCATTAATTAACCTATCGCTTTTGCTGGTGAAACCCTCTTGCCCTCCACCAAGTTGACTACGTGATCCCAAATCCAAGACCGTCTTGCGTGGCCTTTTGTTGCTGTGCCATCTAGGGAGCAGCTGGGGTCTGCACTCGCTGTGTTGCTGTGATACTGCTGGGCTGGTTCAGTGATCTCATCAAGCCTGTTGGGTTAGATTGCTTTCCAGAAAGCATTTCAGGAAGAGTAAAAGTATGTGACCTTCCTCCTTTCAACAGGATAAATAGCCCAAAATGTCTTTTATACTCAGCTGAACTTGTAGAGCTCAAGGTGAGTTTTTATCTTTGTCCTAAGACTACGTATAAATGGAATGGAAGTTGATTTCCCCCCCTCTTAGATCCTCAGCTCCTTTTATTTCTTTATGTCTCCTAGAATCACCCTGATAGCTTATCATACGTGAGAAAGGAACTCATCTGTACTGTATCACCATTATTTTGGTAGACCAAATGACATCTCCCTCATGCTTTCTGCAAGTCAAGACATCCAGTGAGCAGGGATCTGTTTTTCTTTAAACAAACCTGAGTTCAGTGCTTCTAGACCTCCACATTTCCTAAGCAGTAGGATCTGGAGAGTCCCAGAAATTATAAATCAAGTAACAAAATTGTTTTTCAATTATAGCTGTTGATAAGATCACAACAGGACATTGAATGTGGGCTTTGAACACTGTTTCTTCTCATTGTCTCCTGTTTAGAGATGAATCATGCTAAAGAGCAAAGAATAAAATTTATTTAATGGTATATATTGCAACATTTACTATAATATTAAGATCCTCCATAGCACTGTGATCTGGGAAATGAAAAATTGGAGTACCTATTAAGATTTAGGGTTACCTTTGAACTGTTCTGCTTGATCTTTTTCCTTCTCTATTTTTGCCTAGATTGCACATTATTTTTTTTCTCTGTTTAAAAAGGTTAATAGCTTGTACAGCCAATAATTTTTGTATTGAATATGAAGAATATCACATTAAAATGTAGAAATAAGTAACTTTATTTGAAATATAAACAATTACATTTACCCATTGTTATTTCTTGGGTCTCTACTTATGTAACTTATAACTATAAAAGAAGTGTTTGTCTTCCTTAATATTGTTAAGAAACTTATTAAGCTTATTGTGTCTTAACAAACTCCTTTATTTCTTGCTTTCCTTTAACTTCAGAGCTTTAAATATCTTCAGTGAGATTCTTGGTAAACTTGAATGTCCAGTTAAGAGTTCATATTTTCTGTGAGTCATAGGTAAGAGAATTGTACATGAGAAGGGTGAAGTGTTCTCTGAAAGAAGGGCAGAGAAGGGTTGGGGATATAGCTAAGTTGGTAGAGTACTTGCCTTACATGCACAAGGACCTGGTTTCAATCCCCAGCACCACACACACACAAACAAACAAATAAACAAACAAAAAAAGGCAGAGAAGACAGGAAATGGGTTCTGTATAGGAACATAGATGATCCAAGGCACAGAGGTCAGTCTTTGGAAGTATAAGAGAAAGAACATGAGCCACCCTCTATGTTGGGCTGGGATGTAACACTTCTCCAGCATGTACAAGGCCCTGGGTGTGATGCTCAGCACCACAAAAAGAAAACAAGAAATGAAAGAGAAAGAAAACACCATAAATCAGTTGCCATGCCAGATCTCTTGCATGAGTTATCCCATTTTTCTTCACCTAGGATACTATGCAGAAAATGATTGAGATTTGAAATGTTTAATAAGTTGCCCAAATCAGTCACTCAGCTACTGAGTGTGGCAGAGCTGGGATTGAAACCAAGACTATCTGACTGTAAAACCTGTGCTCTTCATTGCGAGGTATTATTTTCTAAGACTGTATTGACATAAGGGAGTTTTCAGTAAAAGCCTGGTTTAATTGTTTTATTTTGATATGAAATTGTGCTCTTTTCTGCAGACTTTGGTGTTAATGAGCTTTCCCATGGCAGATGCAGAAGTCCCTCTTGATCACAATGCTGAGATAGACAGCTGGCCATGTGTGACTCTTGCAGCACTTAGTTCTGGTTTGTGGAGTAAATGAATTGGTGTGATTTATTGAGGCTGTGATATAGCTGACTACCTGCACTCCTTCAGCTTTTGAAGCTATGTCCCGTCTATAGTTACACGCACACAAAGCAAGTGCACGAAACTCAAGACTTGCAACATTAAACTTTTGATGAGAGAGAGAGGGGAAAAAAGAATGCCGTTAAAGGCAAAATAAAGTATTAACAACAATGCAGGCAATTTGTGCACCTGTCACTTCTCTCTGTTGAGAGGAGAACTTGACTCATGTGCCAAGCACACAGCTGGGTGGATGAACACACGGTGACCTTCACTTCACAGAGGGTCAGTGGCTGCTCCTGAGGTATTAAAACCCAAGTCAGTCCTTGGAAACTGAAGTGGGACATTCAATGTAATGTCTTCTAAAATTGAAATTTCATAAGCCAAATGGCAGTGTATCATCAGCAAATGATGACAATAAAAAACAACAGTGATAGTAAAATAATTAAAATGCAATTTGTTGGGTTCTTACAATCTGTTTTGCAATATGTGATGATTAAAGACTATTTAAATTTAACCCTTGTCTCTTATCTTAGACAGTATGTTTACCATTTGGCTACAGATGGTGTAGAGCTGAGGAGGTGGAGGATGGAGATTGGTAATTGAAGCTGGAGGAGACGCATGATTAGATTAGCAGGCAAATTTCCACTGCAGTGAGAAAATACTTTTAATACACTTTTGTCGGTTATGGAATTTGTTTGTATTCAGACTATTTTTCAGGATTTATTTATACCAGAGTCAATACTTTTATGTAATTCATTGTGCCAAGGAAAAAACAGTAGGTATTAATAAGTATATATAGATCTGTGAATTTTCAGGTCATAATTTAAGATGTTGCTATAGTCAGCTTGAGTGTTTTTTTTTAAATTCAGAAAATATGGCCAAAAATAAATAACTTGTCTACAAACTTTTATTATATTGTTATTGAGTGTTTTGATGGAAACTTATGTGAAAATCTGACTATGAACAAGGGAGACAATAATTGTAGATATCACATGAAAGCATAATTGGTTTATTTCTTGGTCCAGAGAGCATTAGGAGAACATCTTAAGAATCTCAGAATAGATGATTTACTGAGAACATGTAGAATTACCACAGAATTAAGTGCATCTTTCTTTAAGGCCTGCATTATTCAGCTGACCAAAGTGAATAGTTTATCATCATTTAAAGACTGTGAATCACCCATATGAATTATTAGGTTAAATGTTGGCTGGAATACTCTCATTACAGGGATCCCGCATTCTGAGACTCTAATCAAGTGCCTTGTAAACTCAAGGCTTTTTATGAACTGGCTTTGGCTTTAAAGATGCTAATAAATTATTCTTCCATTTCAGTTTCCGTTCCACCATCCATATTTAATCTCTAAGATTAATGTAACCAGAATAATTATACATTAACACATGTGGATAATAGATAGTCACAACCCCAGATTGCACTTTCGGTGTTGACCTAGAGAGGGTGTAACGTTCATGAAATACCAAAGGGGATGTGAAGAAGTTAGCATTATTGATAAAATGGTTAATGTGTTTTGCACTTGGGTTACAGTTGATTATTTTCCTAGTGGTTTATGGAATTTTGAATCTCATGAGTTAAAAAAAAATTGCCAATAAAGATTTTTTTTTTTTTTTGCAGTGCTGGGGATTGAACCCAGGGCCTTGTGCTTGCAAGGCAAGCACTCTACCAACTGAGCTATATCCCCAGCCCTATGAGTATTTTTTTAAAAATTTTATTTTCTTCCTCATTTCAAAAAACACTGGGCATGAAAAGTACCTGACATGTTTTCTGCCTAATTCGATACATGTTAGTCAAATAGATGGATGGATGACTAAACAGTAAAAATGTAGTACTGGTATAATTTCGGAACAAAGGGAAATATCTTTAAACCGGGAAAAACCAAATGCATTGTCCTTTGTGTCCTTGCCTCCCTGTGGCCCAGCCCTTCAGGGACTACAGGAGTGCCCAGATTGGTCGGGGTGGAACTCCTGCACCAAAGACAGCTAAGTGGTTTGGAGTCAGCTCTGCCGTGTTCCTGCTGCTTATCCTTCTTACCCTTCGTGCTCAATTCTCTTTCAGCCTTTTATCCAGCACCTTCCCTGACCTAAGCATATACAGGAGTCTAGGACTTGAGGGTGACAGGGAGGCTCAGCCAGTCTGGGCTCTCAAGCAGAGTGACTTAGTTGGGGAAAGAGATGTGCTCTCCCTCTGCCTTCCCCCAGAAAACCCTTGTTACACAACAGTGTGGTGAGCATCACAGAGAAATGGCCGGTCACCAGGTGTGTGGGTGACAGATAGTGCACTCCATGATGAACCTGAGACGGGAATGTTGGAGAAGGTGGCAGTTTACCCTAGCTACAGTCTCTTCTAACTTTGTGGTCTATGATTTGTACAACTTTGTGAGCATGTGGCCTAGGTTGATTTGGGCACAGAAGTGGTAGCAGTGTGGCCTTGGCAGGTTACTAAGCCAATTTAAGGTTCAATTTTTCCACAGTGAAAATTAAAGGAAGAAAAACAAAACAAGGTAACAGCCACATTGACCTTGCAAAGTGATTGTGAGGTGGGGTGTGGTTCAGAGGTAGAGCACTTGCCTAGCATGCTGCAGGCCCTGGGTTTGAATCCTAGCATTGCAAACGAAACAAAACTCTGAAGCACAGAGTGATTTTGAGGATGAAATTGTATCATTAAGTGCTTAGTAAAACAGCTTCTAGTACGTGCATATCAAATGAAGCTATGACCACAGCCCCAAACAGCCTAGTGTTTACGGGGAGAAACAGGGAGAAAGTAGACAGTGTAGGGCGGTAAGTGCTGGGACAGAGGGGACACAGGGACCAGCAGACCACCTCGAAGAGAACAGCTCAGGTTGGGGTGAGGTCAGGGATGGATTCCCAGAGGAATTTCTTAGTACATTTTTAAAAGTACAGGACACATGAAAGCAATTTGGGACCCCATGTGAAGAGACCACAAGCCCATGTGTCAGCTACACAACTAAACTCTTTCTGGAGGTTTCTGCCCCTGTTGGCTTCTGGCTGCAGCCCTGGGTGGCCAGGATGCCAGGCATTCCTCACGGCCTCTTTCTTCTCACCAGTGTCCAACAAGCACCCGTTTGTGGACAGCAATCTTCTCTACCAGTTCAGAATGAACTTCCGTCGGAGGAGAAGACTGATGGAGCTGCTCAATGAAAAGTCCCCCTCCTCCCAGGAGGCTCATGACAGTCCCTTCTGCCTGAGGAAGCAGAGCCATGACAATCGGAAATCCACCAGCTTCATGTCAGGTATGTTGTTCCATGGTGCGTGTGAACCTGTATTTGCCTTACGAGAAATGGTAGAGTAATAATTCTCCTTTGTGAGACTGTTCTCCAGCAGATTTTTATTTAAGAATAACCAAGAAGTATGCGAATAAACAAAACAAAAACAAAAAAACATGTTGTTCTCAGGCAGCTGGCTTAAATACCATAAGGCCTGTCTTATGAAATTATATGCTTGAATTATAGAAGATCACTCAAACTCATTCATGCCTTATTTACACATAACTCTCCTCCTCCTCCTCCTCCTCCTCCTCCTCCTCCTCCTTCTTTTTCATTTTTTTGGTACTGGTGATTGAACCCAGGGCACTTTACCACTGAGCCACATCCCCAGCCCTTTGTATTTTTAATTTTGAGACTGGGTCTTTCTAAGTCGCTTAGGGCCTTGCTTAGTTTCCAAGGCTGGCCTCAAACTTGTGATCCTCCTGCCTCAGCCTCCTGAGTCACTGGGATAACAAGTATGTGTCACCACCCCTGGCTCACAAATAATTATATGTCATTAATGATTCAGGTGTGTCCCTTTCTTCCTCCCTCCCTCCCTCCCTCCCTCCCTCCCTTCCTTCCTTCCTCCCTTCCTTCTTTCCTTTCTTCCATTTTTTTTGATACCAGGGTTTGAACTAAGGGGTGCTTAACCACTGAGCCACATCCCTAGCCCCTTTTATGTTTTATCTTGAGATGGGGTATTGCTTAGTTGCTCAGGGCCTCACTAAGTTGCTGAGCCTGGCTGTGAATTTGTGATCCTCCTGCCTCAGCCTCCTGAGCTGCTGGGATTACAGGTGTGTGCCACCGCACCACCAATGATTCAGTCTTCTAAACCATGAATTTGAAAGGCTATGTTAAGGACAAATAAAAGACTTCTGTGTGTGTGTATACAGATAACAGCTAAAAGGCAACTTATTGTCAACCCATCATCAAGAGTGATACAAGACAAAACTAGGAAAAGCAGCAGCAGGACCTCATAAAGCACACAGCCTGGGGGGTTACGTGTAAAATCAAGCTGTCTCAGGTTGACTTGCGATTGGCAACTGTATGTCACCAGTGGTAGCGATTGATGTCCACCAAGATAACACCAGAAAATCTGGTGAACGTGAAGAAAGTGTCATTTTGTTTAAGAGGGTGAGATGCTTAAAGGGGTGTTTTCAACTCCTCCGAAAACTTGGCTTTAACTCAAGGAACTTGCTGGCTGAAGGTCTGGAAGTGCTGGGCCTTCCCCAGCACAAGTGGAAGTGGCACGTCTTGGTTATGGGTTGGATTTGACTGGGAACACTCACAAGCATGCACAGAGATGTTTCTAAGTCCCAGGGACTGAGACAACAAGCTCAGTTGCGTGAATCTTCTCATTTAATTGGTACCACAAACCTAATGTACAGGCAGAGAGGAATGGGGTGGCTTACCAGGGTTTGAAGTGGCAGACAAAGTTCCCTCCTGCTCTGAGGTTACTTCCTACCCCCAACACCCCCCACCCACCCCCTGCAAACCCTGAACATCCCTAGTTTCCTCAGACATTGCTGGACTGGAGAGAGAATGAAGTATGAGCTGCTAAGGGTAAATAAAAACTAACCAAAGGTCACCAACCTACGCCTGTGCTCCAAAGTCAGCCTGGCCAGGCCTAAAGGACACACCTGTTGTGGGTCTTCTGAAGGTTGTAGTCTAATGCAAATGCGGAGTAAGTGTTCACTTTTTTTTTTTTTTTTTTTTTTTTTGGGACCAGGGATTTAACTCAGGGGCACTCGGCCACTGAGCCACATCCCCAGCCCTATTTTGTATTTTATTCAGAGACAGGGTCTCACTGAGTTGCTTAGGGCCTCGCTAAGTTGCTGAGGCTGGCTTTGAACTCATGATCCTCCTGGCTCAGCCTCCTGAGTCACTTGGACTACAGGCGTGCGCCACCATGCCCGGCAAGTGTTCACTTTTGCACTGGTACAGAGGTCTACCTGTTCCTTGAGCGGCCCCAGCAGACTTGAACGCATGCTGTTGAGAAGGAGGCTGTGGCAAACTAGTCCCCATACAGCTAGCATTTATGTTTTGCATCCTTGTGCCAGGCAGTGGGCAGAGTGCTCTCCATAGCTTCTTTCTTTCACTCATCGCCCTTCCCCCACTTGAGAGCCAGCCTCTTCCACGGCAGGAAAAACCAAATCAGAAAATTGAAGACACTGCTCACATAACACTTTGAAAGTATGAATATGTGCTCTATACTTTAAGCTCCTTCTTCCATGGCTCTGAATAGTTAATGGTCTAATATGAAACCAGAAGGCATTGACTGTCCTGTTTATCTCATGTGTAGCTCATCCCAGCACTGAACTTACATCCCGGCAGGAACGCTGAGGTTTGGTAGTTCTTGAAATCATATCATACTTCCTTGGACATTAGAGAATCCTCTGCTTGCACTAACCCTGCGAGCCAACCTGATACTTTACATCAGGGAAACTGAGGCCCAGAGAACCGAAGGCAGTCACTAAATAGTGCTGCCCATGGCAGAGCTGCACTTCTAATTCCTGCTTCTCTGAGTCCAAGGCCAGGGTGTTTTCCTGGCCAACATGACTTGCCATGCTATTCCTTGTTTCTGGAAGCCTGGGTGCTCTCGGGACTGAGCGGGCCCCCCACAGTGACGTGTGTATCTTCCCTTCTGCAGTCAGCCCCAGCAAGGAGATCAAGATCGTGTCCGCGGTACGCAGGAGCAGCATGAGCAGCTGTGGCAGCAGTGGCTACTTCAGCAGCAGCCCCACCCTCAGCAGCAGCCCCCCTGTGCTGTGCAACCCCAAGTCTGGTGAGTTCATGAAAGGCGGTCCTGCTCCTGCTATGGGGGCTTGGGCAGATGTGCCAGCTGGGCTCCCTGGTAAACAGGGCTCCCTGAAATGGAGGGAGACTCCTTCAGGGTGAGAGCAGGATTGGGCAGGGGGAGAAACTGGCTGTGATTCAGTCTTAGTGGAGGCTCAGTGGACCCCAGTGGGAGATCTGGAACTGGATGACCCTGCAGTCACATGGAGTTGTGTTGAGGGAACTGGGCTTTTGTGCCCACAAGTTAACCGGTTTCGGTTTTTAAATGTTGCTGTCCTAGAGAGGAAAGCATGACTGACAAGGGCCCTCACTTTAGAGCAGTGGTTCCCAAAGACAGCTGAGGGCCATCTGCTCTGAGCTCTCCCAGCAGCTGGGAGGAGACTGCAGCCCTCAAGGGCTGCACACTACAGCAGGTATTTCCCCCCACCCAGCTGGAGGGCACCGAGACCTATCACAGGCTAGGGCTCTTAAGGAAGAATGGATCTATGCAAATCCACCTGTCTCTGGAATTCCTGGGTGCCTTACACTTTTAAAATCTGCTCTTCAACCTCTATGGTCTTCATATGCCTAGAAAAGTCTAGGTGCAAAGAAACAATCCTCCCTTGACCTCATCACCCAGGAACCCGTACTCCATCTTCACCACCCCTTTCTCACTGTCCCCTGCCCGCCTGGTCCTCGCTGTTCTTCCTGGATGAGACGGTGTGTTCCATCATTATGGCCATCACCTGAGAACCCCTCACCTCCAGGTGTTCAGTGCACTCTCACCTTCACTGCAGCGGGACCCTTCAGGGGACTTTGTTCCTTCTGGTCATGTTTCCCAGCATCAGATGTTGGGGATACAGAGATGAGAGGATGAGACCCCTTAGCTCAATAAGTACCTCATCCCTGTGGAGGGAAAATCAAAACATTAGTGAGACTTAAGGACTAATCAATGTTGTTCAAAACGCTTGAAAAGAACATTGTCATCCAGTGCTCTACTATCTAGGAAGGGGGCTGCTTTTCCTCATCTAACGTTTGTTTCCCTGCCTTCTGGGAATCGGTGGCAGGAATAAACTTGCAGCCTGCAAGCAAATGAAAAAACTTGCTTCCATCCTGATCCTGGCTGAAAAATCATTGAATACTCATGTACTACTGGATTTTGCTGTTAGTGGAGTGTGGTGATAAGGGAGAGCAAGATAGAAGAAGGACTTTCTAGAAATAGGATATCCAGTGCTTGTGTTAGGCTGAATTCCATCCCTGGTACCACAATGAAAAAAAAAAGAAAGGAAGAAAAAGAAGTAGAATATTTGAAAACTGGATAAAAATCTGAAAGGCCTCCTCAGAGTTAAAAGCAAAAGATCTTAGTTTCAAAAAAAGGGACAGTCATGCTATCTCCATTTTTCCATATATATATATGTCTGTATGTATATGTATATATATATATTTGTAATGTGTGTATATACATATGTATATATTTGCACATGCTGAGCAACTGCTGTGCCACTGAATTACATCCACAGCCCCCACCCATAGATGGACAGGTAGATAAACAAAAAAAATTGTTTTGATTCCAGAGATGGAACCCAGAGGTGCTTCACTACTGAGCCACATCCCCAGCCTTTTTATTTTTTATTTTAAGACAGGGCCTTGCTAAGTTGCTGAGGATGGCTTTGAACTTACCATCCTCCTGCCTCAGTTGGTGTTACAGCCACCAAGCCTGGCAGGCACTCTACCAACTGAGCTATATCCCCAGCCCTATGTGTATTTTTGATTGCATATGATAAAATATGAACAAAGGGCTAGTTATTTAAATTAGCAACACATCTGTGTGCTCTGAGGTGGGTTATACTGTTTCCTGTTTCTCCTTGCACCCAAGTCAGAGGGAAGCTTTCACTGATAAGTGAGCAGAAAAGGAAGCTGCCTTTCTTGCGTCTCTGAGGCCTAGAGCTGTCAGGACTGAGTTGTGGCTCCTGCATTTCACTTCTTACCCAGATTCTGACCAGCTTCTCCTTCACCCTTGTGAAGGTTGCCAGTACCCTATGAGCTCATCTTTGACTTTTTTTTCCTTGAGCAGATAACCAGGCCTTCAAAGTAAAGAATTTTAAAATTAACCACCCAGAAACACCAAGATGTATTTTTAGTGGTTTATATAAATGCATTAAGCCAAATACACTACCCCCAAAAAACTATAGATATTATGACTATAATCAATATCCTACTGAAGTTATCTTCCAAGGTTATGAAAAGAGAACATTAAGGATAATTTTCCAAGCCTCAAAGTTTCTAGTTTTTCAAAGTAATAAAGAAATAAAGTACATTAAAATAAATGGTCGGTGTGATTCCTGTATTCAGATTTATAAACCCCCTGAGGATTTACGGGGTGTGGAGAGGGATTGTCTGCCAGGAATGAAAAGGTCTCAGTCCTCCAGCATGGGCCACTTCTCTTATCTCCCTTCCATCTACTGAGAGATTCTATTCCCATCTGGATATTTGACCTACTCCCTTTTGTTTAGCGAACATAAAATCATTTGCTGTTTTATAAGCTTCTGAGAGCAAAAGTAGTAATCTCAGCCACCTGTCACCTCTGCAGAAGCATTTCACTGCCTTTAACTGAGAGGCTCTTGTTAGGCCTGGGCTGCACCCAACAGACAAGGCCCAGCTGCTTGGAAATCATGCATGCCTTGCCCCACACTGCTGCCCGCTTGTGCAGGGCTGGTGTCTGGCCTCTGGTCACCACTAGCAAAGGGAATTAGAGTTGGTTCTTGTCCAGGCCAGACCTGGCCCTGGCACCTTCCATTTCTTTGTGGCACTTAAGTCCCTGATGTCCATATAAACTGGAATGGTCCCTGTCCTATGATCAACTGTTATGGAAGGCGGGATAGCCCTTTCTCCAGTTCTTAATAAGCATACAATAGGTGAGAAAGTTATTTTTGGGTTTTTATACAGCTGGCGAGTCAGGAATTGGCTGCTGGCTTTGCCATCTTGGTAGGCAACACCAACAGCAGTGAGCCAATGAGAACAGACTCTGAGGAGGGCACCACACCATGCCACACCACTGTCTTCCAGAGCTTCTGAGCCCTCTGTCCACTTTCAAGACAGCATAGCACAGGGAGTCAGTGTAACACAGAGGCGGAGAGTGTGGGCATGGACACTCAGCGTCCGACTTTGATCCTAATTCTGGAAGCTGCTGATTACCTCTAGGTCCTTGGCCATAAATGATTTCACTATTCTATATTTGTTTTCTCTCGTATTAAATGAGGACAATGATGAACCTAATTCATTAGTTTTTGTGATAATTAACTGAATAATGGGTCACCTAATATGATACAGCACTTACTGAATTCTTAGAAAAATTCATCAATATTATTATTCTGGGAATAAGACAGTATCATATGCAGTCCGGTGTTCCTGGGTTTTTTAGGAAATGAGTGGAGGTTTAATGCATGGGATGAAGGCAGTATGGGAACAGGGTTGGATCAGGTTAGTGCTTGAAGCATGGCTATCATGCTGTTAGAACTAGTTTTTTTCTATTTTTGAAACATATAAATGCATAATAGATTTATAAGAGAGAAATGGGAAAATTAGAAGACATGACATTTCCCTTTATAGGAAAACTTCGACCCTGCCCTTTGTCACTTCCTGGCACTTCTGCTTCCCTTCCTTTCACTGCCCACCTCCCCCTTCACTCTGTGAGCTGGGTTACTTGTTTGCTGATATTTTGAGCACTAGCTGTGGGGCAGGGGTGTTGGCCACTGTAGTTCACTGATGGTCACATAGCAGTTGTTCAGTAAGTATCTGCTGAATGAATGAAGGAAGCACTTGCAGATGCTCATTCCCTGACCCTGTGTCTGCCTCTCAGTGCTCAAGAGACCGGTCACTTCTGAGGAGCTCCTGACTCCTGGGGCACCGTATGCCAGGAAGACGTTCACGGTATGCTTTTGCCTTGTTTTTTCTCCTGTGATAGTCACCTTTCTGTCATGTCAACATGTTGATGTGTAGCTTATGGACTGAATTGAAAACTTGCCCTAATTTTCCTTTGTTTTTCACGTGATTATGTGTCCTGAGTAAACTATGTCATTAACATAGACAAAACACATTTGTGTCTTTCCACAATGTCAGAATTTATTGAATAACAATAAATTCACGGGCTACACCATATTGATCAGTGGCAGTTCACTGAATACTTGTGGGTCACCTGGTAGTCATAAGTCAGGCTATCACGGGTTCTTTTATTCTTTTTTTTTAAGGTTCTTTTATTCTAATTTTAGCTCCTAGTATCTATAACACTCAAGTCACACATCACTGTTTACACAATTATATATACAGGTTACAGAAAGGCTAAGAAGGGGATAAGGCAGCCACAGGGTTTCAGTAGGCTGCACTGGGAGCAAAGGTGGAGAGTGAGATGAACGCAGAGTCAGAGTCAGCATAGATGGTCAGTATGCAGAACTGTCAAAGCACAGGAACTTATTCTAGGCCAAGGTCTGCATGGAAGGCAGGTTCACAGTGTCAGCTTGAGATGTTAGCTTGGAGGGAACTATGCATGATCATCACTGGCAGGAGAAGTCACATTCTCCTTAAGCCCAAGGGCAGACATTCAGAGGTTCATCACTGGATTTTCCTGGGCAAGCTCATGATAAGTGACCAGGTGACAAGGGCAGGGTGCTGTCATGACAGGGTGCTGTCTCAGGGTGTGCCTCCTTTTATGGGCCTTTTCATTCAGTGGTTTGGTATGTTCAGAATCACATGGGTCTATGTTTTCCCAGATGAGTTTGATACACTCATCCATGTGCTTCTGATTAATTCAGTGAGTCCCCAGTAGACATTTTTTTTAGTGTGATTAATTTATTTATCAGTTTGTGGTTTCTGATTGTTGTAGGCAGATGGTTGTCTATTTGTCCAAACAAGGTACAGAGTCATACCACCTCAGCACTTAAACTCAAAATTGAGTAGCTTATGGCAAACTATTGCTCCATTTATAAAACTGAGCAACTCAGATTTAGGCCCAGCTTGAAAAACTACTGTTCTATACATTATAGAGAAACTCAGAGAGGGCACAGCCTTCTCTCCACATTATGATGTAGGCTTTTTTTGATACTAAGGCACTAAAACACATTAGGACTTTACACAATTTACTTTTTATTCATATAGTATTTAAACTCTTTTTGATATGTCCTTTAAAAAGGATTTCCATTATGCACTTATGCTCATGTAATTAGGAATTTTTAAGGCAAATGGTAGTGCAAATAATGCCAACAGTTTATTCTGCATTACACTTAATTCTAAAAATCATTTAAGACATTAGGGGAGTCTTAAGATAGAAAAAGGGAACTATAGAATAAATTGTTCCACTGTAAGGAATGGTGCCTTTGACAAAGTCAGCAAACCCTGAGTTGTGGAGGCATCCAATTTGGGGCCCTGTGTGACTATGGGCAGCTTCTGAAGATCTGGGGGGGGGGGGGGCTCTAGCCTTACTTCTGCTTCCCTCTGGCCACATAGGTTTTCTTCAAAGAGTGTCGAAGTATTCTGATTGACAGCACTTCCCCCACCTCCCCTTCCTTTCAGACTCCTCACATCTACATCAACTTCCTCTTTTATGCACTTCTCTTTCCTCCTATTTTCTAACTGTTCCATTACCTTAGGTAGAAACATACACACACACACACACACACACACACACACACCAGCTTTCCACATTCATTCACAACGCAAACTTTTTTTGAGGGCTACTTCTGTGGCTGAGCTAAAGGACTTATCACGAGAAGGCACTGATATCTGTCCGTATCAGGGGAAAAGGCAAACTATGCCTTTGGAAGTGAAATTGTGTATGATAAACAAATAATAGCAAACCCTAAAATCAGTAAAGTGCCTAAAAATCTTGAGAATTTCCACAAAAATTTCCATTTGCATTCCTGCTTTCCTCAGTCTCCAGCTTTGAAGAGATAGTGGACTGTAATTGGCAAGTATTTGTTTTAGGCTTTTAGTTTTGGGGTTTTTTTTGGAATCGGGGATTGAACTCAGGGGCACTCGGCCACCAAGCCACATCCCCAGCCCTATTTTGTATTTTATTTAGAGACAGGGTCTCACTGAGTTGCTTAGGGCCTCGCTAAGTTGCTGAGGCTGGCTTTGAACTCGCGATCCTCCTGCCTCAGCCTCTCGAGTCGCTGGGATTACAGGCATGCGCCACAACGCCTGGCAGGTTTTTAGTTTTAATGCCAGCATTGCTAGTAATTGATTGTGAATGTGTTTCATCTGTATTTCAGTGGACATATGTGTTAAGGATGAGTCTGGGAGCTGCCCAGGGAATGTAACTGCCAATTATATTAGTGATTCTATAGGACAAGGTATGCAGTAGTTCCAAACAACTTTTGGATTGGAGTCTACTTATAAATTGGGAACTTTATGTACTTTTGCACTTCCTTTTTTTCCCCTTTTTCTTTCTCTCTTTCTTTTCTTTTCCCTCCCTCCCTCCCTCCCTTCCTCCCTTCCTTCCTTCCTTTCTTTTTCTTTTGTTGGTACTGTGGATTGATCCCAAGGGTGCTCTACTACTGAGCTATATTCCCAGTCTTTTTTGTTTTTTATTTTGAGACAGTCTCTCTAAGTTGCCCAGGCTGGCCTCAAATTTGCAATCCTCCTGCATTGGTCTCCAGAATCACTAGAATTACAAGTGCATGCAACTGTGCCTGGATCACTTTATTTTCTTGGTATAGAAGAAAATTGTTTCAAGAAATCCTAGGCTCTTCATGTTTCTCATCATTAGTAACTTAAATTGTTATTCTAGTCATGAACGACATAGGTAAATAATAGTCTATCATTTGAATCCAGAGGGAAAAGACAAACTTGGGGTAGAGATTGGATTTGGAGAGAAATTTCAACTATGGTTTTAAGATCTTCCAAACCTTCTACTAGATTTCAATATTGAATTGTCAAGCTGCCTAAGAAAGAGGCAGTCTGCCAGTTATTTATTGAGTAGTGCCCTCCCCAGAGCAACTTCCTTCTTCCAGACAGGTTCCGGTTCTCAACCACATTTTCCACAGAGATGTGCCTGCGTTCATGATAGAAGCAAAGTATTCCATCCCTCTGACAAGGTGGTGAGGAAGTGGAGGAAGGTGTGTCGCGGCACATGCTTAATCCTGTGCTGGTTTTCTGTCTGTTGGGAGGACAGGCAAACTGCCAGGGACTGCCTGCCGATTGATTGCTAATTGTGGTTTTCCTCTCTAGATTGTTGGTGATGCGGTTGGCTGGGGCTTTGTGGTACGAGGAAGTAAGCCGTGCCACATCCAGGCAGTGGACCCCAGCGGCCCTGCAGCCGCAGCAGGAATGAAGGTAACCCCGAGCTTTTCTTACATTGTTTGCATCTGTCCTGGGTTCAGGTGGCCTTGACTGTAATTCTTTCATGGGATCAAAGCCCTCTCAAGTTGTGCCCTTCTCTTTCTTAATCTCTATACCCTTTACGTCTCCTGGGGTCTTCCCTGTCCTCTAACAGCCCAGTGTGAATACTTCCAGCCTTATTTAATTATTTGATGCCATCTGTACTTTCTTTTTGCTTAAACCTTATATCAAAATCTGCTGTTTCTGTTGTAGGCCAGGTACATTCCTGTGGGCATGTGCCACCAGTAGGCCACACTAGACCCTGATGAGCACATATTGAGAAAAGAAAAGTCATGGAATTTGAAGAGGTCTAGATTCACGTCTTGATTCTGCTAGTTACTGGCTTTTTGAGCAACTTTTGTGACATCTCGGAACCTATTTCCTCTTTTCTCAAATGGCAATAATATTTCCCTCAACTCTTTTATGGATTACATCTGTGGAAATACTTGATAAAACAGAAATAGCTACACAAATATCAATTGAATATTGAATAAACTTAAGATTTTTTATAATAATTTTGCATATTGTTTAGTATTAAAGTGATGCATGTCCAAGAAAATTTGGGAAACTCAGACAAGCCTGAAAAAAGCTAAAATTACCCGTCATCTTCCTTAATCCAGAAATGACAACTATTAACATTTTAAAAGCAGCCTTATGGATGTGTAATTAGAACCCAATAGAGTAATACCATTCACATTTTGATTTTTATTTTTCTAGACTTGTATGCATATATGTAAATACATTATCTTTATAATAGAAATAAAAGAGAATGTTGAAAGCATTGATTTTCTCAGAGCTTGAAGCCCCTTTATCTCACACAGTTTTGTTCTGTCATCTGTGAAACATTTCACAGGGCATATTGATCTCAGTTATCCAGGGCATGGGAGGACTCAGCGAGCTGGAAAGCTATAGATCATTCTCACCATTCACTCATCAGTGTCTTCATCCTCTCCCATCGGGGCTTTTTCTGGTGCAGCAACCAAGCACAGGAACAGCTGTGATATGAATCTCCATGTCTGGTTTCTAGCATGTGCCCTCTGGCTTTGGTGTGCATACTGGGAAAAAAAGGGAGCCAAGAGCTTCACCTTTCGGGCCAGTTTAGGTAATCAGGCTGGTATGATTAGATGCTGGCCCTGTGCCGTGATTTCACAACCTTGTTCGAAAGGGGGAGGCACAGTCCTGCTGCACCCTGTGCCCCAGGGCAGCAATGGAAGCCTCGCTGGCTAAGGTGGTCGGGGAGAGAGACCTGCCCTGCCTTCTCAGTACCACGACGGGCACAGTACCAAGGAGACTCAGCAGGAAAGTTGGCCGGGAACGTAAAGGGCAACCACTTGTGTCTGTGCCAAGGCTGAAGTTTTCATTTTCTAATGGAACTCTTGGCTGTGGGAAGGATTTTACATTTTATTTCCACAGTAAAGTACCCAGTATAAATGATTTTTGGCGCAGAGCTTCAGTTCTGAGCATGCATTCATTCACATGGGGATTTGGCTTAAAGCACATTTCCTTTGAGGAAAGCAGTAGATTTATACTGCAACTGAAGAACTTGTTTTGCCTCGCCAAGTGTACTGGGAATTTAATTGATTTTAGTTCATCTCTGTCAATTAGCATGCATAACCATTCTGGGCATGTCAGTTCAATTAATTAACTATTTACTGTATGTACCTGGACAGATGGCTTTCCTGATATATATATATATATATATATATATATATACACTATATATATATATACACACTATATATATATATATATATACACTAATACATCACATGTTTCATATTTTTACTTTCTCTGGATGCATACAGTGGTTTTCATTTATCCTAGAGCAGTATAGAATTCATCAGAGCAACTCTTCCACAAGTGTATAACATAGTTCTCTGATTCAGCAGAATGTTCTGTTCTGAGCTTCTCTGCTTAAACGTAGTTTTATTTGTATTCTATTTGATTTACAGTACTGAGGATGGAATCCAGGGGTGCTACCCCACTGAGCTACATCCCCAGCTCTTCTTTTACATTTTTTAAAATTTTGGGACACGGTCTCTCTAGGTTGTCAAGGCTGAATTTGAATTTGTGATCATCTGGCCTCGGTCTCTCGAGTTGCAAGGATTGTAGGAGTGCACTACCATGTCCAACTTAAAACCGTTTTAAACTGCACACACTTCATCCCCTTCTTGGAAATTAAGAAAACAAATGTAGCATATTAAAAATTCTAACGAATCTGGCAGGGGGCAGATTTTGTTGAAATTGTTTAACATAGCATTCTATCATTTAAGAGAAACACTCAAATGGAGTCTTTATTGGTTAAGATAGCTCTCAAACTGTTAGAAGATGCCTTTGGCCAAACTGTATTGGAATGAAATCTATGGAGATATTGTTTTGAATTGCACTGTTGGGTGGTTGGTTAAATGAAAATGATGGTGAATGTCATGTATATATGTTTATTCAATAGCGGTAACTTTGTGCATTATTTTCTGACCTAAAACACTGACTAAAATATCTCATATTTTACAAAGTATTTTAGTAACATGATTTCAGTTTCATAAAAAGCCAGTTGTGCCGGGCATGGTGGCGCATGCCTGTAATCCAAGTGACTTGGGAGGCTGAGTCAGGAGGATCGCGAGTTCAAAGCCAGCCTCAGCAATTTAGCGAGGCCCTAAGCAACTCAGTGAGACCCTGTCTCTAAATAAAATACAAAATAGGACTGGGGATGTGGCTCAGTGGTCGAGTGTCCCTGAGTTCAATCCCTGGTTCAAAA
>JAJEJO010000125.1:2133633-2233399 GCA_020662805.1 Glaucomys volans | reverse complement strand
TAAGCAACTCAGTGAGACCCTGTCTCTAAATAAAATACAAAATAGGGTTGGGGATGTGGCTCAATGGTGGAGTCCCCCTGGGTTCAATCCCCAGTACCAAAAAAAAAAAAAAAAAAAAAAAAAAAATGCCAGTTGTATAATCTAATCCTGAGGGCCTGTTTCCACCAACCTGTCCTGCTACAGGGTTTTGATTGTGCAGTCCTCTCAGGAGGTCTAGGGGGAAGGTCTACTTATTTGGGTACTCACAGGTTAACCTGCTTGGTCTGGCCTGGTAGAAATTGCCCAATGTTTTGCATCTGTGTTTTTAGCATGTAATATACACCTGGAATGTTTTTCTGAATGGCCAAAGTTTCCCCAGGAGGTGTAAGTGGCCACCTTGCCATCAGTGTCCCTCTCTACATTGAATACCAGGCTCACCCCTTAAGTCATGACTCTGGCTTCCTCCTCATTTCCAGTGGGAAGAAAGCTATGAATCTGACCTGTGGACTATTCTATCCAGGGGATTTTTTTCCCCCATATTTTTTATCGGTGTATTATAGTTGTATATGATGGCAGGATTTGTTGTTAAATATTTGTACATGTATATAAGATAATAGTATAATTTGGCCAATATCATTCTTCAGTATTTCCCCTTTCCCTTCCCTTTTCCCTTCTCCAGGGGAGTTTTTGTTTCTTTATTTTGGCTGCTTAATTCTTTTGCTTTACTTGCCCAGACAGAGACTATCTTGAAACTTACTTTCTCATGTTTATCATGTTTCTTTTATTTTACCTTGTTTTAGGGATCAAAAAGTTTTAGGATGTGGGCCACCAAAATTTTACAGGACAGGCCCAGACTAAAGAGACTAGTTCTAGTTTTCCTGTTTTAACACTTCAAGATCTTTCCAGACTCAAAGGAGAGCTCTTTGCCTGACTTAAATGGAAACTTTCTTTTTGACATTGAGGATTGAAGCCAGGGGCACTGAATCATTGAGGTATACCCCCAAGTCCCTTTTATTTTTTATTTTGAGATAGAATCTTGCTAGGTTTATGAGGCTGGTCTTGAACTTGGATCCTTCTTCCTCAGCTTCCTGAGTATGCCAATGTGCCCAGCCTATATGGAACTCTTAATCCACGATTAGAATGCACCTTCATGGCTGCATTAAAATGTGTGTCTCTGGAAAGCTCCAGAACCAATGTGTCATTTGGGAAAGTGGTAATATTTACCTCAATTCTCTTCTGATCTGGAGTAGGTAATATGTCACCTTCAGTAGCTAAGCCACTGAAACCAGTTCCTCAGAGTTCTTCATGCCTGTCACCTCTACAGAGCTGATTTAAGCTGGTGGGAACTGGGCCATCAATTCAGATGTTGGACAGGACTGCTGAGATTCATGCTGGGAACATACTGGGTGGGCATGGGGAGGTGTCCAGCCTGACTTCAATTGTAACAGAATTGGATTTTGGTAACGTTAGACTTTCCCACGGTCTCAACCTCGTTTTAATTTTTGTTTTAACTCCAATCTGTTTCTCTTCTTTCCTTACTTTTCTTCACGCTACAGTCGCTCATTTGTTCCCAAGACCAGAAAGGGAACATGTAACAGAGGGCCCCAAATATATCTTTCTTTGTTTTTAGCTTTAAAATAAATCAAGACCCACATGTGAAAGAAAACAATTCATTACACTTTTTTCCAATAATGTGCTACATGATTCCATGCTGCTCTCTTCCCACCCCATGGGTAGAGAACAATGGCTATAATGTCGTTAAAATCTCCCTCATCCAGCATTTTTGAATTTGGAATTGCTCTCATTTTAAGTGTTCTTTTACTTGAAAAATGAAATCCCCAAGACTCCTGGCTTAGAGGACCTTTCATTGTCCCTACAACTTTAGAGTGGAGCATGAAATATGGAAAATGGGATAAGTTTGGTCCACTGATGCAGTACATTTATATCTCCTTGTTCTGCACATTTTCTATTTGCTGACTTTTCACTGGTCTTTGGGAATTTCATGCCAGCAGTTGCTGTTCCTTTCAAAGCAGAGGGGAAAGGAGGAAACATGTAAAGAAATCATGGTTTCCTGAGTGTCTTCCATGTGCCTGACCCATACCTTGCTGGCCCTTCTTTTCATGAGCCTATTTTATGTCTACAGCAAAATGCTAATATCGTGGGGGAGCAGAGATTCCAGAAGGAAGAAGGCTCTCTGTCTCCTCTAGTCTGCTCCATTGTAAAGGAAGGCAGTTCCTTTCCCCAAGCTGGTCAGCAGGCTGCACCCTGAGGACTGATTTGAACACTGGCATCACGACACAATTGTTCATGCCATCCTCTCTCTCTATCACGCCACTTAACCGCACTGTGATCACCTTCTCCTGCGTGATCCTCTAACAGGCACCCTTCATTCTATCTAGGCAGACTTTTTACATTTCACTAATATCTCATGATTGGGCTTGTGTCTAGCTCTTAAGTAAATCTAATTAATTGACTCTGGCACTTAAGTACTCTAATGGCTTCCTGTCACAATGAGAATAAACTCCAGATGCCTTTTGTGAACTGCAGAGTCCTCGATCTGGTTCTGCAGATCAGGACCTCATCTCCTGCACTGTGTGGCTTATAGCCCTCCTGGCTTTCTCTTTGTGCTTCCCAAATATCAGGCTTGTTCCTGCTCTAGGAAAGATGGCTGGTTCCATCCTTGTCTTTCTAATCTCAGGTTACATGTTGATTTTTCAGAGAAGCCTTGCTTAAATATCCTGTGATATTCCCCTATCTTCCTCCAGCTACTCTTCATCATATCACCCTGCTCTTATTTATTTCTGTCTGCTCTCTCAAAAATAATATAAACTTGGAGGTGTCAATGACAAACATTTGTTTGGAAAGTCCACGATCAGGGTGCTGGCAGTGTCTGGTGGGAACTGCTACCTGGTTTGAAAAGCTATCTCCTTGCTGTTTCCTCACATGTCACAGAGCAGAGAGAAGAGCAAGTCCTCCTGTTGGCTTCTTATAAAGGCACCAGTCCCATCCAGCCTCATGACCTAATTCCCTCACAAAGGCTCCACCTCTGCGTTCTTCTCTAGAAAGGCTCATGGAGCTCATATTTTGAGCACCTGTGTTGTGAACTCAAGCCTTTTACATGTATGGTCTTGACTGTTGAAGGTGGATGAGTTACAGTCTCCCTACTTCACAATTGAGGAGACCCAATTAATCCCTTTCCTAGTTACCAGCTTGTAAATGTCAAGAGCTAGATTCAAATCTGGTTCCTCTGACCCCAAACTCACATGCTTTCCATAGTATTATTTCAGGAAATATAAACCCTGAGGCATAGCCCAGTAGATGACATGTCCCATGAAAATCTTAAACCCTAGGTAAACTGCTCTTGAATTCTTGACCCTTCATGTCCTCTGTGGAGAGACCCTATATTCTAGTCAAAGTGCAAAGTGCATTGGTAGAGTGATCACCAATGTCATCTGGGTTGGCTCAAAGAAGATCAAATAAGAAGTTTTTGTGCCTGACACTGGTCCCTCACTTAGGTGAGGACTAGATCTTGCAGTGTCATCCAAGTGAAAAATCTAAAATACTCACTTTTGTTAATTTTATGAAAAACACTTGTTAGAGCCAACAATCCAGCCTTTAGGCTCTGAAGGAATCTGAGCCATATTTACAAATAAGGGGCAAAGGATACCCTTGCTTTTTTCTGGAATGTTTATTTTTCTTGTGGGAATAATTAAATCCTGTCAGAAACAGTATTCCAGTTTTCATGCTGCTCTGTGCCAAGTCTCAGAGGGATTTCAAGACTCCTGCCTTCTTTTCTCGTTTCCTGCTGTGATGAATTGATGGATGTGGGCTGACTCCATCTCTTTTCTCTGTTTGCTTATTTCTTTGCATGTTTATATAGAAACAGAACTATCTGAGTCAGAATAAGGAATTAGTGGCCATTATGTCCTCTCCCCCCCCCTCTTAAAAAATGACTGTTTTTCACACAGAGAAAAAAAATTCAAAATCTTGCCTATTGGTCTTCCCTCCCCAGGGACATAGTGCTGTGTTGTTTCATAAACCAAAAGAGGCCAGGTTCCTACCTAATTAACCAAGACAGTTTGGGCACTAAAGTAAATTGTGGAATGACCGTCCACACAAATTTTTTAAAAAATAGCTTATGTGATGTTTTAAAAGGAGCTCCTTTCCAGGCGACTTCAGGGTTCAGGTGTTGTTGGGTGCTCTGTGCATGGCTTGGCCCTTGCAGAGAGGTTGCCTCTCAGGTGACAGGAGTAGCAGGGAAGAGGATCCTCTGCTCGCCTTTGGGCAGGACTTGGAGGGGAGAAATAGCTCCTTTGCCTGGGAGGGACCTGCCAACAGGAGAGGGCACTTCCCGGGCTCCGCTCAAATCCATCTTCTGCTCTGTTCCCTTCCTTAGCAGGGAGCCTTCCCTGTGCCAGGCTCTGACAGTCTTCAAGTGCATATTGACCTCTGCCGTGTGTGGCATTATGTTAGGCCATCCTGGGATTTACAGTTGACAGAGGAAGAGAGACTTGACGCGAATACTAAAGGGAAGTGGAAAAAACAAACAAGAGTGCTTCTACTTTTTCAGAGTAAAGGGGGGATGAGAAAGGACACTTCCTGAACTTCCAGGGGAAAGAAGGCCTGAGCTGAGACCCAAAGAATGAACAGAAACCAGCTAAGTGTGTGTGCACACTGCATGTGCACATGTGTGCACAGGATTGGGTATTCACACGTGTACACACACACAGGTTTTATTCTTTTTAAAATAAAAATAATTTTGACACATAGTAATTGTACATATTTGTGGGTTACAGGGTGACATTTTGATACCTACGTACAGTGGGTCATGATCAGATCATGGTGACGACATTTCTGTAACTCTAATGCACACGTATCCTTCCTTTTCTTTTCTTTTCTTTTTTCTTTTCTTTCTTTCTTTCTTTCTTTCTTTTCCCAATTTTTAAAAAATTAAATTAAAAAAATTGTTTTTTATTTCTATCTGTTATATTTACTTACACATGACAGTATTTTTCCACATTTTTTTGTACACAAATGTGGTACAACTTTTCATTTCTATGGTTGTATACAATGTAGATTCACATGATTCATGTAATCTTAAATATACGTAGGGTAATACTGTCTGTTTCAGTCTCCTGTTTCTTTCCCCCACCCGCTCCCTTCCCATTTGAGACAGGGTCTTGGTAAGTTGCTTAAGATCTTGCTAAGTTGCTGACGCTGGCCTTGAACTTGCAATCCTCTTGCCTTAGCCTCCTGAGTTGCTGGAATCCAGGTGTGAGCCAGTGCACCCAGCTTATCCTATTTTTAAGTATAAAGCAGGTGTGTGTGTGTGTGTGTGTGTGCATGAGCACATGCATGTATATACACATGTACACAGTATAAATATATAGTACAATATTTTTATTTTAAAAAGAAAAAATGGAAGCAAAAAAAAAAAGAACAGGGAATAGAGCTGAATGATCCAGTGCCCCTGAATTCACCCTCTCCAGTATTGCTAAATCAGTCAAAATGATTTAATCAGTACATACATATATATACACACCAATTTTTTTCATGCCCTAAGAAGCAATTTTTTGTCGTGTAGGGGCTATGTCCTCTCCCCTCCATGGGGAAGCATGATTTAGAGGAAGGAAGAGGCTCCAGAGCTTTATAAAACCATGTTCTGAATTGAGGCGTGACCTTCATGCAGTGATGCACATGACTTTTAAGTGTGCAGCTTGCAGGTTTGGTCAGTTGTGCACACTGGTGTCACTACCAGTGAGATTGTAGGACATGTCACTCCAGAAAGCCCTTCACGTCTCTTTCTTGTCGGCCCCTCCACCAGAGGCAGCCACGGATGTGATTTCTGTCACAAAAAATTAGATGTTTGGAGTCCGATGGATCCTGCCGCCCCTCCTCCTGCCTGTATAAGGTTTGGCGCATCATTTGCTTCCCTGGGACTCTCTCATCTGCTGACCGAGGGTGTTCGTGGTCTCTTCCTCTGGGCAGGGTGAGGGGTTGAGGGAGGTGGTGTGTGCAGAGTCTCTCTCTCCCAGGGCTGGGGACTGGTCCTTCCCTCTGTCCCACACTGAATACATGGGTGCATCTCCACAAGCCCAGCTATAGCCAGTTTATAAAATAAAGCTAAAGTCTCTTCAGTCCTGTGCTTTGTCTCAATGTCCCCGAGCTTCACACTTGCCAGTTCAAGCTGCCCTCTGCACTGCCCTGCCCAATCCTTCCATTTCCCCTCATTTCTGTTCCTAACCTTGTCTAGAGAGCCACCACCACACTCTGCTGGGTATGGGGACACAGGTCCTTCCTGACTGGCTTCATCTTGGCCACCTGCAGCCCTGTCAGCAAACACCATGTTCCACTTCCAGAACTCTCCAGGAGCATCTCTGCCTCTCCTGGCCAGTCATCTAATTCTTTCCATCTGGCCCATCACATCTGTACTCTCTTGAGGCCCATTTCACTAGGGCTTGAGTTTGTTACTGGCACTGGGTCGTGCAATGAATACCCAGAGTTCCATGTCAGACTCCTGGGTTTAAGTCCCAGCTTCACGACTTTTTGTTAGTACCAAGAATATTGCTTAAACTCTGAGCCTCAAATTCTTCACCTTGAAGAGGGGCTTTTAAAAGTCATGAGCAAATACAGTATGTGTTCTAGCCTACGAGTCATGGAATAGGGTTCATGTTGAACAACAAACATTTATAGGCGTCATTTTATGTTGCTCATTATAACTATTATTTTATTCCAAGTCTTCTAACTGATTTTTAAATAGGTTTATAAACAAAACTTGAAGTAGCAAAATGTAGCTGAAAGGAGATACCATGGGGAGAGGGTCTGTGTAATTACATGTCACATCACATCTTAGAAATACTTAATTTCAGTTTCTCATCTTAAAGGCAATGATAATTGCTTCATGCATAATCATTAGGATAAATAAGAAAGTGTCTTAGTTCTTTTTCTGTTACTTTAACAAAATACCCAAGAATAGGTAATGATAGAGTACAGAATTATTTAATTCATGGTTCTGGAGAATGGGAAGTCGGAGAGTATGGTGCCAGCATGTGGTTAGGGCCTTCTTGCTGCTTCCTAATATTGCCACGCAGAAGGCATCACATGGGGACACAGAGCAAGCATGCAACTTGGGTCTCTCTTCTTAGAATGCCACTAATGCCATCATGTGGGACTCACTTTTTTGACCTTGTCTAATTCTAATTCCCTCCCCACCTCCAAATACCGCTGGCAAACAAATTTGGGGATTAAGTTTCCAACACATGAATTTGGGGACTGGGGGACACATTCCAACCACAGCCACATCTCTTTCCAAAGCCATAGTCCTTGATTTCTCCTTGACTAGTCTAGCAGGACTGTAAGACCACAAACAGACTTAAACAGCAGAAATTGATTCTCTCACAATTCTGAAGGCTGGGTGCCAGTGTGGATGGTTCTAATAAGGGTTGTCTTCCAAGAGAGCAGGATCTGTGGTTCTCTTCTTCTAAGGCCATTACTCCTGTCAGGGCTCCCCCTTTATGACCTCATTAACATTAGTTACTTCCTTACCCCAAATACAGTTGCTCTGGAGGTTAGGGTGTCAGCATATGAATAGAGGGCCACAGCAGGGGAAGCGTAGTCCAAGCATCTTGGGAATTAAAGATAAGCATGGTGGTATCTTTATCTACTAGGATGAGGCAGGTGGCTCAAAAGATTCTATAGTTTCAGACTGTATATCTGTTTCGATTAAGTTATGAGCCACAAAATGCTTCAAAAGACATAAAATCCTTCATATAGTTGCTCTTGTCATGTGAAAGCTGGAAGGAAAGCAGCCCAGGGCTGAGTTGTGTCTCTGTGATTTTGATCTCCTATTTTGTTTTTTCACTGTGTTCAACTTCCATTCCCCAAGGTCACTTCGTGGTCTAACACGGCTGCTGATATGATAGCAATTAGCTTTGCATTCCAGCCACTCTGAAAGGAAGACGGGAAGCAGAGGGCACTGTCCCTCCTTTAAAAATACTTCCTAGGAGTTGCACATACTACTTCTTTTATGTCCCACTGGCTAGAACATAACCACACATGGCTACACTTAGATGCAAGAAAATATGGGGAATGGACGTTGTATTCTGAGTGACCGGATTTAATTGGGTCCCTTTCCCCAGTCTTAATCCCTAGTGACTCAAAAGTTGACCGTATTTGGGAAGCAGGGATTTTACTGAGGAATAGTTAAGATGAAGTTATCAGAGTGGCCCCAGTTTAATGACTGGTGTCCTTATAAGAAGAGGAAATTGAACATAGGAACAGGTGCACTAAAAGATGATGTGAAGCCACCCAGGGAGAAGATGTCCATGTGCCTGGAGTGGTGGATCAGGATGCCAAGGAATGCCAAGGATCGCTTACAGACTAGGAAAAACATGGATGTCATAAAGGAAGGATTCAATTCTAGAGCCATCAGAGAGAGCAAGGTGACACCTTGATTTCACACTTCCAGCATCCAGAGCTGTGAGACAAAATGTTTCCATTGTTCTAAGCTGTGGTTCTTCTAAGTTTGAGGGACTTTGTTACAGAAGGCCTGGGAAACAGATACAGTAGACTCGTCCAGCAAAAAAAGGGGTTCTATTAATAAAGAGGGACAATGGATATTGGGGTACAGCTAATAATTTCTGTCATTGCCCAGAAAAAAAAAAACTGCCCAAATATCCTTCAGCACATATTTACCAAGTGCCTACCACCCATGATGCCCTGGGGCAGGCATTGGGAATCCCATTGGGAGCAAAGTCAGCAAGGTGCCTGCCTTTGGGGCTTCAGGTTTAGTGATGAGGCTGCTATTAATATTGCAAATTAACCTGCAAATATTTATTGCATGCAAATATTTAATTATAAACCGTGGGACACGTGTTTGGCAGGACTATTACTGAAGGCTAAGCTTGGATTCCTACGTTACAGATTTTGTGTATTTGCACATTTCATCCTTTTTCAGAGTTTGACAGTGGTGACTCTGAAGCATGCATTGAGTCTCTCATTTTGTCTTTAGCTTCAGAGTCTCTTCATTCTACCCACCATTTCTTCTGCCAGGTGAAATCCAATATCTTTGGTATTACAGTTAGAACTTACAGTCCTCCACAGAGAGCCTGTAAGAGAAAATGAAATGATGGGACCTAAAGTGAGAACATTGGTTTGCCACAAGGTCAGATCACTGGAACAGAAATTATGGGCATTGAGTTGATTGAAGGCTTTGTTTTGCACATTCCTGAACCTCCTCCACTCTCTTCCATCTCAATAAATAACATCAACATCCACCCAGTGGCCTGGGCCAGAAATCTAGAAATCAGCCTTGCTTTTCTCTTTTTCTTCTAGTTTAAGAAACTTCTAAAATGTATTTTGAATGAGGAAATCTCATTTTTATTTTCTAAAAGGATTTGAGCATGTCAGCGGATGTTCAGTTAACATGTCAAATACAAAAACTACAGACAACACTGAGCCTCTATAGATTACTAAAAAGGTAGTTTTTCATTTAATGATTGGGAACATATTCTCCTCTTCCAGTGTTGAATGGATAACTGGAAAGAATTCTAAGATATATTAAAGCAGTACATGTTGAGTGATATGACATGCTAAGCACCATGCTAGGTACATTATATCTGTCTTATCATTTGAGACAATAATCCTTGGACATAGTTATTGTCTCTGTTCTTACAGATGGAAAAAATGAAATTCAGAGAGGTGAAGAAATTTGAATAAGGTTAAGACTTGAATATGAATTCATGTATGCCTGGAACTTGATCCTGTGTTTTGGGATTGTTGTTGCACATGTATGGAACTGATTATCTCAAATGAAGACATAGGCCAAGAGTTCCTTTCATATTGTAGGGATTTAGATGATCTTGTGGCCAGAGCACAATATTCCATTTGAAACCACTCTGCATGGGCTCAGGGTGTATAGCTGTATTCTCCAAGAACATAATACCAATTGATGGTCTTTTGAGGAAGTGATATGTTCACATCAGTAAAATTTTTAAAAGTGAAAGTATTGAGTTCTGGAAACAAGGAAGAATACATGCTTGTTTCTGAATTTTCTGTAGCCCAAGGATTTGAGCAGCCCCAAAAAGTTCCTCTTTAGCATACATTTGAAAATCAGTGTTTTAATACATCTCCTGAATTAATACTTTTTGTTGATCTGATTTAAAGCCTGAACTCTAGCATCCCATGAGACCATGTGTAGATCCTGATGATGTGGTGGTAGAGAGCCTTAAGCAGAGTCTGAACTGGGCATTCTCAGACACCTCATTCTACTCAGGGCTCAGCGTCTGTTTTTTCCTTACTCTGTGCTTTGTGTGACAGTGGCTCACGTTCTTACTCAGGTCAGATCCTGTAGTTAGACTTTTTGTCCTTTGCTCTAAGGCTTCATTTTCTTCCTCATTCATCCTATAGCACAACATGTATCTTCCATCATTGTGGAATGAGAGGTCAGAATGGACAAAAGCCTCAAGATTGGCAGGACCCCAAGGATGCCCCAGATCCCACAGCACTGGTCTTCTGAGATTGCTTTCCAACCAATTTGAGTCTTTGAAAGTAAAGGCAGCATTGACAATGTATAATGGGCATTAGCTCAGCTTTTGATTTTGAGTCATATCTAGGGTTTTGCATTGAACAGCTTTATAAAAGAAACTATACTGGGGTAAAGATATTTTTGCCAAAAATGTTTGAAATACACCCATAAAAAAATGGCTTTGGAGTTTCCAAAGTGTTATTTCCACTACTAATAATCCGAAAACTTAAGAGTTGGAAACTGATTCTTTTTTTTTTTTTTTGATACTAGGGATTGAACCAGGGGTACTTAACCACTAAGTCACATCCAGCCAGCATTTATATCATACTTTATTTTATATACATTTTTGCACATACTTTTCCCTACTCAATTCAGTAAAGAGAACTTGTCTAATATAATGATCCCTACACAGAATCTAACACCTTTTTTTTGTTTTAAATTTTTATAGACTGCATTTTGATTCATTGTATGCAAATGGGGTAAAACTTTTCATTTCTATGGTTTTCCACAATGTAGATTCACAGCATTCATGTAATCATACATGTACATAGGGTAATAATATCTGTCTCAGTCTACTATCTTCCTTCCTCCACCCCCTTCCACCCCCCCAACCCTTTTTTATATTTTATTTAGAGACAGGGTCTTGCTGAGTTGCTAAGTGCCTCCCTAAGTTGCTGAGGCTGGCTTTGAACTTGCGATCCTCCTACCTCAGCTTCTGGAATCACTGGTTCTTGATTCTCTGATTCTTAACATTATTTGGAGGTCATGTGCCTCTTTGAGGATCCAATGATAGCTATAGCCCCTATTCCCAGGAAAAACATTGTGCACATGTGTATTACATCTGCACAATTTTTTTTTTTTTTTTTTTTTTGGAACCAGGGATTGAACTCAGGGACACTTGGCCACTGAGCCACATCTCCAGCCCTATTTTGTATTTTATTTAGAGACAGGGTCTCACTGAGTTGCTTAGGGCCTCGCTAAGTTGCTGAGGCTGGCTTTGAACTCGTGATCCTCCTGACTCAGCCTCCCAAGTCGCTTGGATTACAGGCGTGCGCCACCATGCCCGGCTTACATCTGCACAATTTAATGTTGTTCATGGATCATACAAAAATGTATCCATGGATTCCAGGAGAAGAACCCCCTGGTTTGACCTCTTCATCTTATAAGTAACAAAAGTAAGACCTACAGAAGTGAAATGTCTCAAACAGGGTCAAGTGAGATGAGCAGAAGTAGGATATGATCAGTCCTGACCATGATGTTATATGTGGGGAATAGACCAACTGCTATGTCTGGCCCCAATGACCACTCATTTTATGTTATTTCTATCCCTCTTCTACCATTAAAGTGATTCCAGTATCTGATACGAGCCAGGCTGTTTTACATTTACACTATGTTCAACGGTTACAATAATAATAATTATAGCGATAACAATAACAATGATAATCATGATGCTTACTTTTGTAAAATGCGTGTCTGAGGGCATCACATTTCTCATTGTATTCTCACAGCTTCTGGAAATAGAGTTGAGTAAATACTACTGACTCCCTTTTACACATAAGAAAATGAAATCCACTGAGTTGTTCAGGGCCAAGTTGAGAGTCAGTGCCATCAGTTGCATTTTAGGGTACTGGGCTTGCTTGAATATAAATATCTTGTTTAAAGCAGGCATTAAGCAAGAACACAGAGAACCTTGAAGAATTGCCCAGACCAGGGCTTCTCAGCTTTCACTATGCATCAGAATCACCTGCGAAACTCCTAAAAAAATACTCAAAGGTATAGACTGGGTTGGTGTGGGTTGAGCCCCACATATTGGCACTATGTGTAAACTCCGAGGTGATTTTTATGCCCAGCCAAGTGTGAGAATGCCTGTCCCAGATCTCTTGAGGCGAATACAATGCTGTATGCTCCACATGTTGCTGGAATAGGGACTGCGCTAATTTTCATGCTTCAAATTTGGATGGAAGGTGGTGTTCTATGATTTGTTTATGAAATCATTTGGTTGATGTACTTGTGGTGTTGGGGCATTTCCTTGCAGAGTATGAATTACACACATTGGGATATTCTCTAACTCCACTTGATGTCAGAATTCTCATGAAGCAAACCAAGCCAAGCAGCATCCCTAACTCCTAATAAGTCTCTAGAGCCAAATATTGCTCATGCCCCCATCCTGGTTGCTTTGAGTCACCACAGCTGGGCCATGTAGCATTTAGGTAACTGAGTCTGCCTTAACCACCAGTATAAAGCAGTTCACGTTGCATGTACCATGCCTAGGGAGGCTGCCAGTGAGCAGCTGTGGTCTTATACCCTGGGACGGTTCCACTATGTTCTGTTCTTTTTAAGTAGGAGAGCCTTTGTAAAGACAAGAAAAATACACTTCCCAAGGAAGGCTTAAGACTAGTTGGAGGAGGTCAGTGTCTTATTTATTCAGATATGCTTTGGATTTCTCCACAGAAGGAAAAATATTTACTTTCCCCATTCATGTTCATACCTAGACCATACCCTCTCAGTGTTGGCAAGAGTTTGTGCTGTTAGAAAGTTCACAGAGCAAGATTTTAAATGGGGCTCATTGCTGGGGCAGTGCAAGTGTGGGATATCAGCCATCTGGACAAGGAGTGCTCACAGAGCCCCCTGAACCTCAGGATAAAGCTACCTTTGTGACAGGCACAAGTGGCCAGCTGTGTAATCACTGCGGAGACCACAGGACCTTAACTACCCTGTGTTCTGGGAGGATAGCCATCTGCACATGTCCACCCTGCGGTTAATGAGATAAAATTCTACTTTCTAAAACCAGAATAATCAACACCAGGTGCAGACCTTATCTTTGTAAGCACAGAGGTACATGACTGTCCCTTGACCAGGCTTGGGGAGGCTGTGACCCATATGTAGAGAGAAGTCAGCTCTCTTTAGGATTTTCGAGTTTTGTGAAAATAGCATCTTTATTGAGAGAAATAACTAGAAGAAAAGGTCGTGTTCGGAATTTGAGGCAGTGTTGCTGCTCTGACACTATAATGGTGGGTACAGGCCACTAAATGTTTGTCCTTATGATGGAATGTGCAACAGTGAAGGTGGCCCTACTGTGAACTGTGGACTATGGGTGATAATAATGTGTTAGTGCAAACTCGTCAGTTCTAACAAATGTACCTCTTAAGTAGAAGATGTTGATAATGGGAGAGGCTATACATGGAGGATTGTGGGCAAGGGGTGTGGGTCTAGTCTGTGCTTTCCTCCCAATTTTTCCATGAACCTATAACTCCTCACACAATAGTCTACTAAAAATGTATGTTTGTATATGATTCAGAACTCTGTTTTGTTGTAATGAGTCTGTGTCCATCCCCACTCCTTCACCCCTCACCTCTATGTCAGTGACTCCAAGTCAGTTGACTGTCCACCCCAAGTTCTTCCAGAGCTCCTGGCCCATACTCCATCTCATCCTGGTCACTGCACCAGCACATCTCATCAGCATGGTCATGTTTCCAAGTCCCTTCCCCGCTTCCCCTTGAAGTTGCATCTCATGTTAATCCCTTTCCCTTTTCCTGTCCTGGCCAGTGTTATTCTCCTGTCCAGCTGGGTTTGATACCTGGAATTCTCCTGTGTCCTCAGCTTCCTCCCTCAATCATGTCAGCTCTGCCTGTGTAGTGAGGTTCCATTTTTAGGCCTTTTTTAGTTTTGAGCCTGGGTTTCATGTTCCTTTTTTGGGGGTGGGGGTACTGGGGATTGAACCCAGGGCCTTGTGCTTGACAGGCAAGCACTCTACCAACTGAGCTATATCCCCAGCCCTTTCATGTTCCTTTTAACACATCTTTTAGTGGGTCTGAGATTTTCTTAGCAGAGGTAACTAGTGATATGAACAGCTGAATATAGAGTGGAGGAGAAAAAGAGCAAGCTGGAAGCTACCAGCATTTCTGCATTTATCTCTCACTCAGAGAAGAGTGAGCACAAGTTGTGACCCATCCACTTCTCTGCATCTGTCTTAGTAGCTTTTCTAATACTTCTTCCGTATGCCCTCAGCCCCCAGCAAGCACCTGGGTTGCTTTTGGTTCCTAAACCTTCATTCTGCAAATTCTTCTTTCTGGGTGACACTAACTTTCATTCCTAAAGGATGTGAAATGTATCCACAAGGGAAGCTAGTGACAAAATCTCTGGAAGGTTCTGGCCTCATCAGTTGGTGGGATCTTGAAGCCAATATTGGTCAGTGGGGTCATCAGCTGGGGAGAAGAACTGGATGTGGAACAGTAGAGACCAGGGACAGGCACCCTTGTGTCCACCCTTCACTGCTGTGAACCACAGTAGCCATGAGCAATGGTAGCTGTTTCACTTCTGTCTTCCAGATATTGTACACAATTCTCTTGTGGCCAACTTGAACCTGGACCTGCACAGGAAAGGAAATCTGGGACACGTAGTTCTAGCTTAGCCACGTTTGTACCACAAAACTCCACCCTCTTATTTATATTCATGTTCTTCCTATTGACCAGTCCAGAAAATGTGCTCAGTACAGGAGGAAAGGGTGGGGAGAGTGAATAAGACTCATCCAGAGAGCCAAGGTAAGGATACCCTGTCAAAGGAAATCCACAGCTTTCCTTAAGCATCAGATCTCATACTACTGGAGATGCAATTCTGCACCCAGAGTGATGCTGCTTCCACCATTGTCTCTGTGAGCTGAAACTGTCTCTGACTTAGTCTTTCTGGCTCCTTGAGACAGGGATACAAAAGGATGAAGTTTTGAAGATAAGAATCCTTTGCACAGTATCTTCTCTCCAAACCTCGAAAAGAACTGCTCCCAGCAAACCCCAACTGTGTACTCAACATGGCTTACTTCAGCCACCTCATAAGAGACAGAAGAAATACGATCAAGCTAAATATGTCTGTCTGGACAATTTTCTGGGAAACATTTTTGAATGTCCAAAATGTAGTCAGTTTTCCGGAGGTAGCCTATAAATTAATGGCTTTCTCACATAAAGACTTAGTAAAGGAATTTGGTCTTGGCTAAGAAGCTACTGGTTTAGCATTTAAAGTAACTATTAGACCTGGGAACTAGTCTAAAGGGTAGAGCACTTACGTAACTTCATGTCTGGTGGATTCTACATAGATGGAGGAAGGAAGGGACCACTATTTGTTGCTCATTATGCTGGTTACTGTGCTAGTTGCTTAATGAGTATTGTCTCCTTTACTCTTTCTCACAACCCTGTGGGCTGAATATTAATTGTATATTATTGTTGAGACTGAAAGAGTTTGAGTCACAGCCTTGGGTTGTGCAACTGAGTGTGAGAGCTAGAAGCCAAAATAGCCCAGGTCTGTCTGGCTCCAGAACTCATGATTTCTCCATCATATCCTAGTGCCCTTCAAATGTGTTGAAATTATCCTATTTTCTTGGTCCTCAGTTTCTCCATCTTCCTGCTATATGTTACCAACTCTGCCAGAGAAAGGTTAGGTGTCCTCTAGGAATAGAGATGTGGAGGAACTTCATTCCCCAAATTCATACAATTCTCTGTGATTGGTATCCAAGGCTTCTAAGAAGGATATGACCCAGATGACATAATGTCCCATTCCTACTTTTTTTTTTGAACCAGGGATTGAACTCAGGGACACTTGGCCACTGAGCCACATCCCCAGCCCTATTTTGTGTTTTATTTAGAGACAGGGTCTCACTGAGTTGCTTAGGGCCTCACTAAGTTTCTGAGGCTGGCTTTGAACTCGTGATCCTCCTGACTCAGCCTCCCAAGTCACTTGGATTACAGGCATGCGCCACCACGCCCGGCTCCATTCTTACTTGTTAAACACTAGACAAGGTTTAACTCCTAATCTGTGACCAAGTCAGCATGGAACACTGTCTTGGACCCTAAGGGCAAGTTCTTGAACTCAGACAGTTCTGAAGTGGGCCAGATTTCTTGGTCCTAATTATAGCCATGTAGTGGTGAAATAAGGAAGAGGTTCTAGAGTAGAAACCAGCTTGGCTCCTTCCTTTGGGGACATCCAGAAAAGGATGTGTAGTCCAGATCTCACCACACCCCAAAAAAGGGTACCTTGTGGCCAGTCCTATTTTAATTCTTTTGTTTTTCCCACCAAAATATCATTATGTGGTGACATCTTTGTGTGTATCTGCAATATGCATGCATATGCACACATGCACATACACACACACACACACACACACACAATTTTGTTCTTGGCCCACATCAGAGCACTACCACCTTAGAGTAAGAATAAGGAAAATGAGAAATGTTGACTCACCCTTAGATCATGTCACCAATACACTACAGACCATCCCTATGGATGAAATAATATATGCAAAATGCCTTGTGTTTATGAGAACAAAGTTATAATGCAATTAGTTGCCTGATGAATAACCTTAATATTCTGGCCTCTTGGTTAAGAGTCAGTTTTTTAAAATCTTTGGTATATTAACTTTGCATTTTTAGCATAATCTAGGGAAAAATTGCAATAATTTCTGGGTGTTAAGATAGTTAATAATAAGCATTTTAAAGTTAAACAGATAATTGGGTAAAAGATTCTTACGGAGAAAGGAATTTGGGATCAGGGAGGAAGGCTGACCTTGTGGAGCCCTGTACAAGAGTTGACGTGTGGAGGATGTGTCTCCTGCTGTTGGAACCTCCCCCCAAGCCACTCATAATTGCGGGAAGTTCTGGGGATCTTTCTGTATCCAGAGTAAGCCAATTTCTTGGTGGCTTTTATAGTTTAGATATGTGACATCCCCCAGAAGCTCATATGTGAGAAAATGCAAGAATTTTCAAAGGTGAGATGATTACAGTATGAGGTGTAACCTGGTTAGAGGATTCATCTGCTGATATGGATTAACTGGGTGGTAACTGCAGACAGGTAAGATGTGACTGCAGTAAGTAGGTCACTGGGGGTGTGCCTGTGCACCTTGTGGGGTTTATATTTGTCCCTGGAGAGTGGAGCTCACTCTCTCTGCTTCCTGGTTTGATCCTGAGCTGCTTTCTTCCTCATGCCCTTCTGCCATGATGTTCTGCCTCCCTTGGGGCCTAGAGCTATGGAGACAGTTAACCATGGACTGAGCCTCTGAAACCATGAGCCAAATAAACCTGTCCACCTCTGAATTGTTCTTGTCATGTGTTTTAGTCACAGTGATGCAAAAGCTGTCTAACAGCAGCCTAGGAGTGTAAGAGTGATATTTGACCCTCAGGTGATGGGTTCCTTCTCTTTAGTGGGAGAAAAAGCCCACAGAATCTTGTGGCTGTAACATGCATACATTGTTCTTTTCAGTGACCAGACACTTCTTACAGCTTTGGGGAAGTGCCACATTAGGAATATGCTGCCTGCCCAGAGTGCACTCAGACCTTGCAAGTGGTCCTGGAACAGTTCAGGGCTGCCTGTGGGAAGCTGACATGAGCCATCAGTATGGGTCACAGATCCTCCAATTGACCTAATCCACATCTCTAGAGAGAATCCCAGGAAAACACGTTTTTTTGTCTTAACTTTGAGAATCAAGTTTCATGAACTGAGTCAGTGTTCCCCATCGCTGTCCCTCCTTTGGGTACACCATATCCCCTGGAGTTATTTACCCAGCTGGGCAGAATGACCAGGGTAAGCCTGGATCTGACATACACCAATGGTTGATGGGTGCAGAGGGGGCAGATTCTGTGTAGGGCCAAATTGAATTTCTCAATCTGAAACAAAAATGCTTTTGTGCTGCTTTGTGTTACTGTCATTATTTATTGTGAAAGATAGTCACTCTTACAAACAGTTGGCTTTACTTCAAGACTAATTGTGCAGTCTGTTCTCTGGGGATCCCACATAGGCATATAGCATGCTTAAAATGTATGAGGTTTAGAGAAAGCCTAATTCCCTGGGGAGAGAATCCTATGCTTGTCCAAGAACTGGACCTCTGCCTCCTCCCACACCCGTCACTCCAGCCGGTTGCATACTTGGAGGAGAGATTTATGGGGCTGAGGATACAGCTGCAAGTTTTCTTTCTTTTTTTCCTACTTTCCCCCCTAGGAACAGTGTTCTGCTCTCCTGGCTGTTCTGTAGGAGACACAAACACACAACTTATTTACAACAGCAACATCTGAAATTCTAAGTCCTGTCCTTGATGAGTATAAATGTTTTTATAAACATAAAGCATTCCATGGATGTAATGAATTGCTTCTTACTAGCAAATCTTGACCTGTCTTATGTCTCTCCTATTTTGATGAAGGATCACCTTTAAGTCTAATCACACTGTACAACTGTTTTGGCTCTGAAACAGCTTGGTTAATGTGAATACCTTAGGACAGGACCACAGATTCCACAGATTCCTTCATGGCCCTGTTTGTTTACTTTCAAATTATGCTAATGGTTTTACAGTGGTGTCTAGATTCTCTGTCTTTTTAGGGTTCTCTTAGATTGGAGCAAATTCTCTTTTCAATTTTTAAAAATTCTTCATCTGAATGAATAACACCATCACTTGACAAGTTTGCATTTCCCACACTAGAATTCAAACTGGCTTTCCTGAGTAAGGAAGCCTCGCCTTCAACAATCTGCATTCACTAGGCTATTTGGGGGAAGAAGGATTGCGTAGGAAGGGAAATAAAAGAGGAAAGCCAATGTTTATTTAATATTTACTGATATTAAACACTGAGATTAGTATTAATCAGATTTGATCCTATTAATAAACTTGATCCTTATTTTACAAAGGAGTAAAGTATAACTCAGAGTTTTCAACTTGCCCGAGGTCATAAAACTAGTCAGTTATAAAGGTGGGAGTTAAAACAAAAATTTTATAGAACTATGTAAAAATGTACAAATTATTTATGTACCTATCCAGTTATTACAAAGTGAACTGCTAGTATAACCACTACCAAGGAATTCTAAATCATGGATTAGTTATCTATTTTTGAAGTCTTTATAAATTAGTCATACCATAAGCAAGGTATTGTGTACAATTTAGGAGTAGAATTGCTGATTATAGGCTATACATATGTTTTACATATGTCTATGTTGACCTTCTGCATAATGTCTCTATCCTTTATTTAAAGTGGGACAAAATAGTCTCAACTCTTTTTGTTTAACTGCCTATATGTCCCTTGAATTCTGTGAATTTTGCCTTATATATTATGAGACTTTTTTGTTAGTGCATATGTGTTTTCAATTTTTTTTTAATCTTCCTGATAAAGGTTTGAACCTTTGATCACTGTAAAATGTATCTCTTTTCTACAGTACTACCTTTGTCACAGTCAAATGCATATGCATGGGGGTCAGTTTCTAGACTTTTAATCCTGTTACATTCTATCTGCCTATAACACCACCACACTGTCTTAAGGGAAGAGAGCTTTGTAATGTCTTTTTGCTTTGTTTGTTTGTTTGTTTATAAGCTTAAAACACATTAAGTACCTGAGAGAGACTCTGATCTCATGTACTTCTATTTGTATTGCTCTAAACTTCAGTTTACATATCTAAGAATAACATTTCCTTTACAAATTTAATAGAAACAAATGCCCGGCCTAGTTCTTGGCACATAAGTATTCAAGAAACTAAAGGTATTGTTAATAGTAAACATGTTGTTCAACCACTAAGTAGAATTTTTTTTCCACATAGAACTTTAGTGCTAAAGTGTACCTTTAAAGTTTCTAAAAATGTTTTCTTTTTTTCCTCTAATTTATCAGATGGAGATCTAATACCCAAAGAAGCAAGGTAGCATGCTCGGTGACTCAGCTTATTGGGTGTAGAGTTGAGATTATAATTTATCTCCTGACTCCCATTCCTGTGCTACTTTTCTTTACCCTGTGCTTGAGGATCCTTGGGAAACCTTCATCGGAGAGTGAGGAAGGAAAGAGAGAACAAAAGTATCCCCAGGGATAAACTTCTTAGGAAATAGATTTTTGCTGTGAATAAACCAAGTTTTATAGGCACATAAAGGGTGTTTATTATCAAGCATGGTGACATCTATGCCGTGTTAATCATGTTATATCCAATTTCTCACCCACCTACGGAAGACAGACGGTATATTTAATCTTCTGCTCTTCTGTTTCTATTATGAAGCGGCAATTGTGACAGCACAAAAAAAAAGGATTGTGAGTAGAATTGGTGTTGCTGCTTAAAGGCAGAGATTAGATAACATAATCAATTGCTGTGACACATTATGTGGTTTGGGGAACTTGCTGGCTGAATTATATGCAGCATTGCTACCAAGGGTGATTATACCCCCTATATTCCTCTGGAATCTTTAAAGTCTTCAAACAGGAGTCATTAATCTTCACCTCATTATTGCATCCTGGTTCATCTTATCAGAGGGGAAGAGCCCCCAACAGTGAGCAAGACCTTTCTCCTCCTCCTTTAGGTTTTGAGTAAACATGGTTATCCGAACTATCTTTGGAGATAAGATAGTATATACTCCTGTTGGATCTGGCTAGCTTTGCCTGAGTTATTCTTTTCTTTCTTTTTTTTTATAATACCAGGAATTGAACACAAGGGCATTTAAACACTGAGCCACATCCCCAGCCCTTTTTATTTCGAGATAGTCTCACTAAGTTGCTTAGTGCCTCACTAAGTTGCTGAGGCTAACTTTGAACTTGTGATCCTCCTGCCTCAGCCTCCTGAGCCACTGGGATTATAGGCATGAGAGTTATTCTTAAAAGAACAAAAATGTCCCCTTTCTGCTCTTATTTTCTTCCCTGTATAAGGATGATGGTGGTTGTAATGATGACCATGAAATGAGGATTATTCCATTTTCGGGGATGGTAGAAGGAAAAAGCAAATGCTGTGTTCTTGAGAAATTCATTATGTGTAAGAAGTGCTTAGATACCAAGTCAGGGTGTTCATCCATAGGGTGTTAGTGCCAGTTTTAGGGGTAGTGGGTATCTGGATGCAGGAGGCAGGGTAGTCTAAGGTATAAGTTTATAAGTTCAAGGTCAGAATCCTGGCTTCACCACTTGTTGCTTTATAAACTTGGGCCAGTTAAGTAACTTAAGTTTCCATTGTAAAATGGGAATAAAAATAATTACCTGCCTCAGAGGGTATGCTGAGAATTTTAAATGAAATTACACACATCAAGAACTTTGGAAGAAGGCTGGGCACTGTGGCACATGCCTGTAATCCCAGTGGCTCTGGAGGCTGAGGCAGGAAGATCACAAGTTTAATGCAATTTAGGGAGATCTTGTAGGAAAAAAAAAAAAATGAAGAAGTGGGCTGGGAATATGGCTCAGAGATTAAGCGCCCCTGGGTTCAATCCTTAGTGTCCAAAAAATAAAATAAAATAAAAAGAACTTTGGAAGAGGGTTAAGTGTTCTTAGCTATTGCAGCACTGTCCATACTGACTAGCAAGTCGTGACCTAAGAAGTAGTCTGGGGTAAGGACTGCTGTGGTCTGTATGTTTGTGTCTCACCAAATTCCCATATTCACATGTTGAAATCCTTTGAGAAGTTATTAGCTCATGGGAGCGGAGCCATCGTGAATGTCCTTATGCAAGTGTCCGGAAAGAGTGCCCTCACCCCTCCCAACATGAGGATGGGAAGGTATCGTCTGCAAGGAAGCCAGCGGCCTTCCCCAAACACCTCCTCTGTTGGCATGGTGATCTTAGACTTTCTGCCCTCCGAAATGGGAGAAATAAACATTTGTTATTTGTAAGCTACCCAGTTTATGGTACTTGTTTTCATCTCCCAGACAGACTAAGATATGGACCAAATGGCTGGGCTTTCAGAAGTGTGCATGAGAGAGGAGAGATAACAAAACTTCCGTAAGAAGTAGTTTGGGGAAACGTGTATGCAGTTGCTTTTGCATTATTCAGTATCCTATTATGACAACCACGTGTATGATTTGGAGCAAAGATTAAGGAAATAAGAACAACCAAAATATAACTTTTATTTTTCTTTCTAAACACTAAATTTCAAATTTTCAATTATTTTTTAATCTACTCATGACATTTTTTGTTCTGGCTTACCTTCAGCCTTCTTTTCTTTTTAATGTTTGGCCTTCAAAAGTCAGACTTTATTCTCAGTAGACCTTTCCATGGGATCAATTTGTGACATCAATAATTGGGAGATAGTGGGCTCATAAATGGCATTAAAGGTATGTGTGGACTAACATGATGGTATGTTTTACTTTCTGTGTTGTTTTGGGCAACTTGGATATTATCTCTGATTGCAGCTCTAATCTTCAGCATGTTATAGATTATTATTAGCTTTGAAGCCAAAAAGGTAGCAAACTTTGACTTAAGCAAGTAAAAACTGAAATGTCATCCTTTCTCTTGTTTGAAGCTATTAATGCTCATAGTCAAAGAATACACTGTGATAATATTAACAGGTATGGGATGAGCATTTAAACTATGTTGGAGAAATTTTGACTAGATACTTTATAGCACTGTTTCTCAGTATAGTACTGTATCAGAATCACCTGATATGCTCAATGAAAGTGGGAATTCTTAGAGTACACCCCTGGAGAGTCTGATTTGGTTACATCTTGAGTGAGATCTGAGAGTCCCCACTTGAGAAAGTTCCCCAAAGTGACTTGTATTTGCACTGAAGTTCCCAAGCCAGGCTTTTATATCTGAGTGTGCTTGTTGCATAAGCAATTAGCATTAAAAGTGACTTAGATAATGTCGACTGCATGCATAGCTGGAACATCTACCATGCAACTGCCCCCAGCCTCCAAAGGCTTCCTCATCAATTGCCACATTTCCTGACCTAAGAAGTGTTCAAGAGAAGATTGGCTGGATGGTTGATAGGGACTGATAGAACAGGGTTCCACTTTTAATGGGAGCTTGATCAGGGTGATCTCTTGGGCACAACACAGCATTCTACTCGATTGAGAATTTTACGTTGGCTGTCTGGCATCTGGTTCCTGCTTTCCGTATCATTTAGCTGGACAGGATTCTCCACCCCACTAACTAGGAACCAGCTCTTCCTGATTATTTTTTGCATCTATTTCTGTCTCTTTTATCTTTCTTCTCCTTCTGATTTTGTCTCCAAAACTTTATCAGTCTCTATCTCAGCAAATGTTTTCTATAATCTTCAGAGGAAGTCTAAAGCAACTTCACCCTTCTATCCTTTCAAGATCAGAAAGGAAAAAAAAAAAAAAAGAGGCGGAGACAAATCAAAGTGCAGTCCCATGAGTACAGCAATGGCAGGGTGCAGGACTCTGGATGAGTGCGGATTTCCAGGGCAGTGAGAAGACATTCACATTAACAGAAGGTTCTATGTTTCTCCCCAGCCTCGCGCCCACTTAGGATGAATCAGTTGAGTAATTGTGGGACTTCAGCCATGTAAGAAAAAATGTGCAGTTGCACAATCCTTGGGGCACTGGGTCTGTCCAGAGGGTTATCATCCATCTGCCAGGACTGGTGTGGGGAGAGAAATTAGAGGCAAGATTATTTAGTTGATTTGGCTTCCTATCAGGAGGAAGGCTGGAGTTCTGCCTAGGTATTTGTTCCAACCTGATCACACCCTGAAATGCGCTGAGTCCTGCCTCCCTCTTCCTGTTAACTCTTACAAGGCCCACTCAATTCTCAGGACTTTTCTCCACTGCCTGCTTGCTCTGCAACATTTCTTTCCTAGGCTTACTATGATAGATGAAGGTGTTCTTCTTTTCATTGATGATAACATGTTCCATGTCTCTTCATTTGAAAGGTAGCAGATGGGAGACTAGAGACCAGACTTTGTTGGGCATGGTGGCAAACACCTGTAATCCTGGCCATTCTAAAAGCTGAAGCAGGAGGATCCCAAGTTTGAAGCCAGTCTGAGCAATTTAGTGAGATCCTGTCTCAAGATGAAAAATAAAAATGGCTCAAGATATAACTCAGTGGTAGACACTTGCCTAGCATGTGTGAGGCCCTGGGGGCTCAGTCCTCTGCAACACACACACACACACACACACACACACACACACAAGGTTAAGGTACTACCCCCTCCTGGGAGATGAGTTACAGAGCAGCTACACAAACTCATGATTGATCACTTTTCTAAGAATTGGGGAAATGAGAGAATTGCAGCCTAATTTTTGAAAATATATATGATAAAGATGATTATAAGGAAAAGTGTTCTGACCTCACTTGAGTTCTCATCTAAGCCCTCCAGCCTAAGTAGGGGGTAATATGTTCCTCAGGTGGGCCTGTTCAGAGACAGTCACCTGTCCTCTGTATTTGTGACTGCGTGTTTTTAAATACAGAGAAGTCATTTTCCCCCAGGCTATGTACTTCCTGGGGTTACTCATAATGCGTGTTGATTTGCAAAACATGGTGTACCATGGATGCTAATTGAAAGTCCATTATGACTGAATACCTCACACAGTAATGCCGCAGTTCCAGATCATTTTGTACATTTTTAGTAACAGGACATTGGGACTGCAGGAACCACAGTGTTGAGAACACTTAGGGAGAGATGACGTCTTTCCTAAAGCTTAACTCTAAAAATACTACCTTGAATCTAAGCATGATAAAGGTTTTGAAGCCTTTTTTTCCTTCACTTAAGGAAAATTGTGAAATAAGTGTCTAAGTTTACATATTGTTGAGGATGACAAATGACATAAAAAGCAACCCAATCTTAATTGAATAAAAATCTTCTCTCTTTTTTTTTTTTTGGTACTGGGGATTGAACCCAGGGGCACTCCACCACTGAGTCACATCCCCAGCCCTATTGTGTATTTTATTTAGAGACAGGGTCTCACTGAGTTACTTAGGGCCTTGCTACATTGCTGAGGCTGGCTTTGAACTAGCAATCCTCCTGCCTCAGCCTCCCAAGTGCTGGGATTACAGGTGTGTGCCACCACGCCTGGCAATAAAAACCTTCTTAAGAAGTTGGAAGAGGGCTGAGGATTATAGCTCAGTTGGTAGAGTGCCTGCCTTGCAAGCACAAGGCCCTGGGTTCAATCCCCAGCACCACAAAAAAAAAAAAAAAAAAAAAAAAAGTTGGAAGAGCCTAAATGTCAACATTATAAGATATTCAAGTGGACCTACAACCGTCTAACAGTTAAAGAGAAAAAATACCTGTCTTCCACTCTTCTCTGCATTCCTCAGAATTTGCTCCTCTAGAGAGGAGATTTTCAGTCCATGACAGACTTTACTAAGAAGTTGCCCACCTTTTGAAAGGATCCTACCTGTGATACTCTCCTTCTCAAACTGCATCGTGAGCTTCATGAAAGCAAAGACTCTGGTGGTTAAATCTTTTTTTGTTTTTTTAAGTTCACACCCAAGTTGGTTCAAGAGGTCTTAGCTTTTTCCCCTGCGGCAGAGGTCTTCACTTGCCCGTTACCCTCCCAGAGGTGTACCCCGGTGTTGGCATAGGTAAGGAAGATTGCAGGTGTGAGCCCCTCACGGCATTTGCTCTAACGCCCTCTTGCCCCTACTACTTTGGAAGGGAGTGAAAATGTTTTAATGCCCAGCCTTATTTTATGAGAAAGCAAACAAGTCACGCCCCTTGGTATTTGAGAAATGCGCCTGTATGTACACATGCATACAAACCAAAACCAAGAAATGATCTTCTTTTTTTTATTTGCCTAAAATTAAATTAAGTTCAAGTTGCCACTCACCACGATTTATGAAGTCCAAATCAGCCATGTTGGGGCCCCTGCCCAAGCTTTTCCCTTTTGGGATCACATGCACCCCACTCCCACTCCAGTCCCCATTCCAGGGCTTCACCACTGTTCCAGGTGCCACTGATCCTTCTCAGCTGGCCCCTTTCTCACTGCCTAACTCCAGGGCAGAGGTCGCAGCTCCCAAGTCAAAACATTTTACCATCCAAGGTTTTGTAGCTTCTAAGGTTTTCATAGTCAAGAGGCGCACAAGACAAGACCCATCTTTGAATTCAACCTGCAGCCTCTCTCCTCAGTCTGGCAAGATCTACTCATAGCTGCCCCCAGACCTTTCTTCCTTCAGTTTTGTTTGTTTCATTTTTTTTCCAACTAAAAAGTTTGTTAAGATATCATTTGTTACGGTTTGGATGTGAGGCATCCCCCCAAAAGCTCACATGTTAGATAAAGAGGCTTAACCTAATCAGTGAATGAATCCCTGATGGGATTAATTGAAGTGGTAGGGTGTGGCTGGAGGAGGTGGGAATTGGGGTGTGGCTATGGGTTATGTATTTTGTGTCTGGAGAATGGAGTCTCTCTCTCTCTCTCTGCTTCCTGATGATGCCAGAAGCTTCCCTCTGCCACGCTCCTCCTCCATGATGTTCTGTCTCACCTAGAGCCCTGAGGAATGGAGCGCCCTTCTATGGACTAGGACTTCTGAAACCGTGAACCCTCAAATAAACCCTTCCTCCTTTACAGTTGTGCTGGTCAGGAAAAAGCTGACTAAAACTCATTCTTGTGCCAAACAATTTACCCATGTAGAGTGAACAAATCAGCAGGCGTTAGCGCGGTCACAAAGTTATACAACCATCACCACAATCTATTTTTAGAAGAAACCCCTTACCCATTAGCGATCACTTCCATGCCCTGCCCCTGCTCCCAGCCCTCCACAACCATGGGGACTCTGCCATCCTAAGCAGTTCCCACAGATGGCTCTGCGCCATGAGATGTGGGCCATTGTGACTGGCGTCTTCACTTCACATGTTTTCAAGGCTCATCTGTGTTATAGCACAAGATGTGTTCCATTTTATGGCTGAATCATATTCCATTGTGGATACGCCACATCATCATCTGAGGCTTTAGTTGTTGAAGCTTCAAGCCACCGTCTCTCCAGCTTCTTCCCCCTGCTGGTTCCAGATTGGGGACTTCAAACTCAAATGCCCATCAGCTAAGTGTGAGGAAGTAGGAAGTAGAAAGGATGGTGGCCAGTGAGCAGGTGGCATGGGCCCTGTTGAGGAGGATCTGTTTCTACTCAGCCCCGACCCAGTAGCCATGTAGGCCTGGTGTGATCAGGTCTTCACCTTGTCCCAGAGAGGTCCCCTGGATTTCCATGTGAAGAATTCCTAATTTTTTATTGTTGGTCAACTAAAACAAACGATAGACAAAACCCAGTTGTGGTGATGACTCATTCTGAATGTGACCCTGCAGGATGCAGAGACACATTTCATCTTGGGGAATCTGTGAAGGGGCAGCTGGAGCTTGGCTTCCTGGAAACTCTTGCCTTCTTCTTATTTGGCAACCCAAAGAGGAAAGAAGAATCAAGTTCTAAAGACCAACTCTCTGATTTGGGAGCAGGTGAAATTCCTCTCATTCTTTGGCTAGAAGTGTGCCCTGCAGAAAAAAAAAACAAAGCCCAGGCTAATGCAAACATGAAATTAGAGCTAAATTGTCCTGCGCATTATGTGACCCAGTTGGGGATGGATTATGACCTGCTGCATGACCTCCATTATGACTCTGTCCTTGACCATGGTTGAGAACTGCTGATTTTGTACAAGATGTGCCCTGAATCCATGAGGAAAGACTGATGGAAAAGGAACAGGAGAATCAGTGATGGTGGGGTAGCCTTGGACAGATGAAACACCCTACTGATGTAAGTTGGGGTGTGGAAAATTCTGGGGTTTATGAAATAGCAAGTGTTCACTGAGTAAATAAACAGTCTGCTTAACACCTTCCACTTTCTATTCCCTTTTATATGTGACCTTGAAGGGAGTCAGTGTTGTTAAGGAAAAAAATTAATAGAACCCAGCACTATTGTATTGCTTGGTGTTAAGGAAGAGGTTTTCAATGCATGCTCTAATCTGAACCTGTGAGGATAGGTATGTTTACCTACCTTTTAAAAATGAGACATATTGATATCATATTATTGTTTGGATGTGAGGTGTCCCCCCAAAAGCTCATGTGTGATACAAAGCAAGAAGGATTGGAGGGAAATGACTGGATTATAGCCTTCACATATTCAGTGAGTTGGTTCTGATGAGATTAACTGAGTGGTAACTGAAAGCAGGTGGGGCATGGCTGGAGGAAGTGGTTCATTGGGGGTGTGGCTATGGGGTATATATTTTGTATCTGGTGAGTAGAGTCCCTCTCTCTCTGCTTCCTGATCATGATGTGAGCTAGTTCTCTCTGCCACACTCTTCTGTCATGATGTCCTGCCTCACCTTGAACCCTGAGAAATGGAGGTTGCTGTCTACGGATTGAGACCTCTGAAACTGTGAGACCCTAAATAAACTTTTCCTCTCCTAAAATTGTTCTGGTCAGATCTTTTAGTCACAGCAGTGTAAAAGCTGACTAAAACATATCATGAGACACAGAAGAAGAGTAGTAACTTGATTAAGGTCATCCATCAAAGGGGCCAAGGACTTCAGTCTATATTGTTGGATTCTAGATCCCACATCTTTTTCACAGATGCAGAACTGACCTTCTAGTACTTTCCAGTTTTGGTGTATCTAAATAGTAGGTATAGATTGTTTGGGACTTAATATAATCTTTAAGTTTAAATTGATATTACCCACTGCTATTGGTTAAATGTGATGTGTCCCCACGCCAAACCTCATGGATGAGTCAATGCAAGAAGGTGTAGAGGTGAAATGATTGGGTTATGAGCCTTAATCTAATTGATGGGTCAATCTCCCAATCGGGATTAACTAAGTGGTAACTGAGTCTGGCAGACTGTGGCTGAAGGGGAAGGGTCACTGGGGACATGCTTTTGGAGTATATATTTTGTTGTGTGGAGTGGGGCTCTCTACTTCCTGGTGAATGTCCTGAACCTCTTTCCTCCACCTCACTTCCACCATGATGTCCTGCCTTACCTTAGGCCTTGAGGAATGGAATCAGTCAGCTATAGACAGAGACCTCTGACACCATGAGCCCCAAATAAACTTCCCTCCTCTATTTGCTCTTGTCAGGTCTTTGGTCACAGCAGGAAAAAAAAAAAAAAAAAACTGACTAAAACACCCACTCAGAAACCATCTAAAGGGAAATGGTGGTTTCAGAATGTTTTTATATTTTCCACATCCCTTGGCTGAATCCTTAACATAAATTAATTAGTAGCCAGTTGGGAGCAGAAGTGCACATTATTTACTCAGGTGTTGCACTAACAGGAGTGGGATGATGAGAACGTCACTAAATTAGTCCATCTCAACCAATCTGCCATCCTTCCTTCCCTTCTTCCCTGTTCCTGTCCCTTCTCCTGCTTATTGTCTTTTCCTTCTTTGTATTGTCTTATTTGCCCAGTAAGAGGAATTTATATGGAACAAGAAGGCCTTCAGATGCAGTCCTAATTGTGCTGTTTTATTTATGCATTTAGTCATTCAGTTCATTCAACACTAAGCATGATAAATGCTGCTGCTATAACAAATGAGCACAGACTTACCAAACTCACTGCTATATAGAGTGGGCATGCATCAATGAGTGCTGCTTTTCAGTGTGTTGTGCTTTCCTCTCCAGCCACAGGTTACCACTCACCATAAAAGTTAGCCTTTGTTAGCCTCATTCACTTTCATGAGGATGGGAAATAGGGAGATGTGTAGAATTTATCATTACAACTGGTACACTTTAGCTAGGTGTGGTGGCACATGCCTGTAATCCCAGTGACTCAGGAGGCTGAGGCAGGAGGATTGCAAGTGTGAGGCCAGCCTTGGCTACTTAGGGACACCTTGTCTCAAAAAAAAAAAAAAAAGTTTGGGGTGGATTGGGAAAGTGACTTCGTGGTAAAGTGCCCTTGGGTTTAATACCCAATATGGAAAAAAATGACTTGGACCCCTTGACAGATGGAAGGAAGCACTATTAATCATGTAGAAGTAATATTTATAAAAGAGAACTCTTCAGGGAACACTGGGCCATAGGGTCTCCTTGTCTACTGAGTCCATATGAATAATTATAGCCATAAACAAACATTGTGACCATAAGAAGACATTGTGTCCCCATAGGTTTGGAGCACTGTAGAAGCTTCATATATTTTACCTCCTTTAATTCTTGCAATAATCTTATGAGGTAGGTAAAATCCCTACTTTAGAATTGAAGAAAATACAAGTCAGAAATTTAAATACCAAACTTTAAACTCATAAGGTTCTGAGTTAGGATTTAAGTCTAAATTTGTGAAACCCTAAAGTAAATGCTTTTTCACCAGGCACATGATTGGTGCACACCTGTAATTCCAGCAACTCAGGAGGATGAGGCAGGAAGACTGCAAATTGCTTGCCTGGGCAACTTAGTGAGACCCTGTCTCAATTTAAAAGGGGGCAGGTCTATTATTGTAACTCCGTAGTAGAGCATCCCAGGTTCAATCCTCACTACTGATTGATGAATGAATGAATGAATGAATGAATGCTTTTTCTATCATGGTGCCAGAAAAAGTGTGGCTTTTTGGAGCTTGTTGAATTGGAGTTCATGGTGTTTGGTTGGGTATTTAGAGAATGACTTAACTGTTAGGACTTCACACTATCTTTATTACAGGTCTGTGAAAAACCTGCAGCTGACTGATGTTCTTTCTTTCCATCCTTCCTTTAGGTCTGTCAGTTTGTCGTGTCAGTCAATGGGCTCAACGTTCTGCATGTAGACTACCGGACCGTGAGCAATCTGATTCTGACAGGCCCACGGACAATTGTCATGGAAGTCATGGAGGAGTTAGAGTGCTGAGCAGCTGTGCCTCCAGGCCTTCAGTGGCCCATGGGCGACCAGAGTGACAAAATAATGCAATGACAACACTTCATGCAAATGGATGGCTTTGGATATAGGAAATTTTTCTTTGTGCATACACACCTTGAGTTTCATACACTGTTTGAATGTGGAAGAACCGGGTAACACATCTTTAAAAAAAAAAAGTCAGCGTAGAAAACATTTGGGGACTAGAGTTTTCCTACATGATGGAATTGCCTTACTAGATTTCTAGGTGTAGTTCTCATTCATCATTTTTTTAAATCTTAGTTTGCAGAAAGTTGTTGAAATGTTTCTCTACCCAAAATAGCAACATGCTAAAATTGCCCTTTTAGGGGTCATTAGTTGTTCCACACTTTAATTGTACTTTCAAGCTGGGCACAGTAAGTGTGTACCTGTAGTCCCAGCTGCGAAGGAGGCTGAGGCAGGAGGATTGCTTGAGCCCAAGGGTTCCAGGCCAACCTGGGCAACATAACATGATCCCATCTCAAGAAACAAGAACAACAAAGAAAAACATTCACCCAACTTAGCAGGGAACTGTTTTACTAGAGGATCTAAATTTCACCGAGCTTCAAATTAAAGTGACATCCATAGAAATATGACCTGTTAACCAGCATTTCCAAAAAGCCCCTAAAGCATTTAAGTGCTTAAAAGCCATTATAAAATGACAATTTCTTAATTCCTGCCTTCAGTGTTAACTTTTAATTTAATGTTAATTATGTCATGATGGCAGTAAGTAGATAGGGAGATAATAATTATAAATGTTTGCCCCTATCTTCTCTTACTGAGCCTAAATCATTTGGTTCTATAAATCAGCTACAACCATTTTCTAGAATTTATCCTAAATATATTAAATGTGAATAGAAGTTTATGCATAGACAGGTAAAGCTCAAAATCAAGTCTCTGTCTAGAGTTGACTTTGCAAGTGTCCACTTTTAAGGTAAATATTCTAGAACTCACTTCTGTGTGATAAAACTTGAAACTCTGAATTACTTTCTAGTCCAAATCATTACTAGCTTTCTAATGTCACATATCCCAAGGATGTGACATGCTGCTCAGTGAAGGGGATTATATTCACTGAAATCGCCATCTGGGGTAGGGATTTTTCATCTTGGGTGCACAAATGCACAATTCCTTTTTTGGTTTAGGAAAGAGTGCATCTTGGGTCTTGGTGTGTAGAGGACATTCCTCAAAGTGCCAAATGAGGTAGTCTGGGATTGCCAAATTCTTTTATCATTTCCCACAATGAATTCTAAACAACAAGATCGCTTTCTTAATATGCACTAGCAAAATAAGAGTGTTGTACCTCAGTCATTTCTTGGTGATGGGTTATCACAATGTATTGGTACCAGTGAATAGGAGAAACTTGTTGAAGATTTTATACATATATATATATATTTTTTTTTTTCCTGGTAATCCAACTTTTCTAGCTGTAGTCAGAGGATAGGATTTTGAAGTAATATTGAATGTCTGGCATTTGTAGTATTGTTGATCTACATTTGAGAAAGATAATTGCCTCCTTACATGTGTACGTTTGTACTGTGTGTTGGGCTCTGTGGTGTGGCATTAGCTGTGTACGTTTTCCTTCAGTCCTCATCACAGTCTTTTGAGGTAGAGATCATCACCCACGTTTTTCAGATGTGAAAACTAAGTCTGAGCAAGATGCAGATGTTCTCTAAGTTCCAACAGCTGCAGAAACTACTACATAGCACAGCCTGAGTTCAAACCCAAGGCTGTTTTACACTAAAGCTGGTATTATCCCTCCCCTCCAAACTTTCCCATTTAGGGACCTTATATTTGGGGCTCTTATGTGCCAGGTGCCATGCTAAGACTTTACATCATTTGTCGTTGATGACCTGTGAGGTCAAGGCCAGCATTATCCCCATTGTACACATGAGGAAACTGACTTGTAAGGAGGTTAGTCATGTGCCTAAACCACACAACTAGTAAGTAGGAGAACTTACTACCTGCTTTTTTTTTCCATTTTTTTTAATAGAGCTTTCTATGCACAGTAGTTGGATACCACCTGGTTTTAAAAACATTTTTTTGTAGCATCTTTTAAAGATGAGTCTTGGATGCTTTTTTCTCCAGGTCTTCATTAATTGACAAGAGAAGAAAAATGCCTTTTTAAAAAATGCCACCTTCTTGCCTGCTGCTTCGACTTTTCACTCAGATCTCAAGGCCCTCTGTCTTGAACCCTGGGTCATACAACTTCCTGTGAGCCAATCTGAGCACCAGAGAATCACCTGTACTCCACTCAGCCTCCTCCTGCCAGGGAGGGTGGGGAGGGAGGCAGGCAGGGAGAGCAGGTTTCCTTCTTTGGTTCTCATGACCTTCAGTTTAAAGGCCAAATGCCAGAGGGTCTCTTAAGGCCCTGAGAGCTTTCTGTTAGCCACTCCTCCGCCCACCCCAGGGTCCTCATATACCAAGTACAGTGAATTCCCCTGTTTCCCAGGTCCTCATGTCTCTCTTCAGGGTTTGCACATGCAGTTTCTCTTCCCTAGAATATTCTTCTTTTTCCTTCTTTACCAGAAATTTCTTTCTTCTTATTAATCCACTGCTTACACATTATCTCCTCTGAGAAGCCTCTTCTGGTTCCCCAATTCTGGCTTTCATGCTTCTTCTCTGAATTCCTACGTACCTTTAATAAGTCCCACTCCCAACCCAATTATAGTACCAGTGACATTCCTTTGAGATTGCTCTGTCTCCCTCCCCAGACTCTGAGCATCTGCAGAATAAGGATATGTCTCCGTACCCAGGAGGATATCCCTCTACCTAACACAGTTCCTGAAACAGAGTAGAGTTCCAGCTCTCTATTGCTGCCCAACAATGTACCCTCAAAATGTGGCATTTATTTGCTCCCAACCCTATGGGTTGTCAGTTTGGGCAGAATTAAGCTGATGTAGCCACCACTGCTCCACATTTGTGGTCCACCCACACATTTGTGGTTAGTGAGCAGTTGGCTGAGGCTGTTTGATTTTGGGTCATGCTGCAGTGTGTCTTGAAAACCACTGAAGTCCCATGTGTTAAAGGTTTGATCCCCAGCATGATGATATTGGGACATGGTGGAACCTTTGAGAGGTGAAACCTTGTAGAAGGTCCTTAAGTCATTGAAGGTGTGCCCTTGAGGGGAACAGTGAGGTGCCAGTCCTTCCTCTTTTTCTTTCTAGACATGAATTGAGCACTTTTGCTTCACTGTATACTCCTGCCATGATATCCTGCCCCATCATAGACCCCAAAGCAATGGGGTCAATTGATGGCCTGGAACCTCCCAAACTGAGCTACAGTAGACCTTTTCTCTTAATTTCTTGATTATCTCAGGTATTTTGTTATACTGATGGAAAACTGACTAACACAGATGGTCTCATGCACATGTCTTATAGTTGGCTGGGACTGTGAGCCAAATTTCCTCCATTCCACTGCATCTGGCCATTCTCAAGAGCTAGCCCAGGCTGAGATTGAATAGGATGAGGACAGATACTGCAAGACCTTTCTTCTACTTGCTTAGAAGTTACATAGTTTTACTTCCATACCACTTTGTGAGCCAAAAGGAGTCATAAAATTAGCACAGAATCAAGGGGTGGGGAACTAGATGCCACCTTTTGATGGGTTAATTTCAAAGAATTTGCAGCCATTTTTAATCCACCAAGGTGGGACCCCCACCCCATTTGTTTAATAAATCCAAAGAGGTAACCTACTATTGAAAGCTTTGGTCTATCCAGATGCAAATTAGCTAACAACTGGGTAGAAGTGCAATATTGAATAAAAGCTGTTTCTAATGAAAACTTTGAAGTCAGAAAAATTATAAAATGATAGTGCTACGTGGGCCACATGGAACACAGCTCAGGCTCTTCGTTTGATCACTGAGGAAACTGAGTGGTCACATGGCATGCTCAGTCCCACGAAGCTTGCTGGGTGACAGCTTAGGCCAAATGCCAGCTCCTCCTTCCAGCCTCAGGGCCTTATAGTCCTGCTCCACAGGAGAGGGTAGTGCTGCCAAAATGGGCCTTAGGTTGGGGGAGTATTCAGCAAAAAGAAAGGTCATGTGTCTGGGAGGGCAGGGAAGTAGAATTTTAATTGATCCATCTTGAATTATTAAATCATATCATAAAAAATAAGTATTCTACCTGATATTTTCATAGTTTTCCTGCTTTAAAATAAAAAAAATTTCTAAATATAGCACCAAAAATTATCTTAAATGAACAAGAGCAATGTTTCTAGGAGCTTTTATTTCACGTGTGTGTGTTTGGACTGTGTCTTCCCCACATAGGGCACAGGTATTGTGTGAGGTTTTACTCACACCTGAGGGCCTCTGGTATGTCTTTCTTTGCTCCCTAAAAATATTTTTGATTTTTCAGGTGTTTGTGTGTGCAATGAGTTTATATTTTGGTGATGGAAGGGAATGTAGTTTTTGTTTCTTCATTAGTGCGACGTGTGTAAATCTGAAAGCCGTGTTTTGTTATAGAGAGAAATGCAGCTATCTTTTGGGTTGAGTCTGAGATTTTATTTGTAATCTCTGTTAAATAATTGTATAGATTAGTAAGAGGATAAGTTGAGAAATGTGGGATAACTTGGGGATGATAATCATCTGTATGTGGATTAATGTGATCGACTTTACACCATCTTGTAAAAGGTGGTACACCGCAGGGACAGAAATTCATATTTAAAATGTCACTTCTGGAAGTTCACTTTGCAGTCTTACAGTTCCAAATACTGTTTCCTTTCAAATGTATCATGAAAATAATCTGCTGTCTTAAAGAAAGACCTGTTTTAAATTGTTGAGATTAGCTGTTCTCTCCTGCTCAGTATTAATCCTGTTTCATTTTTATGATAAATGATCAGAATAACTCTAGAACATTTTGGTTTTGCTAATTGGTTGAAATCTGTCACTGCCATCAACCCTGGTTTTAATCATTTAAAGGCAGATTTTCAGGTGTAATGTGTCTTTCTTATTTCAATACCAAAACACAAATGCGCTGTGTACCAAAATGAAGTTCGTTGTCAAAGATAGCATATGGTATTGTTAAATGAATTAATAAATGTACTTAATATATATCTTTATTTTAAAATTGGGTTGAGATTTATTTCCTCTTTATTAAAATTGTAGTATAATACTTGGAATATTGTATAAAATCAGGCATATGGCATGAAATAAATGGTACATTTTTAAAACAATGACTTTAGGGTTTCAGCTTTTCCTGTCATTTAAAACAAATTACCCAATTTTGGTACAAAGAAAGGGTTGCTTTGTAAGCTGATCTACTACTTACTTATCAGAGAAGACACATGGGACTCATATCTAATTCTCTAATGTAGCCAAAGGTACCATTTGTAAACCTATTTCATGATGGATGCTTTCTGAAGGTCTTTTGCCTGGAAAAAAAAATGCACTAAGTTTTTTTTTTCTGTACTCTATTGGATTCAGAATAATTTTCTCTTATGTAGGTCAGTATTGATGGGTATCGTAGAACATTCTATGTGGAAAAATACCATGTACTTGTCATTTTAAAAACCGATTACAATGAATTAGGAAATAAATTGAATAATTCTGTGTTTGGGGGGATATAAAGTTTGGGGGTTAGTTGGTTTTTCATAGTTAACCAAAAGTATGTTTAAATTTTCTATCGCTTATTCACTTATTCATTCATTCAGGAAACCTTACTGAAGACTTGGGTCTTAGACCCTGGACATAGGCACTAGGAATAAAAAGTGAGTAGACATGCAACTCATCCTCAAGAGTCACCTTTGGACCCAGTCGTCTCTTAAAATTATTCTCTCTGTAGATGGGGAAAATAAGAAAGCATGGTGTTAAAATAGGTGTTTCTTTTTTGGAAGGGGTACTGGGAATTGAAGATTGAAGCAGGGGCGATTAACCACTGAGCCACATCCCCAGCCCTTTTTATGTTTTATTTAGAGACAGGGTCTGGCTGAGTTGCTTAGAGCCTCATTTAGTTGCTGAGGCTGCCTTTGAACTCGCAATCCTCCTGCCTGGGCCTCCCAAGTCACTGGAATTACAGGCGTGCTCCACAATGCATGGCTAAAACAGCTGGTTTAATGTGAGAGACCATCATCCAACTCAAGAACCAGAATACTGATAATATTTTAATAATTTAGTTGTATTTTTCTTCCCACTTCTGTCCCCAGCTTTCCCTTAATCAAGGAAAACACAATGGTGAACATGAAGTTTACCATTCTTCTTGCTTTTTCTGTTCTTAATAATTGTTTAGCTTTTTAAAAAATAAATTTACTAAAAGAGCACCAAGTTGTATGTATTCTACAATTTGCATTTTATTCTCCAGGCTTTCGGGTATAGCAATTCATTCCTTTTTCACAGCTCAGTAAACTCCATGCCACAAATTCTTTAGTTTCCTGTCGATGGGCATTTGGATCATTCCTATTGCTTTTGCCATAAGTGGGGTTGCTTGGAACATTTTCATGCCCTTGCTCAACAATAGAAGGAGTTTCTCTTAGGTGTCCACTTAGAAAAAGAATTGTTGAGTTGTAGGAAACATGAATGTCCAACTTTACAAAGTCACACTAACTAGCTTCCAAATTAACCCAAGATATGAAAGTGGTATATATTAATCAATATCTTCTCCAATGCCTGATGTTTTGAGACTTCTTTTGTCAAATGAATGTCTGTGTGGCCAATGATACTGAGGTTTCTGAGGTGCTGCAGAACTCATAAACTAAATCTCAGAATTACCTAAGTTTGCACCCTAATTTACTGCACGTCTGTGAAAGCCACCATATGCAGGATGTCTTGAAACTTTATATCCTACAACTCCATGAATCAACTGAGGCAAGGATCATTGAGAGTTTGTATAATATATTCAGGAAACTCCAACAAATAATTTGTTACTCTACATTTAATTGAGTGCCTTAAAAGGGTCCATTCGGTCACTTTCTTTTTTTTTTTTTTTTCCATTTTTTATTTGTTCTTTTTAAATATACATGACAGTAGAGTGTATGTTGACGTATTCTACATACATGGAGTATAACTTGTTCTAATTAGGATCCCATTCTTGTGGTTGTACATGATGTAGAGTTTCATTGATGGTGTATTTATATATGAACATAGGAAAGTTGTGTCTAATTCATTCTACTGTCTTTTCTAATCCTATCCCTTCTCCCTTCCCTTCCTTCACCTTTGTCTAATCCAATGAATTTGTGTTCCCCCAACCCCCATTGTGTGTTAGCATCTGCAGATCAGAGAACACATGGCCTTTGGTTTTGGGGAATTGGTTTATTTCATGTAGCATGGTAGTCTCCAGATCCATCCATTTACTGGCAAATGCCATAATTTCCTTCTTCTTATGAGTGAGTAATACTCCATGGTGTATATATACCACATTTTCTTTATCCATTCATCTGTTGAATGGCAGCACCTAGATTGGTTCCATAGCTTGGCTGTTGTGAATTGAGCTTCTGTAGACATTTACGTGCCTGTATCACTGTTGTATGCTGATTTTAAGTCCTTTGGGTATATATGAGGAGTGGGATAACTGGGTCAAATGGTGGTTCCATTCCAAGTTTTCTGAGGAATATCCATATTGCTTTCCAGAGTGGTTGCACCAATTTTCGGTCCCACCAGCAATGTATGAATGTACTTTTTCCCCACATTCTCTCCAATTTTATTGTTACTTGCATTCTTGATAATTGCCATTCTGACTGGAGTGGGGTGAAATCTCAGTGTAGTTTTAATCTGCATTTCTCTAATTGCTAGAGAGGGTGAACATTTTTTCATGTATTTGTTGACCGATTATATTTCTTCTGTGAAGTGCGTGTTCAGTTCCTTTGCCCATTTATTGATTGGATTATTATTATTTTGGTGTTAAGTTTTTTGAGTTCTTTATATATCCTGGAGATTAATGCTCTGAGGTGCAGAGGGCAAAGACTTTCTCCCATTCTCTAGGCTCTCTCTTTATGTTCTTGATTGTTTCCTTTGCTGTGAAGAAGCTTTTTAATTTGATACTACCCCATTTATCGAGTCTTGATTTTACTTTTTTGCACTTTAGGAGTTGTGTTGAGGAAGTCCGTTCCTACGGACATGATGGGAAATTGGATCTACACTTTCTCCTCATAGGTACAAGGTCTCAGGTCTAATGCCTATGTCCTGATCCACTTTAAGTTGAGTTTTGTGCAGGGTGAGAGATATGAGTTCAATTTCACTCTGCTACATATGGATTTCCAGTTTTCCCAGCACCATTTGTTGAAGAGACTATCTGTTCTTCAATCTATGTTCCATTCTCTCACTTTCACCATTTCTCTCAGTTACTGAGGGAAAAAGAGATTCACAGGTTAGTGGAAAACATAGCTCTGAATTTTGGGTTGTAAATTGGGAGGAAGCAAAAATAAATCTGCTTTGGATCCTTATCTTACTCAGATACCTAGCTTTTGAAATTAAAACATGTGGAAATGACTCACCCAACATGATTTTTAAAGCTTAAAATTTCATATAGAATAGTTTCACAAAACTGTACAATAATATCTATTTCCTACCCTGTCAGATTTCCAGCAACTTTACAGCCTGGTAGAAAATCAGTATAAATAATCAACATGTTTGTACTATCATAGGGTGTTGTATCTGATAGCAAAGCTCTCTGGGTGTTATTGGAGAGTTCATCTTGATGACCCAGGTGGTGATTTTCCTGAACACACCTGAATTGAGACATCCTTCTTCTGGGGCTTCCTCCTCTGTCTAGAAGATTTAGAGATTCGTGCTAGAACTACATGAGCAGCACACATCCCTGTGCTTCTGTTTGCATAAGCTTTCTGTGGTCAGAGTGGGAGCACAGGCTGCTGCTTGTTGTGCAGGTCTGATGAATGTACTGAGCAAAATAAAGGAGGGTCTGTAAAGAACTTGGCTCAAGTGTCTCCTTTCCTTAGATTCCAGGACTTGACAACTCTTTCACCTTTGCAGGTCCTTCTACCTAGGTGACTCTCTCTTTCACTCCTGGGACTCCATATCTCTGAATGCCCTTTGCTCCCTCTAGGTTAAATATTAAACTCATTTCTGGAAGTCTGAGATGCCTGGGTTCACAGAGATCAGTTCATAATAGGAGCTTTATGAAGGGGGACAGTGACACCTCTCCAGGTCCAGTGTGACTAGATGGGACATCAGATGACTAGCACTCAGGCAGCTTAGGAAGATAGAAAGGACCTCAACTTGAACACTGTTTTAGTAAGCTTTTTCACTGCTGTGACTAGGAGATTCAATCAGAACAATTGTAGAGGAGGAAAAGTTTATTTGAGGGCTCATGGTTTCAGAGGTCTCAATCCATAGACAGCTGGCTCCATTCCTCAGGGCTTCAGGTGAGGCTGAACATCATGAAGGAAGAGTGTGGCAGAGGGAAGCAGCTCACATCATCTGGAAGCAAGAGAGAGAGCAACTCTACTCTCCAGATACAAAATACATACCCCAAAGCCACACCTGAATTCAGTCTCCTCCAGCCGCACCCTACACTTCAGTTACCACTCAGTTAATCCCTATCAGGGAATTAAATCACTGATTGGGTTAAGAGTTTTACAATCCAGTCAATTCTCCTCTGAACCTTCTTGCATTGTCTCACACATGAGCTTTTGGGGGACACCTCCCATCCAAACCATAACAAACATGTATGTGTGAGTGTAGCCAAAACAATGAGTCCAGATTTTAAAAGATCTGGCTGTTTCTGCTGTTGTGAAAGGTAAAGAAGCAGAATACTCGCACCTCCTCTTGAACCTGGAAAACCCACAGGCTGTGTGACATGGGGACATGGAGGCTGGTTAAATATTAAGCAGGGAGACCCCCAGATCTGCTATTTAGCAGCACACAGGGAGGGAAGCAAGCGTGATGAGCTGTAAGGACGACAGGAGTCAGAACATGAGACCTGCCTATTGTGTTAGACAAAGAACCCTTGTTTTTTCAGATTTTCTGCCAGCCAGTTTGAGCTACATCAGCTGCAAGAGCTTCCTGGTGCTTTCGGTATTGACGTGGAATGGGAGGAGGTTGGGTACTATCTTCATGCAAGTTCATAGTTTCTTAACCAGCGCAGGAAACTCCACTCCCTCACTTCCTATGTCCTCCTGGTTTGCTCTCCTTGCACCAGCACTGCACACTCCCAACTTATTCTGTAAGCGCAAAGAAATGAATAACGTAAATTTTATTAGAATTTCTAAGACACAGTTTCAATTTGCTGGTATAAATTGTCATTTTTTTTTGGACGGAGAAACAGTCTTAGAAATAACTGATAATAGGGGCTGGGGCTGGGGCTCAGTGGTAGAGGGCTTGCCTAGCACATGTGAGGCATTGGGTTCGATCCTCAGCACCACATAAAAATAAGTAAATAAAATAAAGGTCATGTGTCCATCTTCAACTATAAAAAAGATTTTTTTAAAGAAATAACTGGGTTGGGGTTGTGGCTCAGTGGTAGAGTCCTTGCCTGGCATGTAGGAGGCACTGGGTTAGAGTCTCAGCACCACATATAAATAAACGAAATAAAGGTCCATTGACAGCTAGAAAATATTAAAAAAAAAAAAAGAAATAACTGATAATGATACTTACTACTAGGCTGGGGGTGTTGCTTAGTAGTAGAATGCTTGGTTAGCATGCTCAAGACCCTGGGTTCAGTTCCCAGCACCACACACACACACACACACACACACACACACACACGGGGTGTGGGGGCACACTAGTATTTATTGTATGCTAAAGATATGCCAGCTACTCTGCTAAATGTTTTCTGCAGATTTTCTCATTTAATCCTCACAATTCCATTAAGTAGGTACTATTAAAACCCCCATTTTTATAGGCGAGGACTGTAACTCTTTAGGGATTAAGTCAGTGGCACAAGATCACCTACTGGCCAAGTGATGGGGCCAAGCTTGGAACCTAGCCACTGACTATGGAGGGAAGCTGCCATCCAATTCAAGCATGAGGTTACACATGCACAGAAATGGAGAGGGCAATCTAGAACAGAAACTTGCTCCTTGAGAGCACCCCACTTTCTCCTGGGGAGGTACCCAGCTCCCTCCTGAGGAGTGAGGATCTAGGGCTCAGCTCATTCTTCTAACCTGGTGACGGAATCGCATCCTTGCTTTTCATCTGCCCACACTGTGATTCCACCTGCTTCTCTCTTCCATCTCAGTGTCACTACCTATCACTTGACTCATTCCCAGGGTCTCCTTTGCTCCATAACTGGGGGTGCAGTAGCTTTTTCTCTAGCTTCCTTCACAATTGCTATTCTGGAAGCAAACACCCAGGCCCTTGGTTTTCATATGTGCATTTCATTTCCTTCCATTTCATTTCATTCAACAAATCCTCTTTGCTGGGCCCCATTGCTGTGTTAAATATGAAGTGCTAATCACTATGGGCAGCAATGAAGGGTAACCTGGCAAGTCCAGGAGTTCTAGAAGACAGAAACTGCATGGGTGAAAACTTTCATACCCAGGACCCACTTCCCACACAGGAGCCACTTGATGAATGTTTGCTAAATAAAAGCTGTGTTTGTAAAAATGTCCCCCAATATGCAGTGGTCCTTAGTCTTTCTAAAAATGTAAGGGGAACTCGAACAGAAGTCTTGCTGATGCCTGTCTCCAGCCTCCTTTTCTTAGATGGCCCGTCAGAGACTCCACTCCTAGAAGCAGACTTGTGTGTCTTCACTTTCCCCAGGTCCTCCTTGGGGCACCAGCAAGGCCAGACTGACATCTGGTGGAGCACAAGGGACCTGGAGTTCAGAGAGAATAAAATGGTGAACTGATAGAAAAGATGGAGGAGAAGCAAAGAACTTTATTTTTTGGAAGAACAGAACTTCAGGGTCACCCACCAACCACAAAATGTGTCAAGGCAAATCCCCCACATTCTGGATTATGAGAAAGAAGAGTGTTTTCATTGAGAGTAGCAATAGTTAAGTGTCCACTGTGTGCAACGTAACACACATGCTGAGTGTTTTATGCCTGTTATTGTTTTATATTTACTTTGTGTACATTGTCTAAGCAATCACTTTCTAATGCAAGTCAGCTCTTGGTAATCCCTCTCACAGGGCTTCAATCCTGCCCTAAACTCTGACCTTTGGCTTCCTCTTTGACCTCCAACATGCAAAACAAACAGATTACAAGGGCAGGCCTCCTGGTAAAGCTGGAATTTGTACTCGTACATGTTTGAAGCTGAGAAAAAGCATTCTTATGAGAGTTGTGGCTGTCTTTTAATTCCTGACAAATTCTTTATTCTTGGATTTGTCATGCTTTTCTTACATGAATGAGGAAGTCTAAAAGAATATGTTAGTTTTCATTTAGAAAGATGAACATGTCAAAGGACTCTTGAGATCTACCTCAGTATTCTAGCCAGGTTATTGACTCAGAGTTTTATTAAGAAAGAACGTGACTGTGAAAAATCAGATTGTTAGTGTTAGTGATTGTTGTTATTTTACAAAAAATCTGATTTTACAAAAATCAGATTGTTAGGAGGAGGGGGAGGAGTGGGGAGGGAGAGGAGGAGGAGAAAAAGAAGAAAACAATTCTCAATGGATTTTCACAGTTATGGCTTCTTAACAATGCACACTATTATAGGGGGCTTCCTGACTCTAGTCCCATTATACAAGGGGCTGCAGGATGCACATATTGCCTGACAATCAGTTTCAGCCAGGGGCTGAAGTGCTCTTCCCATTCTTTGGACATGACTGTTCACACTGACTGTGTTGTGGCTGGCTTGGAGTGATGTAAACCTCTTACTATGAAAGAGTAAGTCAAGAAACAAAGAATGCATTGGCTTGTCCAGCAAGTTTTTTGGGGGTCAGACAATGGGAGGGCTCTGTGAGGACTGAGACCACCACTCTCGTGAACAGAGGCTGCCTCTTGTGTGCCTGCCGGAGTCTCCCCCACTCCTAACCCTGCCACCCCAAAGAGAATTCTACTGCAAAAATAAAAACACGGCTCTCATTCAATATGCTCCTTTCTTGGCAACAGTTTTTTATAGTTGGTGAGTAGGCTCTAGATAAAAATCGAGTAAACTTCCTTTTTGAAAAATTCATGAGGACTGGGAGTGAGAGTGCAAGGCTATTCCTTTTGATTCTCCTTGCCTGTTGTGCTCCTTGACCACCAACTGACTTTGCCCCTCTCTTACCCTTTCCTTCCCCATTTTGACTCAGAATCTATTGTGCTTCCATCAGTCTCTTCCAGCACTCGTTGAATGCTGAACTCTGTCTCAGGGATGCTGTCTACAATGCAGCAAGAATAAATATGAATTTGGGTGCAAAGATAAGTAATGGAAGAAGCACTGGGGAAGCCACATGGAGAGGCTGCATCTGGTGGTCCTGCCATGTAGGGTGGTCAGCACTCAGGCTACAGAAAGACCACCAGCCGAGGTTGGTGTTCCACCTGAACTGGAGAAGGAGCCCTAAATTGTAATCCAGACAGGGGGAAAAGGATTAGGAGAAAAAGAGAGGGAAGAGGGTGCAAGGTCTTTTGTCATGAGCAACAATGTCCAGAACACCTTTCTCCTCCTTTCCAGCTCGGTGATGTCTTGTGAATCAACCTCAGTTGAAGTTAAATCCTGGAATTTAACAGACACCTCTTTATGCATTTACAATGGTGTTTTTTGTATTAACTCTATTTATATATACTATTTTGTCTTATAATTGAAGACCCTAGCCGACTGACTTGGTGTATCCTACAATCTCTAGCATATAACTCCAAAATAAAATGATTCATCTTATATGAATTAAACATGAGTTAAAGACAGTATCCAAGTACTATTTTAATTTGCTAACTCGGTCTGTTTCCTTGTAGAATGTGAAATGCACAAAAAATGATATGAGTAATTGTTGGCACTGCTGTTTTCCCATTTGCCATGTTAAATCCTTATGACACTTCATAAAGTTGTTATTAAATTAAATGAGAGAACTCATGCAAAAAGCTTAATACATGTTTGCTATGTGAATGCATATTATCATTATATGAGTTATAATAAGTATGTGATATAATTATGTAGTTTTTAGTTCAGTACATACCAACTGTAAATTGAGTTTGTGGTAGACTGACTAAATGCTTGCTCACCAAGCCTGCTTCCTCCTTTGGGCACATGGGAAGTGTACATTTCCCTGCTCCTCTTGCATGTGGGTGGGACAGTGTGACTCAGTTCTGGCCAATGTTATGTGGGTAGAAGTTAGGTTCTGAAGGCTGACCCTAACATGCCCTGTGAAATTTTAACACTCACTCTCTCCCCTTACATGGGACCAGAAGAGAAGGATTCTCTGAAAAGAGGAGATGCTTGATGGAAAGGGCTTGGATCCCTGAGTCATGCATGGAGGAGAGCATCCTGACTCACATTAGGCAGAAATGTGCCAAGGCACTTAGGTTTGGGGAATGTGTTGTTATAGCATATGTGAGCCTATCCTTATTAATACAATGGTGTATTAATACAATATTTATTTTCAAATAACTAATTGCTGAATAAGGCAGAAGATTTGCACGTGAAAAAAAATCCTCTATACTGTGGGATTTTTGGAAAGCAGTACAGCATCATTCTGCTGGGACTTTAAGATTTAGGTTTGCACAGTGACAATAATGGCCAAGTTGGAACATGCATCAGGTGTGCCTGACTCCAGGACCAATATCTTCCTTCATCACTTTTTCCATCAATTTTGGGGGAGAGCCAGAAAAGGTGCCTTCTGCTAGGGTCAGTGCTAAGGCTTAAGGTCTCAGGGGCCAAATGAGGTTGAACTGTGGATTAGCTATGGGCTCTTGTAGATAAAGGATGGAGCAGAGCCCTAGAAGCAGTGCTGAAAATTCACAGTAGTGAGATGTGCATTGATAGGAAATCAAATTATGAGATCAGAAGCCAAATGGGAGAAAAGGGCAAGTATGTAGAGCCATAGAATTGACATCAAGAAAAGAGGAACCATGGGAGGATATTGGAAGCTGGTTCTAATGTGATATTGGCTAAGGGGGAAGCAATGATGGACAAGACACAGCAGGGTGGATTTAAGGCAGAGGAATGGTTATATCAGGAAACCTCAAAAAAATTTCCTGCAAACACTAACCCCAAACTTTTATTTAATCATTGCAGAATGCAGAAAAAATGTATACAGAGAGACTAGCTTTAGCATCACTCAGGGTGGTCATATTTGGGTTCTTGGTTATTCCAGAAAGATCAACTACAACATCACCAATTCTTCTGAGCTCTAATCACATTTGTTATAAGAGCTCACTCAGCTCTTGTTGGTACAGATACACAAATAGTAAATGCACATTGTTAGATATATTTTTGGTCTCCTAGAGGGTGGACTGCCTCTCCCTAATTTGTGTACTTACAATGGAATATCTATCATGGTACCCCAGTCTCTCCTATTGAACAAATGGGCCCCAAAGCCAACTTGTGCCAGTTGATCTTCTTTCAGGACATTGAATTTTGAGAGGAATAATGCAATTATGGAAAACACAGTTGAAGCTAACTCATCCAGGTGGTCTCTCAGGCTTAACTTATCCTCTCCAAACATGGTCCCAGAGTCTCCAGATAAAATGTGTGCACTATGCTGACTTTGGGGTGAGGTATGAAGTAAAGGAACTCATGATCAGGCCATGGTGGTTGGATAAGCTTGGAAGAGTCCAAGAAGCCACCTCCACAAAGTACGTGGAAACCAAGCACCAGATACACAATCAGGAATCTGACAAAGAGTTCAAGAAAAAGTGTAAGTAATCAAACTCAGAAATCATACTTTGGAAAAATTTCTTGATTAATCTAGAAAAGGAAGGTAGCTCAGTAAGAATTTTTTGTTGTTGCAAGTGACAGAAAACCAGTTTAAACTAATGTAAGGGAAAAGAGACTTTATTACTTTAATTGCATTGCAATAAGGATAATGATTAAATAATTTATCATCCACCTGGGACACTTCTGAGAATGAAAGTGGGAGCTGTTAATGGTCGAGCTGAGACAACAGGGTGTAAACTGGAACTGCCTGTGTAAACTGGGAGGTCTGCTCATCCTGGTGTTAGGAAATCAGGATGAATACAACCTAATAAGCTGCCAAGTTTGTCTCTCCCTTTCTTTGTTGCTTTTTTCTAAGTATCTAGAGTGGGCTGTACTCAAATAAGTTTATAGAGCCAGGGACACAGCTGGCAGAAGCTCCAGGCTCAAATTCTTTTTCCTTTCCTTTTTTCTTATTTTTTGGGGGTAATGGGAATTGAACCTAGGGGTGCTTTACCACTGAACTACATTCTTGGGCCTTTTTATTTTGAGATGGATCTTGCTAAATTTCTGAGGCTGGCCTCAGACTTGGGATCCTTCTGCCTCAGCTTCCTGAGTCACTGGGATTAGAGGTGTGCACCTCTCACCCCACTCCAGGCTTAAATTCTTAACAGCTTACCAGTCAGAAACACAACAGAGCCCTTCCATTTGCTCCAGTGTGAAGTATCTTGTCCGTGAATTCCATGTAATCTGGTCTCCTTCACATGAATTTCTGGATTCCTCTCTGTGAAAAAAGATGGTTTTCTACCACCAGTTCATCTTGGCTTATATGTCCTTCCTGCTTGGAGGACATGAGAGTACTATGATCAACAGTACCAATAGCTTGAAGCAGCATTTCCCCCAAGAGAAAGACTGTTATGGAAGACAAAACCATAAATATCCATGAAGACAGTCTTTTTATGGAGTGCCTGTTGCCAAGTTTGCTAGAGTGGGAACTGTTAACTGTTATATAAATACACTGGAGCTACCTGGGAATAGGGTAACAACCCTGTAGCCCTTGAAGCCCTTTGAAATCTGCCTTTTTGGGGGATGGTTTGGTTTGGGAATTGAACCCCGGACCTCAAACATGAAGTATTTTCCCACTGAGTTATATCCCACCCATAATCTGCTTTAACAAAGAGCCACATGGCTGCTTTATCCATTTATAATCCAGTACGTAGTATTCAATTACAGATGTGTGATGCCTCAGAGATCAATGTTCCTATGAGCCACTAGCACCTCTCAAATAAAATGAGGGTATTGGAGGTGCTATAGGAAGGATGGAGCTGGATTCTGCTCTGCTTTTTTCATTTGGCTTTGCCCTGAAAAGCCATTGGCAGAACCATAGACACTGGGCACCTTGAGTTTTAAATGAAGAATTAGGGAACAGCAAGGAAAGTAAGGACTCTATAGAAAATGATTGAAAAAGAAAAAAAGAAAAAAAAAAAAAGGATTGGTAGAAGCAATCCCAGATTAGCTAAACTCCCAGTTCTGCATCCACTGAATTCTCTGCTTCAAATCTGTTGCTGGAAACCACAACCATTTACGATGAAACTTGGAACGGAAAGAAGTGCTGCTTTCCATCCTGGTATGATCATCTCCACTTTGCAGAGGATTTCTTCATGTTAAAACTCATCAGAAATCTGCTTTTCCCCCAGCTCAACCCTTCCCTAGGAGACAGAGTGGATAAATGTGTGGGAGGCTGTCTGGGTGGCTATGGGTTCCACACCTGCACTGAGGCGGCTCAACCCAGGGAAGGAAGGAGAGTGCAATCCAACAAAACGTGATTTCACAGTGGGCCCCTGGCCATTCCAGGGAACACAGTGTTTGCAGGAGCGAGCTCTTCAACCTACAAATCAGCTGTGTCTTTCAGACAACTGCAGCCTTAACTCCAATAATAAACCAGCTCAGCCCAAGCCCTGTTGGAGCAGATAGGGTTATTCTGGCTGCAGTACTGACCATCCCCTGCAAGCCCTGCCCTTTGGAAGTAGCTGACAAGGCTGAAAATGCTGGAAGCTATAACCATTATTTGGGGCTCCACATTATACATGGGAGAGTCCACCACAGGTACATTCTCTCTTGCTGGGTTCTAAGTATCTGTGCAAACGACAGAAATTCTTCTGGGAACTAAACAGCGTGTGAATAGAGAAACATTCGTTAGCATTGTTTTATAATAAATTACTAACAAAATATACCATAGTCCACTTTGACCCAGAGTTCAAGATAAGGAGACAAATGACTGGTAGCTGTTTTAAGCATTTCAGTGATGGTGTGTGATCAGTGCGTACATTGCCCGTCCCATCTTGTTCATTTGTTCTTTCAAATGTTTCTTTCTCCTTTCATCATTCAAGTCAGAATCTTTGTTTTTAAGCTTTTTATTCAAGTATTTAGTGGTAATTGTGATCGCCTTCCAGACCGAGCTCCTCATTCATTCCTGGCCAGTAGCTCTGAGCCCCTCTCCAGCACACACCCTCTGCTGAAGGGAGATGCCGCCTCCAAAGTCATATTCCCTTCCCCATGGCAGCCCACATTTTAAAAGAAAGGACTGATTTACTGGGCAGAAATTGCAAAGACTTGGAGACCCTGCTTAAAAGAGATTATGTGGGGGCTGGAGCTGTAGCTCAGTGGTAGAACACTTGCCTGACATGTATGAGGCACTGGGTTCGATCCCTAGCACCACATAAAAATAAAAAAATAAAAAAAAAATTAAAAAAAGAGATTATGTGATCAATAGGAGCATGTAAATATCTAACCTCCAAGTTCAAATTTATTTTGACCCCAGAGGGTCATCCTAACTCCTGAGATCCCTGAAGGATGGTCTGAGGCCTTTGTGATTTTGTTTCATATTTCACCTGCTCTCTTTGCTCATTTTTACCTTCCTTTCGTCACAGATATCATTCCAAAGTGTGCCTACCTAAATAACTTCTTAGTTTTTTTTTTTCAGTACTAAGGATTGAACCTAGGGTTTCACATGTGCCAGGCAAGTGCTCTACAACTGAGTTACACCCCCAGCCCAATAAACTAGAACATGGATTTCTACCTACCTCAGTCTGCCTCCCAGAAGCCTGACCCTATATAACACAAATAGATACCACATAACAAAAACTCTGAAAAATGCATTAATTATAATTGTACAACCTGATGAATTTTTACAAAATGAACCCACCCATACAACCAGCCTCCAAATCAAGAATATACCACAAGTTGCATGTGGTGGTACAGGAGAGGATCTCAAGTTCAAGCCCAGACTCAGTAATTTAGGGAGTCCCTAAGCAATGTAGTGAGACCCTGTCTCAAAATAGAAAAGGGCTGGGGATGTGGCTCAGTATGCCGCTGGGTTTTTAATCCTCAGTACCAAAAAAAAAAAAAAAAAAAAAAAAAAGGAATACCCCACATGCTTTCTTCTCATCACTCATCACTTCTAAGAGATGGTCTGCCTTGCCTGTCCTAGTGCTTTATATAAATGATATTGTATTGTGCATTCCATTCTATCTAGCTTCCATTGCTCAACATTTTGTTGTTGGGATTTGTTGGTGTTGTTGCATAATTTGTACACAATTCACTACCATTCCACAGTGAGGATGATTTAGTTTATTTTTTAGCTTTTTGGTTGACAAACATTTGAGTAGTTCCACTTGAGACAATTATGAGTGGCAGCATAATGAGCATTCTAGAAAATGTCTTTGATTGGACATAAGCACTCCTTGCTGTAGGGAACTGCATGTTTTTAGTTTTAGTAGACACAGTTCCGACAGTTTTCCAAAGTTGTGATACCAGTTTATACTGCCATTTGCAGTACAGGAGCATTAGGACCCACACTTGGTGTTCTCTATCCTTTTAATCTTAGCCACAAAGCAAGCTGCATGGTAGCTATACACTGGGGCCTTCATTTGCATTTCTCTGGAGACAATGAAAATGAACATATTTTCATGTGTTTATGGCCATTTGGATAGTTCAAGCTTTTGCCCGTTTTCTGTTGGGTGGTCAAGATCTTCTTTTCTTTGCCCTTGACCAGTGGGAACCCCTATGGAGGCCATCTTTGGTAGAGAGGGAAGGAGGGGTGGTATTTTTTAGAGGACAAAAGTAGGAGCTAGGTAAAGAAAGCATGCAGAGGAATACACAGATGATAAAGGAGGGCTTCAAAGCTGCTGCTGGAGAAAGGAGGTAGAAAAGAGATTCATCCACGGCAGCAAAGCCATAGACTCGTGTGGGGAAAAGTAGACTGAGGTGGGGAGAGGAGCTGCGGACACAGATGGGATCCAGCTGTTGGACTCCGCAAAGTCAAGTGGTGGCTTTGGGTGGGTGCCAGAAAGAATCACAAGAATCCACTCAACTGCTGAGACTCTGCACACATGAGAAATGTTCTTCCAATTGCCAGAAGAGTTAGAAAGGACTGTGTTTTCTGGATAGTATCCAAAAAAGAGATTCAAGTGAAACAGAATAGTCGTTGGTCTTGTGTAACCAGCAGACTGAGTGAGTGGATAGCGTGGTTTTATAGCAGGAGAGAAGGTCCAAACCTTTTTCAAGCTCAGTCAACCACCACATGTGAGCAATAAATAACAAGGGCAGAGTGACCTAAAACACAAAAACATGGTTATCCAGGCAGCTCTGTTCCCGGGGAGCAGCCCACAAGCCTGACTCCAGGAGGGACTTGGAGTCAAATCCAGAGTGTCTTTGCAGCTTTTTTCTGCCTTTCTATGAAATTGGCCCTCCACACACCTCAGCTGCAGGGCTGGACCCATCCTTACCTGCTGCAGGGAATTTTAAAGCTACTTTGGGTCCTGGTTTTCTGTCATTTTGACCTGAAAGAGCTCTCAGGTCCCTATGGATGACACTAAAAACTGGGATCCCATTTTATTTTTTTCAGACTCCCATCTGGGCATTGTGCTCCAGAGAAGATCTTATTTCTTTGCAACTATTAGGTTCTCTTGAGAGAAGTTTTTATTTTAGGCAAACCTAGTCTAACCTACTGAGCCCATAGGAACCTTGTACCTGTTAGCTAATGGATAGGGACTGCAGACAAAAAAGTCATTTCATGAATTCATTTAGAGAGGTATTTATTGAGCCTCTGCTATGTTCTTGGTGATCTGCCCCCTAGGGAAATAGCAGGAAGCACAACAGACAAGAGTTCCTGGAGTTTTTTGGTTCTGGTGGGTCAGGTGGACAGTCACCAGGTGGCTGCTATAAAGCATAACATCGGGGAGGTTCAGTCTCCTTCCCCTCGAGGGAGTAAACTTGTCCAATGTTTTATAGAAGAAGTAATTGAAAAATGCAAAGCCCAGTTTCTCCATCAGTGGTTGTCAATTGGGAGTGCTTTTGCTTTCCGGGGACATTTGGTAATGTCTGGAAAGATATTTGGTTATTACAAGTAGGTGCTCCAAGCAACTAGTGGACACAGTGCTCCACAGCAGAGTGATTGAGCTCATTTTATAGTAATGCGGGGTTTAGGAACTTTGACACCACCTGGGAAATATCGTTCCTAAATATTCTATAGTACCCAAGATAACACCTCCAACCCTGCACACCACAAAGAATTATCTAGTCCCAAACTTCAATAGTTCTGTAGTCAAAAACCCTGTTCTGCAAGAATTCCTGGCTCTGATTACTCTAATTGATCAGTTCCTGTGGGCCAAGCCTTGTGCTAAGAATTTTCATTGTCTAATTTACTCATCAAGGAAGTACGATGAGTTCTGTTGTTATTTCATAAAGTCCCAAGTTAAAGAACCTCTTTACAAATTATTATAAATAGATTTATGGAACCTTGTCTATTTAAAGACCTTGTCTATTTAAAATGGATATATTCACACTGGGTGTGGTGATACTTGCCTGTAATCCCAGTGACTGGGGAGGCTGAGGCAGGAGGATTGCAAGTCTGAGGTCACCCTGGGCACCTTAGTGAGACATTGACTCAAAAATAAAAAAGAAAGGGGTGGGGGCTGGGGTTGTAGTTCTGTGGTAATGCACCCCTGGGTTCATTCCTCGGTGCTATAAAAAAAAAATACAGACACAGAACAGAGCACATTTTATATACCAAATGCTGACAGGTCATGCTGGCTGCCCATGGCACAACTATAGGGAACAGAATTCTGTGTACTCACACTGTGGAGAAAGACACTTACTGGAGTTGTGAGCCTCCAGTGGTCTTCCTTACAGAATGTGACTTGTGGGGCTTCCCCTTTTGACCTTCTGCCAGGCAACACAAGCTGTTACCACAACAGGATACTCTCCAAAATATTAGTCAACTCTATTTGCATGTGAAGGAAATGAGACTTTGAGACTTTCATGGGGGACACCACCAAAGTGAGAGACAAAGCCTGTTACATTATTTTAACTTAGACCAGTGCTTTTCTATCTATTCCCCTGTTTCCCCCTTCTTATTAAAGAGGAGCAAAAAAGCAAAGAATTAAAAAAAAAATAAGACAGTCTCAATCCGGGAAAAATGTACTTGAACATAGGTATGAAAAGGTAGAAAAAACATCTTCAAAAAATGTCTAAATTCTCACTGAATGTAGCAGTTCAGTTTCAGGGAGCTGGACATGACTTATGATACATGGGTTCAGAATTTTAGAATGTTGTCATCAAGAGCTCTTGGTCTATCTGAAAAAAAAAAAAAAAAAAAAAAAAAAGCATGGAATGGAACCCAAAAGAAGTGTCCTAAAATTCAGAAGTTTCTTCCATGTGGCTGGCAGCTGGAGGTTGTCTTTGCCCTAGGACTTACCAGTGAATCAGAAAATACCCGAAAGTTTGGATCTATTGCCACATTGTCCACGTAGGACAAAACCAAACCAACATTCACCTCGTTTAAGAATTACCAAGAGGGCCGGGCGTGGTGGCACACGCCTGTAATCCAAGTGACTCGGGAGGCTGAGCCAGGAGGATCACGAGTTCAAAGCCAGCCTCAGCAACTTCGCGAGGCCCTAAGCAACTCAGTGAGACCCTGTCTCTAATAAAATACAAAAATAGGGCTGGGGATGTGGCTCAGTGGCCGAGTGCCCCTAAGTTCAATCCCTAGTTCCAAAAAAAAAAAAAAAAAAAAAAAACAAAGATTACCAAGAGAAGCAAGGAATTCGTCTTATCTATTTTAAAGGCAGGAAGCATTGGAAAGGTTTGTAGAGACACCTCCCTTCCCTGCAAACTGGCTGAAGAGCTGAACGGGAACTGTTAAGAGGGAAAGAGGGAAGGGTAGATTTGGGGTTGGTGGATTTCTTGTGTGTGCCTTCAGCATTGGTGAGAGAGGATGGATGATGGTCTTCCTGCAAGGAGGAGACTAGATAGAAAAACTCTCTTGGGCCCAGGTCATACGTCTTTTGTTTTGTTTTATTTTAGGTGAACTCAAATGCTTTAATAGCAGGTGAGTATGGAAATGTGGGAAGATAGCAGGGCTGGGCTGAGGCCCTGAGAGGTGGGGCTCTGTGCACTCTAGAATGCCTGGTCTCCTAAGACATTCCAACTCCATTAGAGTTTGTGTCAAAACAAAACAGAAGAAAACCACAGCCTCAGTGAAACAAAACACCTCTGTGCAGGCCTAGAACCCCCTCAGCCCACACATAATCCCTGATTGAAAGACGGAAGCTAGCAACCCAGGCCTCAGCATCTTCTGAAGGTCAGGGTTCTCCCAGCGACTGCTGCTTCCACTTGCCACGTTAGTCCTGGGTACAGTCCCACTGGGTCAACTTACCAAGAATATCGTGGCAATTCTTCCTGGAGATGAGTGTAGAGTGAATCATGTCAATATATTCAGATTTGGCTATGTAATAGGTTAGGGTTTAGAATCTATGCCAGTTCATAGAAATTAGAGGCAATTTTATACTAATCAATTCTGTCTCGATATGAACATATGTTGACCTCTAGAGTTATTTAGAATGTAGCCAAATGGTAGAATATGTATTCATATTCATAGCAGGCACAAGAGCCTGGGTTCAATCTCTAGCATAAAAAAAAAAATCAAATTTTACCTCTTTACCAAAGCTAACACCATTAAGCCAATAATCATAATATGCATTTGCTATCCTTTCTTTGTGTCAGGCACCCCATGCTTCTTTCTTTCTGTTGAATTTCATCTTTGCAATGACCCTCTAAGGTACCTACCTTAGTGTTTGGTGTTTTCTCCTCATTACAAGGATAAGGATGCTGAGGCAGAGACAAGTCCACCCACTCTCTCTCATCATCCCAGATGCAGAACACTTATAAAAACTTAAATATAGAATATAATATAGCAGATAATTGTATGATATTCTGCATAATATAATGAGGTTATATTGTAATAATTATAATGTAATTATTTAAATTGATATAATGGCATACATGAGCTCTAGATTATTATTTCCAACCTATTTTAAGGCACTGGATTCAGTTTGGTTGAAATAATCACAAAATGCAACAATTGGGACTTAATGGGTTAAGCCACTTTGCAGTCACTCAGTTAGTGGCAGAGATGGGATCTGAACTCAGGAGGTGTGGCCAAGGTATCATCCATAAATTCAACTATTATCAAATCTCTGCTTCCCCCACCAGTTTCCACCAGTGGAGGAGTGACCCCAGAGACTTAAACCTACAGGCACGCCTTTTCCCACTACCTGGCAGGTAGAGACTCAGCAGCTGAGTTCTTTGTAGTCTCCTGGCTCAGTTTCCTGTGGAAGTATTATTATCACTGCTGAAGCTCCTCAGAACAATGGTGGGGGTTCAGAGCAAAGGTCTAACTGCATGCTGATGACCATTTATCTCACTGGGCATGGGGGAGAATGTCCGGGGTATGCAGGGGCAGGCTGCCGGGGAGTCCTGTTTTCATGAATTCATGATGCACCCTGGGAGGATGAGTTAGAAGTGATGGCTGTATCTCAGGGCTAAGACTCCCCAAACAGTGGGGGACTGTGGCTTCCTTTTGACCTCCAGGCAGCATGACAGATATGCAAGGCAATTGCCAAAAGGTGTGAAAAGATTTTGGGATAGCATCTGGGAATTAACAAAAAAAAAAAAAAAAAAAAAGAATTTTTAAGACCAATGCTATGCAAGTTGTTTTCAGTCTCACTACCCCAGGGACTTGTATCAGGGACATAAGGAGACTATTAGTGAATTCAGTAGAATAGGAGAGATAGGCTAATAAGCACCCTTAGGCAGTGGAGGCAGCAGTGCTGTCCTGCTGTGACTTAAAAAAGGAGTTTGGTCCAAGTGGGAGGACATTTCTACAACTTCAGCCTTTAAATAGGCTATAGTTGTTGTCATTTGTAATCCATTTTCTCCCTGCCTGGCTAAGGCCTGGGTTCCTCTTTGGCAGTCTGGACTTCCTTTGGTTATTTCTGGCCCTGCAGATCCCCTGGTTTCCATCCCGTCTTCCACTTTGCTCTGCTGTCCAAATGCAGGGTCTGCCTCCTCCTGAGGACAGGCAGCAGGCTCATCCTTTACCATGGTGGGCATGTGGTAGATATGCAAGCTCTCTCTCTCTCCTTGCTGTCTTCTGAGGTCTCCAGGAGCCTCAGGAACAGAGAATTACCTAGGGAAGCTCAAGGTCATTCAGTCTACCAACCATGATGCACTGCTTGATTTACTGTGGTGTAGTCATTGCAAAGTTGGGCAGCCTGAGAAGTGGCTGTTGCTTCCTTAGTCTGACTGAGAAGGAGGGGAGAACTCTGTGTTCCCCTTGGCTTTCTTCTCCAGGCTGCAGGCTTTATCCAGGGAGCAGATGTCAGGACAAGCACCCTGATCACTTCATCCTTTGTCTTTCTTTCCATTAATCTTCTCTCCATAAGACAAGGTGAGATTTTCTCTAACCTCCTGAACTCCAGAGTCATTTTTTTTTTTTTTTTTTTTTTGCGGTGCGGGGGATTGAACCCAGGGCCTTGTGCTTGCGAGGCAGGCACTCTACCAACTGTGCTATATCCCCAGCCCACCAGAGTCATCTTTAAGCATGGAGCTGCAAACCTCTTGGCCTGCTTTTTATGGGCAGAAAGGGAAGCTTCAGAAATTCAGCAAACTAGTCCACCAGGCCTATTTTTGATATCGTAACAGGCTCTATAGATGAAGAGCTGTAGCAAACCCTCATTTTCTGTCCCCAGACAGCCCCATGTTCTTGTCTTTTTAAAGAGAGCAGGTGCACTGTGTCCATCACCCTGAGGTTTCAGAGAGCTTCATCCTCAGAGGCGAGAGAATGCAATAAAATATGATTCAGGGAGAAATCAAAGTGCATAGCTTTAACATTTACAAAACATTTGGGAACTGTTAACACCTAACCATTCCTTCAAGACCTCTTTTATGTTGAGGATTAACACAGATTAACTGGAAGCCTGTGTCTGTTCCGGAAGTTGATTCATGTTCTACCCAAATTGACGATGCATCTTCAGCAACAAGGTGCCCAGTTCCTTTGCTCTGATCAGCGTCCACAGAAGTTGGATCCTTGTCTATGGGTCTTTCGGTAAAAAGTTAAGTCACATTCAGCAAGTAACCCAGGGAGCCTATTGGACAATACAGGGTTGAAAACACTCAGTTGACGGTTGGAAAGCGCTACCAAGGGGCCTGCTTTGCTGCTCTTGAGCTCTGGGATTTAAGTTTACTTAGGGTGACTCATTTGAAGTATTGGACTTTGGTTCCTTGTTACATGAAACACTCTCCTTAAGGTCTATTCTCCATCTATGTCGCTGTACAAAAGAACACTCAGTATTCCTCATTCATAATGTTAAGAAATGCTGCCCCCTGCTGTTTTGCAGTATTTGTTTAGTTTTAAAAGAAGTTCTTAATTTTAAATACATTGAATGTTAAAATTTTGTTTTAATCATTTTTTATGGCTTACCCATTTTATCAACTTCTAGCACAAAGCAAGTAGTCAGAATCATAGCTACTGCTGCAACTGATTCAGTGAAAAAAAAATATGTAAAACATCCCTAAGTGAAATGTAAATGCAACTATTCCTACTTTAGTGAGAAAGACAGACAATAATTGCTAATCCTCATTGCTAAGATTCTCTTGAAATCCTGGACCTGTAACATGAACTTAGACTTACTCGGCTTAGACCAAAGATTCCTGATCTTTGATTTAGTAAAGAACAAAGTCCCTTCTAAATACCAGCCTCATTCTGTTAAAGCGGTCATCCTTTCACTCGTGATGCTGAATCTGTGCAGATGAACTACACTGTTGTAGCCCATAAGCCACTTGTGGACACTGCTCCTTAGACATTTTTGGAATTGTGGGATTCTCTAAGGGACAGTGAATTCTCTAAGGGACAGAGAATTGTACCCAGAAACAAATTCCAGTGCCTAGGAACACTCAAGGACTTAAAATGATTACCACTGCTCGGTTCCCTGAGTCACATTGTATGTGAATGTCCGTCTTAGCTTTCTTTATAAACAAATTTACCAAATAATTAAAAAATAAATGTTCTTGGGCTGGGGATATAGCTCAGTGGGTAGAGTGTTTGCCTTGCATGCACATAGGCCCTGGATTCAATCTCCAGCACCACAAAAAACAAAAACAAATGAAGAAAAACTACACACACAAAATAAATATTCTAACAAAAGATAATCTACATATGGGGAAAATACACAAATAAGTGTACAGCTTAGTGAATTATCAAAAAATAAGCCCAACCCAATAACCTATACCTGGGTCAGGAAAAAGAATGTTAACAGGATCCTACAAAATCTCCTAGGTTCCCCTCCTAATCTCTGCTCCATTTTTTCTCCCACAGGTAACCTTTGTCATGACTTCTAACACCATGGACTTATGCTGTTAGAGTAAGGGACATGGTCTGCTTAAAAATGGGAGGGGATGTCACATGGGTTTGTTACATATGCAAAAATACATTGAGCTCTGTATTTTAAACGTGTGCATTTGCTGCATGCAAATTGTACCTCACCATTTATTCCAGCTTCTTATTCATTTATTCCCAATGATAGGGTTGGCCCCAAATAACCTTCCTCTTATGCTAATACCTTACATAATCACAGTACAAGTATTTAACCAGGAAAATTAAATTAAAATCAGTATTACAGTGTTAACTAAAATGCAGACCTCAATTAAGTCAGTTTTTCAACTATTGTCCTGTGATGATTTGGATGTGAGGTGTTGCCCAGGAGCTCACATGTGAGACAGTGCAAGAAGGTTCAGAGGAGAAATGATTGGGTTGTGAGAACCTTAATCCAATCAGTGAACTGATCCCCTGAAGGGATTGATTGAGTGGTAACTGAAGGCAGGTAGGGTGTGACTGGAGGAGGTGGGCATTGAGGGGCGTGGCTTTGGGGTATCGCTTTTGTGTCTGTCTAGCGGAGTCTCTCTGTTTCTTGATCATCATGTGAGCTGCTTCCCTTTGCCATACTCTTCCACCATGATATTCTGCCTCACCTTGAGCCCTGAGGAATGGAGCCAACCTCCTATGGACTGAGACTTCTGAAATCATGAGCCCTCAAATAAACTTTTCCTACTCTACAATGGTTTTGGTTGGGTCTTTTAGTCACAGCAGTGAAAAAGCTGACTAAAACATGTCCTCTTTCTGTTCCAGGATCCTATTGAGTATTTCACATCCCATTTGTCTTATTTCTCTTCAGCCCCTTCCAGTCTAAAATCATTCTACCTGGGAGCAGAACTTTCCACACCTTTGTTTTTAGATAGACCCACAAATTCACTCACACTCTGGAATTGCATGATGTTCAGCAGCTTCTCCGAGATTGGACTTGGATTTCCACCATCTTCTCTAGGTTTTCTCTGCAAGGTTCCCTTTGTCCCATTATAATCACCCATAGTCACCAAGGAAATGTGCCCCATTCCTTCTCTTAAGGAGTAGCTGTGCCAGGGCAGGCTGACCCTGCTCACCCCAGGGGCATTTTCTCCACCTTGTGTCTTGGAAATTCAAAAGACATCTTCACTGTCACCTCAAGGTTGGCTAAATAGTGGCCCTGATGTCCTGCCATCTTTACCACTGCTTACCTTTGTCAACTTTGGCAGGGTGTGGTGAGCTTGGAATGGCTTAGATGTCATTACTGTAACCAGAAATGGCTCTGTGGCCTATGACCAGGTCAAGTAGGCTGGTGAGAAGGCAATGAGGAAATGCGGCTGTGAGAGAGAATGGTGAGTGCAAGTGGGAAGGGGTGAAAGGGGAAGGGCACGCTTTCAACCCTGCTGCAAGTCAGGCACTTCATCCGCATCTCCTTCACCTCATTAGGTGAACATTGCACTGTCTGTTTTGGAAAGGAATAACCTGAGACTGAGTAACGTATTTAAGTTCAGACAACTGAGTGTCAGAATTTGTGATGTTTGTATAGATTGTCCATTAATATGACCTTTGGCACCTCTGTGCTTCCATGCACATAAATGAGACTAGCAATATAAGAATAAGAGAAAGAGATAGTCAGTCTTCCTGAGAATACACCATGTGTCACTCAATTCATGTACATTATTTTAGTCCCCGTGTCAGCTCTATCAGTCAAGTTCTACCATTACGCCTACTTACAGGCGACGGAACTGGAGTTCAAAGGCTGGTATACGTTTCCCATGATTAATTCAAGTTAGATCATAAAATGGCCAAGTGCCTGTACCTTACTCGCATTGATTACAGCAGTGCCCCGGCCTGGAGAGACTGTACCAGGAGGGACACAGCAGTAGAGGGACACTATCTTTGCATGTGGCACTTGACTACCACTTCTGTGATAGTGGACGCTCAGCTCCAATCCTTCCATCAAAGCTCTCATCTAATTACTCCTGCATCAGTCAAGATAGGCTAGGTTTTACTGAAGGAAAAAATCTCAGGGGCTTAAAACAACAAAATTTTGTTTCAAATGTCAGCTGAGGAGCTCTGTTCTGATCTGTCCATCCTCAGACCGATGGAGTAACATTTGTCATTACAATGCAAAAAACAAAAACAAAAACAAAAGCACCATAAACAAACAACAACCCCCCTATCAAGAAAACCAAAACACAAAACAAAATGAAACCAAAAAGCCCTGGAACTGTGCTGTCCAATACTTAGCCTCTAGCTCCTGTGGCAATTTAGATCTAATTTAAAAGTCACTAAAATAAAATTAAAGTTTCAATCCCTAGTTGCATTGGCCATGTTTCAGGTGCTCAATAGCCACCTGAGGCTCCTGCTACCATATTGCATAAGGCAGACTGTCCCATCTGCAGGACTGTCCACATCTGTGTTCCATCTGTGGACATTGTTGCTCTAGAGTAGATCCCACTGTTCTGACTCACAAATAAATGGCACATGTTTTCTTCCACACAAAATTTGCTAGTTGAAGTTTGGGATGGAGAGCTGAATGTTAAAAATTAAGCTAAACATGGGAAACATAAAAGCATTCCATTTTAAAATTATCTTTCTGATCCTATCTATATAACTTGCTTCTTTCCCAACTGTCTTACTTGTTCTTGTCACTGTGCATTTAGAGCTGGGCTGATTTAGTTCTGGATCCTAGTTCTTAAAACAAAGTGGCTTGAAGGTCTTGTTCCATATGCACTTCAGTTTTTTGTAATGTGACTCTAATAAATCTTTCCTTACAGATTTATTTTAACATTAGAATCTGTAACATTAGAGTGCTCGGGTGATGAGGCAGTTGTAGCTGCATCCGCTACTGTGGTTGTTACCGTAAAGAATTTTGCTTCCTGATCACTTTTTTCCAAGCCCAAGAGTTCTAACTCTGCGAGGCTCTCGAAAGCTGTTTTACGATTCCTTAACAATATCCCATTTTACATCTAGACTTTATGTATGTGTATGTGTGTGTATAAAATCTGTCTATTACATATATGCTCTATTATATATGTGTGTGCATGTTTTATTTTTGTAGAATTTTTAATTTGTTCTTTTTAAATATACATGACAGTAGAGTCTATTCTGTCATATTTATACAACCAAGAAGGATATCTTATTTTAATTAGGATCCCAGTCTTATGGATGTTCACGATGTTGAGATTCACTGTGGTATACTCATATATGTACATAGGAAAGTTCTGTCCAATTCATTCCACTGTCTTTCCTATTCCAATCCCTCCTCCCTTCCCTTCATTACCCTTTGTCTAATCCAATGAACTTCTATTCTTCCTCTCTCCCTTCCTATTGTGGGTTAGCATCCACATGTCAGAGGGAACATTCTATCTTTGGTTTTTTGGAATTGGCTTACTTTACTTAGCATGATAGTATCCAGACCATCCATTTACCGGCAAATGTCATAAAGTCATCCTTCTTTAAGGCCAAGTAATATTCCATTGTGTATATAAACCACATTTTCTTTATCATTTATCTGTTAAATGGCACCTCAGTTGGTTCCATAGCTAGCTACTGTGAATTGAGCTGCTGTAAACATTGATGTGACTGCATTACTGTAGCATGCTGATTTTAAATACTTGGAATATATACGAAGGAGTGGGGTAACTGGGTCAAATGGTGGTTCCATTCCTAGTTTTTTGAGAAATCTCAATACTGCTTTCCAGACTGGTTGCACCCATTTGCAATCCCACCAGCAACGCATAAGTGTACCTTTTTCTCCACATCTTTGCTAACATTTATTGTTATGTGTATTCTTGATAATTGCCATTCTGACTAGAGTGAGATGAAATCTCAGTGTAGTTTTTTTTTGTTTGTTTGTTTGTTTGTTTGTTTGTTTCCGGTGCTGGGGATTGAACCCAGGGCCTTGTTCCTGCAAGGCAAGCACTCTACCAACTGAGCTATCGGTGTAGTTTTAATTTGAATTTCTTTAGTTGCAAGAGATGTTGAACATTTTTTCTTATATTTATTGACTGTTCATATTTCTTCTTTTGAGAAGTATCTCTTTTGTTCCTTTACCTAATTACTGATTGGATTATTTGGGGTTTTTTTGGTTATTGTTATTAAGCTTTTGAGTTCTTTGTATATCCTGGAAATTAATGCCTTATCTAAGGTGTTGGTGGCAATAATTGTCTCCCATTCTGTAGGCTCTATCTTCACACTCTTGACTATTTCCTTTGCTCCTAAGAAGCTTTATATGTTTTATTTTTTATTTTTTATTATTTTTTAACCAGAAAAGGTGTGACTACACATTTTAACAAAAACAAACGTAGAATTGATGTGGGTATTTTTTTTATTATCATTTTTTTAATCTAGCTTAACCTAGATTAAAACCTAGGTTTGGTTTTGGAATACATTTGTTTTATTTTTTATTTTTAGCTTTATATGTTTTAAATTATATATTTCTATATAATTACACTTTGCATATGTAAAATGGATAAGTGTAAAATACATATATTTGATTACATATATAATTTTTATAATGTGTATAACATTCTATTGTGGGGCTGAAATGCATGGATTTCACTTCACTTAATATTTATTAATGATTAATTATGATCATCATAATTGATCATTATTAAAAGCCCAATACCAACCTTTAGAAAGATGTTATGAATCAAAATGAAGTCTGTAAAAATTAAAAAGAAAGAAAGAAAGAAAGAAAGAAAGAAAGAAAGAAAGAAAGAAAGAAAGAAGTTATGAGAAAAATCTTCATAAATTTCTGGAGATGGAATAAATTGGCAGAACCACTTTTAAAGGGAATGTGGCATTATCTCATAAAGGTAAGTTTTCTTAATCCCTAGGATACAACAGCCCTATTCCTGTGTTAGCATCATTATTCACAAGAGTAGGAAATTGACAACAATCTAAAAGCCCATTGTTCAAAGAATAAATAACTAGACACAATTCTGTACAATTGAATGCTACATACCACTGAAAATCAATGACAGTGTAACTGAATGTATCAATATGAATAAATGCTCATAACATTGATTTTTAAAAGTTCAAGATAAGTAAAACTGGTCTGTTTATGTATGTGTGGGTGCCTATGTGTGTGTGTGCAGATGTGTATCTGTAATTAGTTATCAGTATTCTGGTTCGCAGCCTGGTGCCGATTTGCACATGTCATTTTGTTAAATGACATCATACTAAGGAAAATTGGCCAAGCACGGGACAGTGATAGTGGTGTGCCATGAACTGAGAGTTCAGGTGGGTCCAATGAGAGCACTTCATGCACACTGACCGCCACACCAGGTGCCTTCTTATCGACTATCTTCAGTTGTCTCCGCTTTTCTCTCTGGGTGGTACCTAACTTGAGCCCGTTTGGCCCTTCATTTTAAGACTTGGAGGAAACATCACAAAACAGGGCAGAGAGCCAACTTCCTCAGCAGCAACCAAGGGTTAGAAATCACACCAGGAAGCACAGAGGAATTAGCTTCTTACAAGGTGAAACATGACCAGTGGAAACAAAAGGAAGAAGGGAGGTGGAGTGAATTCCCCCTCCATTCTCTCTTCCAGAGACTGCTGCAGGGGTGGTTGTCTGTTGCGACCCTTTTAGAGAGATCCCCATGCAAAGGAAACTTGCTATGCTTCTCTGCGATGTGCAGTGGAATCAGTTGTAGCCAGCATGGAACTCAGCCCTTTGTGTGGCTTTTAATTTTTCCTGATTCCACGTTTCCTCTCCTTTCTTTTCCTCTCACTGCCCTGGGCTTTATTTTTAGGATATTAATTCTTGTTTCAATCTCTGCTTTTTGGACAACCTAGACTAACACAAAAGATTCACTTAAGACACTAATATTAACTGCTCATGTCTCAAAGTGAACCTAACTTGCGCCCTCTTAATCCAGCCCTCTTTCAGGAACACCTTATATAACCCTCCCAATGCCTCTATGAAATGGTTTTACCTGGAGATGAAGAAATGGTCCCTTGGAGATTTCCATGACTTCCTTAATACCATACAATCAGTGGGATTCTTTATTTTAGGAACAAGCTGGTACTGTTCAGGCCCATTTTTATGTAGGATTCCTTAGAGACTGCTTCTTCCTAAATCCACAAACATTAATGACTTAGACATGCAATGTCTGTAATATCCATGCAACCAGGGATTAACACCAGAAATTAAACATGAAACTTAATGATAAAAAGTTGTTGAAATGAGGAACTTGTTAACAATATGGACAAACAGAACAAATTCTCCTACCTTTTTGTATTGTTAATGGAAGAATTGAAAAATATTGGTCAAAAGATAGTTTTGTGATGAAAATAAACTCATGAAAATGTAAAGGGTAATTTCAGAGAAAAAGTCGCCTAAAGCAATTTGTGTAAATAATGTAGGTAGGCTGTCATCTATTTCTGGGTTGTGAAAACATGTAGTGAGTTGAAATTGCATTAAAAAAAGGAAAGAAAGAAAAGAAAAAGAGGTAAAAAAAATGTTATGGGGGAGGAGAAAAGGAGCTAACCAAATATCTAATATATGTTAGGCTTTGAAATAAGTGCTTTATGCTTATTGCTTCATTTATTTATTATTAAATTATACCAGACTGTATTAGTCTTCTATTGCTATGGTACAAATTTTGTTAAATATAAATAAAAATAAAGCAGAAAAAGGATAGAACTGTCATTATCTGTTTGCACATGAGAAAAGTGTATACTGAGCCAAGTGTGGTGATACATGTCTGTAATCCCAGTGGTTCAGGATGCTGAGGCAGGGGGATCACAAGTTCAAAGCCAGCCTCAGCAATTCAGTGAGGCCCTATGTAACTTAGCCAGATCATGTCTTAAAATAAAAAATAAAAATGGCTGGGGATGTGGCTCAGTGATTAAGGGCCCCTGGGTTCAGTCCCCAGGACCAAAAGAAGAAAAGTAAAAGACTAAAGAAAAGTGCATACTGTTTTGGGAAGTTTTTCTTTTTGAGTGTGAATGTATGTGGATGTATATGAGGTAATGATATATGTCTTTTCTGTGGTTAAACAATTGTGGGTTTTTTTTTTTCTTTGTTTTTGGTTTTGGTTTGTTTTGGTATCAGGGGTTGAACCCAGAGACACTTAACCATTGAGTCACATCTCCAGCCCTTTTAAAATTTTTTTAATTAATTAATTAATTAATTAATTAATTTAGTTAGTTAGTTACTGGGGATTTCACCCAGGGTCTGAGCTACATCTTCAGTCTTTTTATTTTTTGAGACAGGGAATCACTTAGTTACTTAGGGCCCTGCTAAATTGTGGGGGCAGGCTTAAACTTTCAGTCCTCCTGTCTTAGCCTCCCAAACTGCTGGGATCATAGGTATATGCCACCACATCTGTCAAAAAGTGGTTTCTAAACCACCAATGTATTATTTGACAATATCCTCTGGCTTAAAAGAAAACAAAGTAAAACATGTTTTTGGAGATAGAGACACATAGGTGAATTGCCCAACCATAATTTTTAGGAGCTCAAGTTGGTGTTATGGTTTTAGATATTAGGTATCCCCCAGAATTCTTGTGTGAGACAATGCCACAAAGTTTAAGAGGTGAAATGGCCAGGTTATGAAAACTTTGACCTAATCAATGCATTAATCCCCTGTTGGGATTGACTGGTTGGTAACTGTAGGTAGGTGGGGTATGACTGGAGGAGGTGGGTCACTGGGGGTGTGCCTTTGGGGTATATATTTTGTCCCTGGAGAGGAGCTGTTTCTGCTTCCTGGTTCCATGTCCCCAGCTGTTTTCCTCCACCATACTCTTCCGCCATGATGTTCTGCCTTCCCTCGGGCCCAGAGCCACAGGGTCCAACATCCATGGACTGAGACCTCTGAAACCATGAGCCCCAAATTGAACTTTTCCTTCTTTAATTGTTCTTGTCAGGTCTTTTGGTCATGGCAGTGAAAAAGCTGATTAAAAGAGTCAGCTTGCAGGGGCTGGGGTTGTGGCTCCATGGTGGAGCACTTACCTAGCATGTGTGAGGCACTGGGTTTGATTTTCAGCACCACATAAAAATAAATGAAGAAAATAAAGGCCTATCAACATCCAAAAAAGATTAAAAAAAGAAAAAAAGAGTCAGCTTGATCACTTACTGCTCTCCAGTAGGAGAGTGTTCTGGAAAGGGCTTAGAGCATCTCCACATTTTCTCTTCATGAGGAAGCCCACATCTCTAATTTACAAAACATCACTGGAATGCATTTTGTCTTCTCCCTGCATGCTTCTGCCCATGATGGACAGGACCCTATTGACCTTCCCACCTGGTTCTCACATAACCATCCATCATGACATCTTTCTTATTCTCTTCACTCCTGGGAAATCTTAGAGCTATTAAGGGATCAGAGCTAACCCTTGACTCAGAGTCTGACACATCTTTGGTATGGAACAATGTTTATTCTCAGGATGATTTCTTTCCAAATGGTTCACACCTGAGACCTGAGTAAATGCCCAAGCTTAAGGGAGATTCTTGGGGCGGAGAAGACAAGGTTTTCCTCTAGTTGTGGTGACGTGGAAAACAAACTCAGAAGGAATTTGAACTCCGTTTTGGCAAGGATCCTCCATTTTTTTTCCAGACTTGCTGCCAAAACACAGATTCAATCTGCCTTTTGCAGGTGTTTGTGTGACACAGTGGGAGTCATTTTGTGGCGGGAGAAGAGTGGGCTGGACAAGACCTGGCTTAATGTCAAAACAGATAGTCTGAGGACCTTGTTCCAACTCTCCCCTCTGCAACGAGATTTCTTCTTTCCTAGAATTTTAACTTCTTAATTCTAGAGCAGAGAACATTTTAAAATGCTTTTGAACTTGGAAAAGACACAAATTAAAAAAAAATAAAAATAACAATTGTAGAAATTGGAAAAGTAAGACAAGATAACCATAGAAAACATTAGTAATAAAAAGACACAAAAATTTCTATTACCTATTATCTCATCACCCAGAGAAAATCATGGTTTACACTTTGACATATATTCTTACAGATCTGCTTCATGCATATAACACATATTTTTTTGACTTATACTAATTTTATTTTGTTCTACTTAGTTGTACACTACAGTAGAATGCATTTTGACACATCATACATAAATGTAACTTCTCATTCTTCTGGTTGTATGTGAGGGAGAGTTACACAGGTCGTGTAATCATGTATCCACATAGGGTAATAATGTCCCATTCATTTTACTATCATTATTTGTTTTGTTTTGCTGTTATAATTACCCTTCTCTCTCTTTTTTTTTTTAAACAGACTTCATTTTGATTCATTGTACACATACGGGGTACAAATTTTCATTTCTATGGTTCTGCATGATGTACATTCATATCATTATTGTTGCTCACTGAGTTGCTTAGGGCCTCGCTAAGTTGCTGAGGCTAGCTTTAAACTCGCAATCCTCCTGCCTCAGCCTCCCAAGTGCTGGGATTACAGGCATGTGCCACCGCTCCCGGCAGAAATGAGCTTTTTATGGAATGAAACATGACCAATGGCAAGGCAGCCAGGGAACTTGACTTCTAAAGGTTATCACTAAGAGGAAAAAACTGAAGCCTTTCCGCCGAAAAAGTTGCAAGGTAGCAAAAGCAATTGGTTTGTATATATAAAAATAGCAAATTTCACATGAGAAATCCAACTAATTGTGCTTTGAGGTATAGCTCAAATTTCACTTTTTTTTTTTTTTTTTTTTTTTTGGTGATGGTACAGATTGAACCCAAGGGCTCATGCATGCTAGGCAAGTACTCTACCACAGAGCCACATCCTCAGCCCCTCAAATTTCACTTTCTTAATGGAGACTTCTGTATTAGGCTGTGGAGAAACAGAACCATTAGTAGCTATACACAATTATGAGAGCCATTCGTAGTCTTTGTAATGCTACTGCCTTCAAATCTGATGCTGGAGCTTGATATCTGCAAGGCAGTTGAGAACGGGAGGTGTACAATGGGGATGAGTAAGGACAAGAGGGGACCTGCAACAGCAAGCTGGTGTTCTAGGCAGTTCTCACCACTTCCAACTTTATAATGTGGGTGTTTTGCAGAACACCTGGTGCACTTCTTCACCATGGAGCAAAACTCATACTTGATCCAGAAATCAGAGAAACTGAAGAAAGATCCCAGAAAAGTGGAATAATATCAGACCTGGCCACTTCCTCATGTTGACAAGGTAAATCACATCTTAGTAGCAAAATGCATATTCTGAGCTGGGCGCAGTGGTGCGTGCACGCCTATAATCCCAGTGGGCTCTGCTTGGGAGGCTGAGGCAGGAAGATTGCAAGTTCAAAGCCAGCCTCAGCAACTGCGTGGCACTAAGCAACTCAGTGAGACCCTGCTTCTAAACAAAATACACAATAGGGCTGGGGATGTGGCTCAATGGTTGAGTGCCACTGAGTTCAATCCCAGTACCAAAAAAAAAAAAAAAAAATTGCATATTCTGTAAAGGCTGCTGCTTCTTCCCTGCCTTCTAAAAGTCCTTGAGACTCTTCTGGTCCCACATACAGGGAAAGGAATTCTATAAAGTGTTGTTTAGCTTGGCCAAGCAAACCCAATTCGAAGCCTGGTGGGGCAGCCCAGGCCTTCAATTCCAGTGTCAGGACCATTAGTAGCCATGCCTAGTGGGTTTGTTACAGTTTTCCATTGTTCACCTATCTACCTATCTATCCTATCTATCTATCTATCTATCTATCTATCTATCTATCTATCATCTATCTATCTATCTATCTATCTAATCTATCTATCTATATCTATCCATCTATCTAATCTATCTTTATAGTGTTGGAGATTGAGCCTAGAGCCTCATGCATGCTAGGCAAGTATTCCATCACTGAGCTACCCCTCTAGCCCTCTATTGACTTTAATCATAAGGTATTGAAACATTAAGAGACTCCTCAGAAGACCTCTATTCCAAACATATTTTAACCCCTGCTGTGTAGAAGCAACACAGGCTCCCTTTGATCGTCAGAGCAATCATGTCAGCCAGTATAGTAACCCCACTCTTTACCTACAGATTCACTAGCATAAGGAGCCCATGGTGGTCAATGGTCTGTCTCCAGTTCATTGGGATCACTGTTGTATCCCTTGGTAGAAAGTTTCCTCCCTTTGGAAATAAGGCCTCTAGACCAACAGTCTGAAATTCCAGGAAGAGTATGCAAAAATTTTGCTAATGGCACTGAGGGTAAGGGTGAGAGGAGTCTATTTCCAGACTTTAATTCCTGGATTTAAGAATTCAGGTTATGGGAGAAACAGCCTCATAAATAGAAGATTGGTTTAGAGCATGCTGTGGTTTGGATGAAATTTGTCTCTCAATGGTTCATGTGTTGGGTTTTGGTCCTTGGCATAGCAGAGTTGAAATGGTGGCTTTTAAGAGATGGGGCCTAGTAAGAGATGATTACTGACCCCTCCCCACACTCTTGCTTCCTCTCTTATGATAGGATCTTTCCCTCATGTGTGTGCTTCTGCCATGCAGTCCACCATAACATAATATAACCAGGGGACCCTCACCAGAGCTGGAACAGTGCTGTTTGGACGTTCCGCCTCCAAAACTGTGAGTGAAATAAATATCTCTTTCTTATAAGTACTCAGTACAGATGTTTTTATAGCAGAGAAAACAATTAATAGGGAACCCATAGCATAACCTCGAGGATATTGTCTGTTCCTACAAGATGTCACCTAGCTGGTACCATAGTTGAGCCTTTAGAAAGCCATCTCTAACTCTATCAAGGCAATTGGCTCAGGATTTTGACCAACATGTAAGATACTAAGGTGATTAAACTATTCCTAGCCTCAGGGAGATTAAATTCTATTTAGGGAAGACCTACACTAATGTAGAATTGTAAAAGGTTTAAGTTTTACAGAAAAGCTAGTATGAATACTTCCAAATGGGGGACTTGACCTGGTTTTAGAGCATCAGGAAGCTTTACCCTGACAAAGTGATAGTTTGTAGGAGCTAACTAGACTAAGTAAAGGGGCAACTATAATAGTTAGTAGGAGCTAACTAGACTAAGTAAAGGGGCAACTACTCAATAGTAGGGGAACAGGAGGCTGTTACAGGAGGAAGCAGGGGGACTCAAAAAATTGAGTCCTGGAGCAGAGGCAGTGTGAGAGAGCAGGGATGTGATGAGTTGGTGAGTCTGGGAAGGTGGGTGTGGCTCTGCTATGGTAGATCTTTCAGGTCGTAACAGCATTGGGAAGCCATTGGAGGATAATGCCAATAGTTCCAGCAAATTGTTCCTCCATTTCTCACTGGTTTGCAATGTGCCAATACCATAATTTCTTACTGTGTAAATATCTTGTTCTACCACCTAATAACTTTAGTATCCAGTGACATTTCTTGCCTAAGTCAATTTTTACTACATATGGTGCAACATGTGTGTGTGTGGGGGGGTCCCTCTACATCCATTATTTGGCATTCCATAGTAAGAAAAATTTTTTCTTTGCTCTCTATCTCTAGATCTATGAATTTTAAAATACTTTATTTAATGAATTATAATCCATTACTATTATAATTTTTTTTTCATTCTCAAAGTATTCCAGATTTGGCCAGGGGAACCACTTCAGGCTGTCTGTTTAACATGACCTCATCAGTCTTTGAGAAGTTCTGTACTTTCTGGAACAAGATGTTCCAGGCTTATTTTGTAGTTTCCTTTCTTATCTTGGAATCAATTATTTCTCCAAACTGGCTCCTTTTATTGAGGCTGAGAACCTAGAAAGCAAGCTCAGGGTACCACTGGAACTTCATTGCTGATTGACTCTTTCCAGCTCATTCCCACAGGGCTTTTCCTTGACTTCCCTCCTTCCATATTTCTATCTCCCTTCTCCACAGTGGGAAGAACACACCAAACAACAGTTTATTTCCTGATTTACTCACACAGTACATACAGGGTAGCATCAGATTGTCACACCCATACCACTGTCAATAGCAAACCCATTAAATAGAATTCAAGATTCTTAGTAGTTTTTTTGTCTTTATATTAGTAACATGGAATCAAAGAACAGTGGTAAAGAAGTTATTTGGACCTGGTGTGGTGGTGCATGCCTGTAATCCCAGTGGCTCAGGAGGCTGAGGCAGGAGGATGGCAAGTTCAAAGCCAGTCTCAGCAAAATCGAGGCCCTAAGCAACTCAGTCAGACTCTATCTCTAAATAAAATACAAAATAGGGCTGGGGATGTGGTTCAGTGGTCGAGTGCCCCTGAGTTTAATCCCCAGTACCCTGCCCCACCCCCCAAAAAGATGTTATTTGGATTGTTTCCATTTTCCATTTGGGTGTGGATTTATTATTCATTGGAAATATGGTAAAAATCAGGTTTTTTTTCTGTTCATATTAAATTTTAGGTTTTATATTCATTTCATTTTGTACTTTGATTATGCAAAACATTAAGTAGTTTACAATAGTGAAAATTATAATGAAAGGCTTATATGAGAAGTCATATTCCTATTACTCCTATTATTTTTTCTAATTATCTCTGTGAATAAGCATTTTCTTAGATTCTAGAAAAAAAGTTTTTTGCTTTGCTTTGCTTTGTTTTTGTTAAATAATCAGAAACACTGCCCCCACCCTATACCTATTATTTCTTCTCTTCTCTCTTATAAAAGATAGCATTATTATATATATACTCTTTTGTATTTTGCTTGCTTATTTAAAAATATGTTCTGAAAGTCATTTAAAATCAATACTTACTTTTTCAAAAGATGCACAGTATTCTATCACATAGGACTGCAAATTAGTAACTTTGGAAAGAAGTATGGAGATTCCTCAAAAAGACTAGGATTGGCCGGGTGTGATGGCACACGCCTGTAATCCCAGCACTTGGGAGGCTGAGGCAGGAGGATTGCGAGTTCAAAGCCAGCCTCAGCAACTTAGTGAGGCCCTAAGCAACTCAGTGAGACCCTGTCTCTAAATAAAATACAAAATAGGGCTGGGGATGTGACTCAGTGGTCGAGTGCCCCTGGGTTCAATCCCCAGTACCAAAAAAGAAAAAAAAAAGGACTAGGATTGCATCCACCATATGATCCAGATATCCCACTCCTGGTTATTTATCCCAAAGAACTAAAATCAGCATACTATAGTGATATATGCACACCTTGTTTACAGAGGCACAATTCATAATAGTCAAATTATGGAACCAGCCTAGTTGTTTCTCAATAGAAGGTTGGATTAAAAAATAGGGCATATGTATACACAATTGAACTTTATTCAGTCAAAAAGAAGAATGAAATTATATCACTTGCTGGTAAATGGATATCAATTCTTTAGCTGCAATAAAGAAAGCATTTCTCCCAGTTTGTCTTTTATCCTTGTCTATGATTATTGTTTTGTGCCATGCAAAGTTTCTTTTTTAAAAAAATTAATTTTTATATAGCTAGATTCATGAATCTTTCATCACATCTGGATTTGTAGACATATTTACAAAATACTCCTTCACCAGATTTCAAAGGAATTTATCTGTTTTCTCTTGGTATTTGCATGACTTCATTTTTATAATTAATTTTCTCATTCATTTTTTAATTTCTTTTTGTAAAGCGAGAGTTAGGGATACAGTGTAATCTCATAATGACTGTTCTCTCATCCTAACCCAATTTACTAAAAAGCCCATGTTGTTCCCAGTAATTGAAGATGCCAACTTTATCATACATTAGATGTCCATATATATATATATATATATATATATATATATATTTATGCTTTCTGGTTTCTACCACTAGTTTGTCTATTTATTCATGCCTCAGTCTCCCAAATCACTGTGAATATAGGCCTGCACCTCCCTGCCTAGCCCTCTTTTTTTTGGAACCATTTTATTTTTTTAAGTGAATATAGAAATATCAGATTTAATGTGGTCCCAGCTGTCTTTTCAATAGTATCTTGTATAATTTATCAGCTTTGACTTAAAGCCCTCCTTTTCTTTGTACCTGTAAAAGCATGTATTCTTTTGAGCCTCTGGGAAAAACTCAGTTGGGTATAGGCTTCTATCTTCTGTAGGACTCTTTGATTTTGAGAAATGGAAAGCTTTCCCCAGTAATGAGGCTATAGATGGAAAGGGAGCAGAGGATGTGGCTCTCTCTTTGGAGTCTTCCAAAAGTCTGAGAAGTTGGAAAGGCTTAGATGATGTCTTGCCTGGAAGCAGAGAACAGAGGAGGTCATCAGTCCCCCAGGTGCTTTCCAGAGGACCGTTCTATTATTTTGTGGGAGCGTCCTCTGGCTGGAATTATCTCTTGTTTTTTCTCCACTACCTCATTATAGGAAACTTAACTAACTCCAGATGAAGAATCTTACTGCTTTCCATTCTTTTAGAGTCCATCTTATTAATGGGTCTTCCCAGAACGGAGCAGAGAAGTATACAAAAAAATTTAGTGTGAAAATGTAGTGTGAAAACCAGAAGGTCATGAGCTCTGAGGACATCATAACATACCCTTTTTTGGGCAAATGTGCAAGAAAATGCCACTCGAGGAGATCCACAGTATATGGAAGCAGCCGCTGTTATAAAAAAGTTTGGAAAAACAAAAAAAAAAAAAAAATACACTTGAGATTCCAGGAAAATTCCACTTGCATACATCATAAAATTATACAAAAAGGGAAAGACAGCGTAAGATCATTAAGCTCTATTCCTTTCTTTCAGATGTGGTAATGGCCAGCCGTCATTTAAATTGTGACATTCAATTGTGCAAATATATAAACCACATTTATAATTTTTAAAGAGAACATCTTTTGAAAGCATGATTCAGGTTATCATAATTTCCATACCTTCATCAACAGAATAATTTACTTCTCCAAGGTGTGGTTGGGTTTAGGTCCTCAATAGAATAACTGAATGTTATTACAGCGTTACAAATGAGTATTAACAGCACCCAGTAGTTATCTCAACTATGCTGCATGTATTCATTTCAACGATCAGATGGATTCATTTGTTTTGATCATCCATTGAAATCTCTCAGTTGAAACTGCATTTTTGTCCTGTGTAGTAAGAAAAGAGTTTCAAATCCTATTCAATCCTCTCATCACAGGCTGTCTCATGAATTACTTCATTATCACAAGTGTTGACAGGTCAGACTTGGCAAGTTCGCTTTCCAGGAGGTTTGGAATGAACTGAGGGTTTGTCAGCATGTCTTCCTCAGTTCAAGGCAAAGGCGCTGTGCAGGATACCTCTGGGCAAGGAATTTGTCTAACCCTTTATGGACCTGGAATCTCCTCTGGATTATTTGAGAAATCCAGTCCATTAGTTCTTTTGCAAATTGACCTCCATACAGGTGAGGTGGTGCTTCTTGGAATCTGCCACATGAGACATCCTTCTTTCTGCCTCTTTTTTTTTTCTTTTTCTCTAAATGGATGATACTAAATGCTTTTCCTGTACCCATAGGTTCATGATGAGGATCATGTGTGACAGTTTATTTCACAAAGATTTGAAAGTAAAATATCCAGCTCATAAAAATTATTCTGATAATTATCACTCCCTCAAACAAGATTTTTCATAAGAAAAAAACATGAGAAAGCCAGATCTGAATGCTTGAATGATCCTCCTGATAGTTAAATCAGACCCTATCATTGTTCTGTTTAGAACTCCCCTGCTTGCACAGAGCAAAAATCCAAAGTCTTTGTCTACAATCTCTGGATTTAGCTACAGAAATTATTTGCAGCATCTGGAGCCAGCTTCCGCTCTGACCTCATTCTGTAGCCACAGCCCTCTTGCTCACTCCTCTTAAGCCTCTGGTGCCTCCTAGATCTTCTCTTATTCCAAAGACTTTGCATTTGTGGTTCCTTTTCCCTTCCTCCTGTTAGTTCCATGGCAGGCTCTTGCCTTCATTTGGTGTCTACTCATCCTGACCACCCCGGGCAACAGAGCAGTTTGTATCTATGTTCACCTCCTGGGCTTATTCTTCTTTCCACCTCTTAACAGTGAAGCTGGTCTGTGTATTTATTTGCTATGTGTTTTCTGTCAGTAAAGACAGAAGGAAGCTATGAGTAAGCTCCAAGAGAGAGGGGACATCTTTACTTGTGTCCCTGTTGCCTCGAATCTCACCAGTTAGGGCAAAGGTGGTGGATAAGTATTTCCTGGTTGAATGAACATATAAATAAGTGTATGGCTCCTGAGTCTGCAGTCACCTACCCTCTTAGTTAACCCACATGTGTTACACATGTGGATTTAGATAGATGACTTACAACTAATGACGGCCACATGGGAAGAATCAAAGAGCTATAGCTGATTAATTTCATCCAATTCAGTGTAGTGAACATTTAGCAAGCCCCTATTATGAGCAGGGTTCTATGTTGGAGATGCTATTAGCACATCTGCTTTTCTAAAGAGGGCTTATAATTGATGGTTTCTACGTAGCAAAAACTGAAGTACAAAGACTTCCTGAATCCTTGGGATTCCCTCTTCTGATTGCCATTGAAATAAGTTTAGCTTGCAAGCCTTTGCTGAATGAGCAGCGCACTGTTTTGCTGATAATCTTTGTTGACATTTTTCATAGCAGCATCACTTTTTCAGCTTTAAATAATACAAAATCTAATATTGGGGAAAATTCAGTACAACAACATAGCATAAATTATAGGCTTTTGCAGAGCAGCATTAAGAACTGCTAGAAATACAAATGTTAAACATATTAGAATTATATTATGGTGATATGTAACCATACTGTTCATTGATGTGCATATTTGGCTGAAATGAGCAATATATGTAAGCATATATATATATGTTACAAATTAATCAGAAAAACATCAATTTTCCTTATTATTGTCTGAACATTTAGGACCAAATTTTTGCAAATATTTTTATAGCTTATTTCTGGTATATCCATATGTATCTTTTATAGGAGCAATTTTTTTTTTGGTACCAGGGATTGAACCCAGGAGTGCTCTACCACTGAGCTATAGCCTCAGTCCTTTTGATTTTTTATTTTGAGACAGGGTCTCGCTAAGTTTCTGAGGCTGGCCTCAAAATCATGAGATTTTGGAAGGGAATAATCTGTACTTTGTGGTTCAATGTAAATGCATTTAACTCCTTTCTTTTCCTCCAGCAGCCTGGCTTGTCCACTAGGAGACAGGCAACAGGAAACAGTGCTTCATCCTTGTCATTAATTTCTATTGAGCTCTTTGGGTTATCAGTATTATGATTTCCTCAGAAAAGTCAAGTCTCCTCAATTGATAGAAAAAAGCAGTCCACATGAATTTAAATTGATTAAAATAATGTCAACAAGGAAGATATATTAGCACAGTGAGAAGGATATTGACCTTGGTGTCAGGGAGACCTGGGTTTGAGTTGTATCTCTTTGACTTACTAACTCCATGGTAAACTCCTCTCTCCTTCTTAGTTCCTGCTTCTGCAAATGCAGGGTATAAGTTCCACCCCAGAGACATTCTGAGGTGTTTCTCAGCTGAGGTGGTAACGTGACCATACACATCTCTTAGTCTCCTCCTCCAAACCCTCTGCATCTGTGTGATCAAGGTAACAAGAGAGAAGATGATAGCAACACAATAAAAGGAATGGGTGAGTGGTGACTGATAAGTTGAAGAAAATCTAATTCTAATGAACAGTGGAGTTGGAGAGACTGAGAAACCACTCAGTCTACATCACAGACTCTTCAAAAGGCAGTGTCCAAAATAGCAGTATTACTGAATATTTCAGCCAGTTCAGCCTGCAATAATAAAATACTGTAGACTGGGCAGTTTAATCAACAAATGTTTATTTCTTGCAGTTCTAGAGCTGGGAAGTCCGAGATCAAGGTACTGGTGATTCAGTGTCTGGTGAGGGCCTGTTTCCTGGTTTGCAGATGATTGCCTTCTTGCTCTGTCTGATAAGAAAGACAGAGAGAGAGAGAGAGAGAGAGAGAGAGAGAGAGAGAGAGAGAGTGTGTTCTGGTCTCCTCTTATTAAAAGAGCCTTAGTCTCATCATGGGGCTCCATCTTGTGACCTCATCTAAACCTAATTCCTCCCAAAGGCATCTCTTCCCAATAGCATTATTTTGGTGGTTAGGACTTGATAACTTCAGAGAAGACACTAAAATCCATAGCTCCAGGATAAAAAGGATTGGTGCTAAAATAAGGAGGATTGAGTAGAAGCTGCGAGAAATAAATCTACAGAAAAGTTGAAAGATTACTATGAAGAAAACCCATATAGTTTTCACATCGGTACATCAATTGTTAACATTTTTCAATCTCTCTCTCTACACATGTTCATTTTCTGAATCATATGTACTTTTTTGTACTTAATAACAAGCAGATCCACCAAGGAATAGCAGAAATCTCAGTAAAGTTTCTATGGAAGATAGAATTCCAAACTAGGAAAGACAGTCTTTTGGAAAATAGTTTATGCAGAGAGAAAGTCTAAGGGAAAAATTTTTCATTAATATCTTCAGAAAAATTGCACATGTGAAAAACGAATAGGATACTCTTTGAAAAACAATAAAAGAACACAAATAATTCTTAGAAATTAAAATATGATAGCAGAAATTAGAGATTAAAATAAAATTTAAATACTCAGTGACAAAATCCAGATGGGAGAACAAAAAGACAAAGAGATAGGAAACAGGAAGGAAAGGTAAAAAAAATTATATATATATATACACATATATATATATACATATATATATGAAATATATATATGTGAAATAATTCTCAGAGGTTTACTAGCTGAAAAAGGAAATCAAGACAAAGGGAATAGAGAAACAGAGGGGAGATTTTTATTAGTTAAGTGTTTACAGAGACCTTTCCAGAACCAAAGGGTGTAAATTTCCAGACTGAAAGGGTGTGTGGAATGCATAGTACAGTTGATAAAACTACACTCACATTAAAGCACATCACTGAGAAATTTCAAAACAGGAGGCCAAAAGAAGCTTCTACAATGTTTCACAATGAAAAGGTCGGTGAGAAGAACATTCACTTAAGGATGCCCAAAAGTCACAATGGGCTTCTGAATCATAGCAGCAATGCTGGAAGCAAGAAATAAAGGAGCAAAACTCTTCAAAAATTTAAAGGAAAATTATTTCTAAGCCAGAATTCCATGCCCTGTTAAGCTAGTAATGAGATGTGAGGGCAAGATACATACAAGGCCTGAACAGGTAACTCCGCATCACCATGCACCTACCATAGGGTACCACTACCGTATGTCCTTATTCAAAATGAGGGGGTGAAACAAGAACTCAGAAGACAGAAAAATTGAAAGTGGGGCATATAGCATGTGAGAGAAATAGAGAGAATCCATGGAACAATGACTGTGCTTCAAGGTGGTGTTTGATGGCCATGGACTGGATATTGTGTCCCCCCATTCACATGTTCAAGCCCTAGTCCTATATCTGATGGCATTTGAAGGTGGGACCTTTGGAGGATTAGATTATGTGGGTGGAGCCCTCTGGAGTTGGGTTGGTGTGCAGGAGGAGTGATCTTCCTCTCTCTCCACCACGAGAGGACATGAGACAATAGTCATCTGCAAACTAATACACAGATACAGGATCTTCAGTGGCCTTGACCTTAGTCTTTCCCAGCCTTAGATTGTGAAAAATAACTTTTCTGATATTTTAGCCGTCCAGTCTATGGTGTCTGTTACAGCCACCCAAACTAAGACAGCAGCCATTCAGATTGAAGCAGCATGACAAAAGAGGCTGTTGAGAGCTGTCACCATACCTGCTACTATGAATTTTTTTTTTTGCTTTATTTTAGTTATTAAGGAAGTGTATGGTTACATTGGTGCTATCTTTCTAAGGTCAAATGCATTTATTATTGTGCAAAGAGATTGGCTTTTTTATTTTTTATTTTTTGCAGTGCTGGGATTGAACCCAGGGCCTTAGTGCTTGCAAGGCAAGCACTTTACCAACTGAGCTACACCCCCAGCCCAAGAGATCAACTTTGTATGAAAACAAACTTAAGTTTGGAGAAACTCAAAACACATGTCCTTGGGTCCCTTCATGTAGCTGTCAGCAGAAAATGATGTGATACCTGTTTAACTATCTTTTAAACCAAAGAAATTCCTGGAGAATGTACTCTACCAAATCAAAAGGATATACTAAGAAAGAAAAAGAAATTATATCCAGGAAATAAGGAATCCAATCTTGGAGAAAGGCAGAGGGAATGTTAAGTATAGCAGAAAAATGAAGGCCAGGATCCAACTGTTCTAAAAGGAATGCTACACAGAAAAGGAGAAATGGTTATAAACATATCCCTGGTAAGTGATCTTATGGATCATTATACTGAGATGTTAGCAGAAATAGCAGGAGGAAATGGCAAAAAAGAAAAAGAAAATTGCCAGGTGCAGTGGCGCATGCCTGGAATCCCAGTGGCTTGGGAGGCTGAGACTGGAGGATGGTGGGTTCAAAGCCAGCCTCAAAAAAAGTGCGGTGCTAAGCAATTCAGTGAGACCCTGTCTCTAAATAAAATACAAAATAGGGCTGGGGATGTGGCTCAGTGGTTGAATGTCCCGAGTTCTTAGCCAAGGTAACTTTGGGAAAACTGAAAGTATAAAAGGAAACTAATCATAATACATTGTGATGTTTTTATGTGAATGATATTTACACAGCATATAAATGGAAACTCTGAACATGAATTTTACCCAACTTTTAATCCAGTCACATGGGGAAAATAGAAGAGCGGATGGCATCATAAGAAAATATTCTCTTCCATCATAATAGAGAAAACATGGCTGATGTTAAAAATTGAGTAATGACACATAACAGCACATGCATGTTTTTTAGAAGTACAGATACTTGAAAATGTCAGTAAAAACCTGCTGAAAGTAAAAAATGGTTACTTTTGGAGAGGAAGGCAGTATTATTTACATTTTGCAAATTTTCAGCATTACTTGACTTCAAAAATTACATGTATGAATTATTTTATAAAATAATAAAAAGCTAAAATAGCTCACGTGAGCTCTCCCTTGTATGAGTTCTTCTTTTCATGGTATTTTTGTGAAGTGAAAGAGTCTTGCTTTTCTAGATGATACAAAATCAAGCAATATCTGCCACTGACTTTTGGGGGGGATTTGGACAGGGATTGGATCTTGGGTCCTTCACTGTAAAGCAAAAGAGGTTTGGCACACATTGTAATCACAGGTCTGTGCCAGCACTATTTTGGTATGAAAAGAACCTTTTATGGAACATGCACACACTGACAGAGTGCTGTCACACATGGAAATCTTGGCTACTGTCAAAGTCATGGCTTTGATGTGGGCCATGGAGCTCGAAAGATGAAGAATGTCTTAAATCACTGGTCCAAGACCACAAAGGGTAATTATGAGATGAGAACCCTAGTAGATTAAGGAAAGAATACGACAATATGGTTTCACTCTGGAATGATTCTTACCTTGCAGAGCTAATACAATAAAATAGAGTAATGTACTTTGCCACCACACTTTGTAAAGTAAAAAATCCTGTATAGACATCACTAATGTTTGCAAAGCCATCAGCACACTACAGTAGGAAGAGTTCTGGCCTGGGAGCTAAGACTTTGGCATTCTAGTGTTGATTTTGCTATTAACACCCTGGGGAAACTTGGACAAGTTCTCTTATGTCATCTGGCCTAGCTTCAGGAGTGGGAAACTAAAGGATGACTTGGGTGAATATCTCCCACTAGCAGCAGGGGAAAATAAAATCAAACCTGGCATAAGTAGGGTTGCCCATGAAACTGAGAGCAAAGCGTCAAGAAGGACAGGGGCCAGGTGTTCGGGAGCTCTGGGCAGCACTGGTATACCAGAGATGGAGCAACCAGGATAGAACACAGACCCATTCAATCAGCATGAATGCCTGCAGTCAGACTGAAGCAGGGATCTAGAGGCCCTCAGCTGATCCAAGGACATGTTGGGTCAAAGCAAACCCAGGTGGTAGTCCCAGGAAGGTAATGATAGAGAGGATATTCAGGGTTATAGATCAGCAGCTATCCACCAACTGGCCTGAAAGCATTTCCATATTTTAATAACCAGTAAACCGCTTTGGAGTGCTCCTACCAGATGTAAGAGCAGCACGTGAGTGTAGGGAGCTATCATTCCTTCCGGTCTCACTGTTAGGATGAGCTGAGATAGTTCAGCTAACACGTTTTTCTACCCTTGTTTCTCACCACTTAGTATTCATATTTGAGGGAGGGAGGAGAGCATTTGGTTGGCTTGGTTTACAGCTTATGCCTACACTTGGCTGGGGGAAACAGGGCATCGGCACCCCAAATAATAGCCACCCCCCAACATCCTGCAACTGCATCCAATGGAGTGGAGGCAAATTCCTAAAGGAATGCAGAGGTTTTCCCATCTCACTCTAGGGTGAAATACAAAGCATTTAACAGCTGCTATGGCAGGGGCATCCATCAATTAGAAAGAACATGGATCCTTGAATTTGGGGCAGGGTCCTGAAGGCTCTCCACTATGCTGAAGTTAACTGTTCCCAGTTATGCTGCTGCAAGGTCAAGGCAAATGCAAAGTCACAGGAGCAGGAAGTTAACATTGAGGGGGGAACACCAGCACAGGGATTGGGGCCTTGGGCCCTGGTGATTGGGCATAGGCATGGTATAGTAAGAACAGCTGGTTCCTATCTACTGATTGAGTATGGAGGGAGAAGGGATGCTGGGTTTGAGGGGATCACAGCTGACTGTGACAGAGGCATTGAGGTGAAACTACAAATAATTCATTCAGCTGGGCACTGTGGTTTGCTCCAGTATGCTTGAGATGTGGTGGTATTATTGGTTTTCATTATGACCAGGAGATAGGGTGGATACAACTGGAGTTTGGCCTACGGCACTAGAAATGGTAAATACAGAGTTTGGGGGTAGTAAGGCTCCTGTCCTGTCCAAAATGCCAGTAGCACTTCTTGTACGAAGCATTGAGAGACTGGGTTTTAGCCAGTGGTAGAATGCTGTCCAAAGAGGCCCTGGGTTGGATACCCAGCAACACACACACACACACACACACACACACACACACACTCAGAACATGGAAGAGAGAATCAGAAGGAACTGCTGAAGAGAGTTTAGCCATATGCAAAGGGCAGAAGGGATAGAGTACCATTTGAGTAATGTAGTTTCCATAATCCATGTCATTTAATCCGATGACAATCCCCTAAGATTTAATTAACTACCTTCTTCTTATATATGAGGAGTTAGGTTTAAAGAGGCAAAATATCTTCAGTAGGGTGAAAACAGGCAAAGGATACAGTCTTTCAATTTAGGTTTAAGTCCAAAGACTTCTTACAAGATTTCAGGGGACTAAGAGGAATGTGTGTGTGTGTGTATGTGTGTGTGTGTGGGGGGGTGGGGTGGAGAGAGTCAGTCCTTGGGGAGAAATAGGATTATAGTCATGTCACAAACTCAGGATGAGACTCGACTGTGGGAAACCGGAATTCCTAGATGGAAAGGAGAAATATTTGTGCAGGGTCTTCTGGTCCTGATGCTATGATTTAGCATCCCTCAGACTCTGACGGCATGACCGCAACTATATGGAAAACTAAGCCGAGCTAATATTAACTAACATTTATTTACTAAAAAGTTAAAGAGCTAAAGGAAGGATGAATTCAATTTTTTAAAAAATAAGATTTTATATGTCACTAAATCAATACAAATCATGTAAGTTTTTTTTTATTTAACAAACATGCTTTCTTGTTGATTATGGGATTTTGCATATGTATTTTGTTTGAAAACCATCAGGTAATCTTCTCAATTTCCTGTCATTAAGCAATTGTCCCCGTCCATCTTTTACCTTCAACCTGTGCCAAAGTGTAACTATCTCTCCAAGGGAATTACCAGAAAAGTTTGTACCAGTCATCAGCATCTTGGTGGGAAAGAAGAGCATAAGAGTAAATTTTCGTTAGTTAAGTGGGGAACAGAAGAAGCACTTGTGTGGTGGGGGAGTGAGGATGGGGAAAAACTAACCAAATTCTTTACAGGAATAAAAACTCCTTTTAGCGAATGCATCTTTCTAGTTCCCGCCCTATTTCAAACCCCGCGCAGACACCAGGTGGCGCTGTCGTCGCTCTGGCAGTACTGCGTCGAGAGTCCTTGGTGGGCGCTGCTCTTCTAAAAGGCTGCGCTGGCCGTCTGACCCCACAGAAAGGCGTTCAGTGAAGCGCGGAAGCAGAACGGCGCCTTACTGAGACCGCGCCCTGTGGTTGAGCAGAAGCCAATTTCTACCCCCATCAAGGGACGCAGGGCGGCGGCGGGAGCTGAAGCCCGCCTTTTCCACTCCAACCGCACCACCTGAGGTGAAGTTCAGAGCATGGGCAAGGGTGCAAACACGCAAATTCGAGGAACGCAGAGGAGGCGGTTCTCTGCAGTTTGGGTGGTTGGAGTGTGGGAAAGACCACCTTGCTTGGTGTCAAACATTACAGCCCCTTCTGCTGGATTCTCAGTTAAGCATGATGGAGGCAGGTTCCAGGACTTTCTAAGGGTACCCCCTTGTCCTTTCCCTTCTCTCCATCACCAGCCCTCGTCAGTGATGAAATACTGTCTTTTCAGTTTTCAAGGCGAGAAAGTAATTTCTCACAAAATAGTGTCTTGCTAAATTCTCAGTTTCTATGCAGACCCTCTAACATTTATTTGTGAGCAAATCACAAGTTACACTGTAAGAACTGGACGCATGGGTTTGTTAAGTAGGGTTCAAAAAATGGAAAGATGACTTGTTAGAGGTCTCAGAGGGCGAGAGCATCGTCCTGAGTCCCCAGGGAACCGGCGCCTGGCTCTGGAGCTCCTTGATTCACACCTCAGGGTAGAACCTCCGGAAGGATGATCCACGTGGATCAGAACCAGAACCACCGGGTGTTTGATAAATGCCCCAGGACAGATCTGTCAACTAAAATCTCTGCGCGTGGTCCAACCACATGAACCTGTCGATATCTGTGTTTTCATTACCAACAAAAATGACAGTTTAATACCCCCAGACGATTCTCCTGTACGTTAAAGTTCGACAATCGTTGCTTTGGCGTTTATACCCCACTTGGACTTGTTCGGAATAGGAAAGACCTAAGGGGGTCTTTATAGGAACGCAGTCTTTAAGGCGAAGGAAAGGCGTGTCTTAGGGAGTGAAGACTCACAGCACCTGGAAATAGGAGGGCACGAGACCTTCCACAGCGCTCAGGGGGTCTGTTTTAGGAGATTTGCCATAGCCTCTGTCCCAGTGGAGGGGAGGAGGCGGGTCGCTCCCGGTGCACTACTCACAGCTGCGGTGCGTACCTGGGGCGGCCGCCAGGTCTTGCGGGGAGAGGGTGTGTGGCGTGGGCCGGGCTCCTCTGCTTCTCCTGTGGGGCGGGGATGCTGGAGAGGAGGAGGAGAGAAAGTGGGGGACGCTAGGGGCTTGGGCCAGCCTCCCACCTCCTCACCTCCCGCCCCCAAGGCCACCGTCCGCTTTATAATTGGCTGCCCGTAGCCCTTCCTTTTTCTCTTATCTGATCCTGGGCGCACAGCGGGAGGGAAGCGCTGCAGAGGCGGAGGCACCTCCAGGCGACCGGGAGTGGGAGTCGGAGAGGGAGAGGGACAAGGAGAGCGAGAAAGGCTAATAGGAAAAACATATATAAAAATAAAAAGTGTTATTAAAGGACAGGGAAGCGAACAAGGACAGTGCGCCGCTGGGAACCAACTCGCGGCGGGTCTTCCCTAGTCGCCAAGAGGTTCCCAGCCTGGGCTGGAAGCTTGCCTTTCACAGGTCAGTTGTCTTTGCTCTTCTTTGGCTTGGCTTTGAAAAGTATATTCGCGAGAAAGGAAAAGTAGAGAGAGAGAGCCACCTGCAGACGCAGTGCAATTCCCTGGACCTTCTCTGAACGCGCGCTCCCAGGATGGCGTGGGGATCTTTGTGGCGGGATAACAACGTGCACCCAGATGCCTCTTCGCCAGGCTCACTGGGCAGCAATATGGGTGGCGCTGCCTGATGGGCGTGCAGCGACAGTGGAGTGCTTCCCCCTGTGCTTGCGTGATGGGAGCGCGCGGCTGGAAGAAGCGGGATTTGGCTGCAGGAAAGTGGAGTCTCCAGCATTTAGAAGGGGTTTTATGAAGGCGACAGTGTAGCAGGCAAGGGGCTTAGGGATTTGTCTTGAAGAGTTGCGTGTGCATAGTGAACACACTGTTCTTATTTAGATTGCATTTGGAGTCGCTTGAGAGAGCAGCCCATGGAGATCATGGGAAACAAAGCTCACCCAACCATTCACTGCACTGTCACAGATTTGGGTAGCCAAGAACCTGGTGCTGGACGCAAAGGGAAGCAATCAGGCAAAGCGCATTGATAGAGGATGGTGGCGCTAACGCGCTCCTCCACGTCTCTGCTGCAGGAATCCCGGACGCTTGGTATGCTTTGCTTTGGTGTCTGAATCCAGAAGGTTGGGGCTCAGAGCTGAAGTGCACCTCCATGCTGTGATGTTGGAGGATCCTCTCCGCCTAGTTTCTTCGTCCCTCACTTCTTTTTCATTCCTCTGGATCCCTCCCTACTTTATGCCCTCTAGTAGGCAGCACTTGGGCGGAGAGGCATCCTCAGAACCTGGAGTTTGGCGCACAGTGCACACAGCGCAGGCAGAACAGGGTAACGGCTCTGTCAAGAGGAGTGGCATGGGTCATTAGAGTAACCTTAGTCACAAGCTAGGACCTGGAAGCTGCCTGCAAACCGGAGACTACGGAATTCTGTGGGAAGCACGCCCTATGGCACAAAAGTGTGGGGTTGCTCAGCTGGCTTTGGACCTGGCTTAGGGAAAGGGTCTGAATGAAGCTTGTGTAGCTCACACAGGGGCCTGTATTTCCCCTGAACATTGTTTCTAGGGGTTGCTGTTGACAGTTCCATTCCTTCTGAAAGTTTTGGACTCCCTTCTGTAAGTTTTGGAGAGTCAGCTGCTGGTGGCAGCTAAAGGAGTGGGGGTGGGGCAGAAAAACGAGGAAAAGGGGACTTTGGAGGCTCTGTGGAGAGCAGACATAAAAATGAATTTTCCTGATCCTCCCTTGATAGAAGCATAGGGCCCCTCATCGACAGAGGGCCAGGAGGGCACTTCACATTTGCAGCATGCACATGCCTGTAGCTTCGTGCGATAAGGAGATTGGGTGTTGGATTGCTGACGAGGTAGTTCAGGGCTTCTCGCAGAGAGCTCGCTGGTCAATGTAGAATGAATGAATGAATGAATGAATGAATGAATGGAATTTGGATTTTTGGTTGTTCAAAAGAGCAGTTGGATGGATTTCCTATGAACAAGGATTCAGTGGCTTGCTTGCTGTAAGATAAACTTTGGGATAATTTTGTTTTACAAACATCTTTAAAGAGAAATAATTCTCATACCAAACAATTTGCCCCCATTAAAGTGTGCAGTGCAATGGTTTTTAGTATATTCAACTCTATTAGTATATTGTGCAACTGTCATCATAATTTAAGAACATTTTAGCACCCCTAAATAAATACCTATTAGCAGGATTATATACCTATAATAGAACTTAACACAGGATTATATACCTATAGTATGATGCCTGTAATTGTGGAGTGAGCAGTGACTCCACAGTTCTTCCTAACATGCCACCCTGGCTCTATGGTTTTCATATGAATGGGATTATACAATATGTGGTTCTTTGTGACTGATTCTTTCAACTACCAAGATGTTTTCAGGCTTCATCCATGATGCATAGGATGTATTTCACTTTCTCCATAACATTGGGCATCCCCTCCTTCTGCTTGAGGAGGCTTGAGCCAGAATGGACCTGAATCTCCACTGTAGCCCTGACCTCCTGCAGGTCCCTTTGAAAGGAGGAGCCACAATGGTGAGGCCTCTTAGTAATTCCCTGGGCAGGATTCCTTGGAACCTGTCAGGATTCCTGGAGCAGTTTTGGATGGGTCCCAGGCTTCAGGATTGATGGGAGGAGCTCTTTGGCCCTTATCCTGCTGCTAACAGGCCAGCTGAGGATTTCAGAAAACGCTTGGGGCCTTCCATGCTTTTCAGAATCAGCCAGGGTCAGCCTTACAAATGGCTGAGCAAACTGATATGATTTAAGGACTACTAAGGAGAGCCCCCAGCCTGTGAGGAGAGACCCCTTGGGTGTTCTCCCTTTGGATCTAAAATATTTCCAAGGGTCACCTAGTAAAACACAAAGGTCTTTTGCTTCTTTTCAGTTGACAGTCTCTGCAGTGATGTGACTAGAGTCACATTTGCCATCAGTTGTATCCAAATTCAGCCAAATGACTGCTCTTTTCCTGGCTGATGCAGTATAAACTAAGATTGCTTTAAAGAGACAAGAGCTGCCTTGAATTGCTGCAGGCTGAGGCACTGCTATTTAAACAATATGGAGCTAACAAATTATCTGGGATTACGGCAGCTTGTTGAGAACAAAGTTATTGGTAAATGAGACATAAGATGATTCCCCCCAGGGGAATTGGCAGTGGAGCAGGAAGTGGGGGAGGGAAGTTTAAAGAGAAAAACAAAAATAAAATAAACTTTCTTCTTGGAACATTTGCCCCCAGATACTGCTGGATATCAGGAAAATAATTATTCTCCTTTACTCCTTCTATAAGTAAATAAAAAGTGGCAGGTATCCAGTTACTTTTTTATATACACTAAACTTTGAGTGTAAACTGCTTTTTGTTCCCATGGGGGTGACATATATATATATATGACATATATATATATATATATATGTGTGTGTGTGTGTGTGTGTGAATGTGTGTTAGAAATTGTGTTATTCAGCTTTCTGTCTCTATAACAAAATGCCTGAGATAACAAACTTACAATAGAGAAAAGGTTTATAGTGGCTTGCAGTTTTGGGAGTGCTAGCCCATGAGCAGCTGGCTCTGTTTTTTTGAACCTGAAGTGAGGCAGTACCTCAAGGTGGGAGCATATAGTGGGGCAAAATCACTTATGTCACAGGTCTGGGAGTTAAAAGAGAAAGAAAGAGAGGAGGGGTCTAGGTTCTCACGACCCCCTTCAAGGGCACACCCCAATGACCTAAAGACCTTCCACTCTGCTCCTCCTCCTAAAGTTCACCTCCTTCCTATAACATGCCCTGAGGACCCAGCCTTTAACCCCTGGGCCTTTGGAGCACACATGATCCTGAATAGCAGGAGTGCTGACAGAGTTATTTGTTAGGTATCTGTTCATTTCTCTTTTAGAACCATACTTGTCTTCCCTGTAGTTGGAGAAATAATTGTTTCTCCCTTAGTGATGAAACAACTTAGCCTTTTGGAAATAAGATTTTTTGTGGGATTAAGATTAATATGATTAAGAAAAGTCCATATAGAATTTGAACCCAGATCACACTGGACACTGTCTTGACCTGCTTCCCTGATGCGGGAGTCACTTGTGACTGCAAGTGGCTTGGGGATGATGTGACTGAGGCCACACAATCTGGGAGCTGGAGCAGAGCGTGGAAGGCTGACAGAGATGAGAGAGATGCAAGCTTGCTGCCTCTCTGCTCCACACATGTTCCTTCACATCTCTAGCTTTAATTTTCCCATCTGGAAAATAGGGATAACAATAACCATTTTATAAGGTTGTTTAAGGGGATTTAGCACAGAGCCTGGAAGACAACAATGATTTCTCTTTTCTCTTGCTTCTTTTGTTTTATTTTCACTGTTTTCTTTCCTGGCTCCATTTGTTGGTGGGGATAGTGAATAGAAGGGAGAGCATATGAGAAGTTCAAAGGGTTGAGTGTCCAAGCTAAGGTTTAGAGCTCGGAGTCCCCATTTCCTCAAGATCAGTGGACCTGTTGCACTTTCTGCCCAAGAACCTTTGTTGGAGCTCCCCTCGTGGGTTTCTTTAGCTTTGAACTTTAGGGAGCAGTGTTTGATCTCCCCCAGGACTTGCTTATGAAAATTGGTCCAGAGAGATGCTGGACTTGGCCAAATCTGTCAGAATGTCTTAGGACACATCTGTCTAGGGACAGACAGGGGATCCTTGATGGGTTGAAGATCTGTTCCTGGATGGCTTTCTGTCTCTGCTTTTGCAAAGAGGAGAACACTGAACTGATCTACAAAATGGTATTCTACTGCTGATTTTTTGCTCTGCTTTTAATGCATCCTCCAGTCCTGCCTCTGTCATGTACTGGTATTGTGCTAAAATAGAGCAGCAGGTAATACACTTTGTTATGTAGAAATGAATATAAACAGCTACAGGACAGTGTTAAGTGCTACAGAATGGGAAATAAAGATCATTCCTATAGGAATCAAACCAAACCAAACCAAAACAAAACAAAGCAAAACAAAACATTTGATCATAAATATGGAAAATCAGGGAATCCTTCCTGAAGGAAAGGATGTCTAAGTTGAGATGCACAGCTACCTTTTATACTGACTATAAGAAATTTTGGTTAAAAAATAATATTCCATTTCTTTGAAAGAGGAGCTTTGTCAGTCCTTAAAAACAGAAAGGGTGAGGGGGGTGGTAGATAGAAGCCAGATGATGGAACATTCCTGTGTCAAGGAACTGTCAGTCCAATTTGCCCTATTTTTGGAATAGCTCTGGCTCCTATCACATAGAATTTAGAGCATCTAGTTTGAGACTGTTGGAGCAGATGCATTTCTGAGGCTAATGTGCAGTCAAATGTCATGCATTTGAATAACTCATAGGACTGCTGACTTACTAGGGTTTTTCTGTCATTTAGAAAAATTCAGCTCCTCTGGGTCCATGCCCTTAGGAGAAGAAAACAGCACCCTTTCCCCTGGATAGCACAGCTCTGCACTGAGGCACACACTGGCAAGCAGAATGCCTGATAATTTCAAGTGTCATTACCCTAAACCAATTACAAATTGTACAGTACCTCAGCTTTGGACTGTATGTGCATCAGCCCTGAGCATCCAAACATTGATATTTAACTCATTATTCATTGGTTGCCCATTGGTGTATGAGAACCTGCTTAATTATGAGTTAAACTCCCCATCTGGAGGTATTGTAGTGTCCAATATCCAAATGGTAAGAGCAATGACCATGGCCATGAAGTTAACTGGAGAGTTGCAGTAGAGGAAGGACAGATGCATTCGTTGAAGGCCTGGTTGATGCTATTGCTAGTTGGAACCCACCAGAAATTGCTCCCTGCCCCTGAGGAGACAAAATTGTTGTCAGGATACAAATCAAATAGATTGCCAAGCACACCGTTGGTTCAGCTGAGGTAATTTTCCATGGCAAAGCTTTCCTGATGAAAGAACAGAGCAAGTCTTCAATTTATATTTTGGAATAAGCACCTTATCTCACTGTGCTAGGAACAGTTGAGAGAGACAGTGGCCTGCATCTGGTGAGGGAGGAGATTCTTTCTATTTCTTTCTCCCCTTCCCTTCTGTTTTCCTGTGTCTCCTCTGCCTTGCATCCTCTTCTTTATCATTTCCCTTTCTCTTCCCACTTCTCTCACTACCACTTCACTATTTCCTTTCTCTTTCTTTTTGATGTTTCTGTCTTGTGCAAAAAGGTAAATTACCATGAATTCGAGCCTTTTGTTTTTTAAAAAACAAAACAAGGAGAGCCCCAATACCCAAGATCAGAAATGAGAATGGAAAACAGTCACAAAATTACAGGAAATTGAAAGTTTGGTAATTAAAATAATTATATGCCAATAAATTATAAAACCTGGATAAAATGATTATTTTTAAGTAAAATATAAATCATTAAGATTTATCCTCATTTATAGAGAAATTATAAATAGGCACAAAACATGAAAAAGCTATCAAGATTTCACCTCCCCCAAAGTACTAATCCCATGGTTTTGCAACAGCATGCTAACAAAAATGTGAAAAACCAATAATACCAGTCATGTTATTATAACTGTTCCATCATATGGTATGCAGAAAGAAGGAAGACTGAAGTTTTTTGTAAAACCATGAAAATAAAACTAATATAAAAACTTGACAACATAATTAAAAAGAGGAATCTCCAGCCTAATCTCACTTACTGGTCAGTCAGTATGGTTGTTAGTAGCATATTAACAAAGAGAATCCAGTAATATGCCAAAAGAATAATCCACAATGATCAAGTTTCCAGTGAAAGTTCAGTATTAGAAATCAATTAATATAATTCATTGTAATAGACTGTTAAAGGAAAAAATTCATATAGTCCTTTCTGTAGCCCACTACAAAAATTTAGCATTTTGTCAGATTGATAACTCACTAAGGTCTACACAGATGGCTATTTCCTTAACATGGTAAATTTATAATAGTATATATGCATTTGTCTTCTAACTGCTTGTGTAGCTATATATTTTTAAAACCAAAGTCATGTAAAAGAAGCATGTCTATGAAAAACAAGAACAAGATTAGATGTCCACTATTCATATTTTGGAAATAGTAGCCAAAGCAGGAGATTTGGAATGTATAGGAAAGCCATCATTTGCAGAAAAAGTTGAGGAAGTGAACTGTTATAAACTTTGAGACGTTGGAAAAAAGGTTATTATAAATACTCAGAATCTTTAATAAAGTGATAGGTTGCAAAACTAATATTAAAATAAAGTTTTATTAAGGAGCAACTTGTTTGAAAAAATGGCTAAAGAAAAATCTATTTGTGCCACAAACAGTGGCACAGGAACCTGAGGCAGGAGGATCACAAGTTCATAGCTGGTCTCAGCAACTTAGTGAGACCCTGTCTTAAAATAAAAAATAAAAAAGGGTTGGGGATGTGGCTCAGTGTTTGACTGTCTCTGGATTCAATCACTGGTTAGAAAAATAAAAGAAAAGAAAAACCAAGAAATAAAAATGCAAAATATTTAGAAATAAATTTAATTGTCAAATTTATATGAAAAACTACATAAAATGCCTGTGAGGAAATGAAAATGACTTTAATAAGCAGAATAAACAAAGTAATATATCCATCTTGATGGATGGAATATTACTTAAGTCACTATATTTAAGGAGGAGATTGGGAAACTAGACAAGAATAGTCAGAAAGAATGTTTAAAAGGAGATAGTAAAGCACATCACAAAATTTTGATATTTACAGTTATTTGGTAGTCTCTCATGAATGGACAAATCAATAGAAAATAAGAGATAACATTTGTAATGTGTATATAACATTTCTAATATATATATAACATTTATATATATATAACATCTAATATATATATTTATATATATATAACATCTAATATATATATAACATCTAATATATATATATACACATATATATATATAACATTTCTAATGTGTATACAAAATACAGATTTTTCCATAAATGGTATGGGAGTAACTGACTAGACATCAAAGGGAAAAAAGTTAAAACCTTTATATTTGCATCATAAGAAATTCTAATAACTAAAGATTTAAGTATAAAAATTGGAAACATAAGAATAATAAGAGAAAATATGGGAAATGCTATAGTTCTATTTGTTTTGGGCTATTATGTAGAAATAGAATTGACTTTTGACTATCTATGTCCTTCAGCCTTTCTAAACTTATTAGATCAAATAGGTTTTAATTTTTTTGGTAGATATTTTAGGATTTTCCATCTAAAAAAAATCATGTTAATTGTGAATAAAGACACTTTTACTCTTTTTCTTCTCACTCTTTTATATTTTTTTTTCTTGTCTTATTGCACTGGCTCAAACCTCTAGCACAATGTTCAGTGGAAATGGAAATAGCATCCTTTTCTCTTCTTGGTCTTAAGAAGATGGAATTCATTATTTCACCATTAAATATGATATTAGGAGTGAGTTTTTCATAAATCCCTTTATCATATGAAGAAGTCCCTTTTATTCTTAGTTTACTGAATTTCTTTTTAATTTTGAATGGTTTTTGATTTTTCTCAAATCCTTTTTCTGTATCTATTGAGATGATAGTTTTTTGTCTGTCAACATGATGGATACTGATTTAAAAATATTAAATCAAATTTTTCATTCTTGAAAATAAACCCCACTTGGTCATAATTATTATTTTTTACATATTGTTGAACATTATTTGAGAATAACATTCTTTTTGTGAAGGATTTTGTATCTATGATCATGAGGGATATTTTGCATGATTTTTATTTTATATAGTGATGTTTGGTTTTGATAGAAGGTTATATTAACTTTTACCTCTGTTTTCTGAAAGAATAGGATTGATATTATGTCTTCCTTAAATATTTCATAGAATTTACTAGTGAAGCTAACTGAGACTATAACTTTCTTTGTGAGAATAATTTTAATAAAAATTCAATCTCCTTAATAGATATAGGGCTGCTTGAATTTTCTATTTCTTCATGTATCTCTTTCAACAAATTGAGTTTTCAACATTTTTTCTTAGTAAACTAAATTGTTGGATTTATTGTCATACACTTAGTATGTTTCCCTTTTTAGAAATCAACTTTTAGTTTATGAAATAGGTAATGATATCCTATTTTATTATTTGAATTGTTGATTGTGTTTTCTATGTTTGTTTCTTGAGCACACTTTCTAAAGGTTTATAATTTTTATTAATGTTTCAAAGAAGAAAATTTTGATTTGGTTAATTTTCAATTAGTTTATATTTTTTAATATTTGCTTTTTCTTAATAGCTTTCATCAACTTGATTTTGGTTTAATTTGCTCTTCTTTTTCTGGAGTCTTCAAATGGAAAGCTAAAGCATTGATTTCAAATCCTTTTTATAAAAACATTTAAAACTATTAATTTCTCTAATCCTTTAACTGCATTTCACAAAATTTGTGAATTTTCTTTTAATTGTCATTCCTTTTGAAATATTTAAAAATTTCCATTGTTATTTCCTCTTCAACCCATGCATTATTGAGAGGCATGTTGTTAAATTCCCAAATATTTTGAATTTATAAAGGTTTTTTATTAATAATTATTTCAAATGTAATTCTTTTGTCAGAAAACATACTTTGTAAGGTTTCAATTTCTTGACATTTATTGTGCCTCATTTTATGGTATAGCATCTGGCCTATTTGGCTAATTTTTCTTGGTCCATTTGAAAAAAATGTCCATTTTGCAATTGGTAGATGTAGTATTCAATAAATATCAATTAGTTGATGGAGTTGTTCAGATTTTTACTAATATTTTGTCTATCTGTTCAATTCCTCAGAGGAGTATTAAATCTCCAAATCTCCTTATGATTTCTTTATTCTGATCAGTTTTGGCTTCATGTATTTCTGTTATTAAATGCATATACATTTATGACTAGGCTGTTCTGATTAATTGATCCTTTGCATTCTGAAATGTCCAGGGTTTGAGGGAGGTTTTAGGCAGTTTTTGCCCCCTCCCTCACTGTGGCTCACTCTCTTATGGCATTTCCCTTCTCAGTTTCCATCTCTCTGGCATTTCTGAACTCTTCTCCCTAATAAGATTGTTGTGCCTTTTGGAACAGGGAGAAGATGTAATTAGCCACATCATGCACAGTGGAGAGTTTCCTCAGGAAGAGACAGACTAACCCCTAAGCTGACAGTTATAGTAGATTTTCTTTATTCCTTCCTAATTTAATATTTTTTTCAATGTCATTATCATGACATTATCAGATCGGTAATAATGATTTCCATCAGGGATTATTTAAAATATTTTTATTGGTACATGATAGTTATACATAATAGTGGGATTCATTGGAACATATTTATACATGCACATAATATAATGTGGTCAATTTCATTCCCTGGTACCTCCCTTTTCTCACCTCTCCCCTCCTCCTTTCCCTATTCCCCTTCCTCTACTCCACTGGTTCCAGGGCTTATTTTTAAGTAGACCTCATTAGCTAATCCCGAAAATGCTCTTTATGATTCTGTCTGTGAGGAGAATGGTATTTTCAGTATAGAGAAGAAATAAGGAATACCCAAAATGTATTATACTAGGGTGATATTATTGGGCCTATTTGTTGTTGCTGTTACTGTTTTTTAATTTTTATTGCTGCATGACCTAGCTCATCAATTGACTGTAAAGCTCTTCCATAAAGCAGATATTAAAATATAAAAATTTAGATGGGGAAGGCAATTTAGAGGCTATATGATCACTGCCCCAAGTTTGATAACATCTCTTGTGGATAAAAATTTACCCATCTTATGTCCCCAAACTTATAGTAAAAGAAAATAAACCCAGCACACCCCTGCAGTTCCAGCAACTCAGGAGGATTACAAGTTCAAGCCCAGCCTCAGCAACTTAGGGAGACCCTGTCTCAAAATGAAAAAGGACTGGGGTTTAGCTTAGTGGTAGAGTGCTCCTGGGTTCAATTCCCAGTACAAGTAAACAAATAAACAAACTATTCTTATCAGTAGATTTAGAATTTGGAGTTAGATCAGACCACTGATTCAAGTTTTGTTTTTAAAAACTGCACAAAAGAAACCAGTTTTATCTTTTGGATGAAAACTCTTCAAGTATATGAAGACATCTGTTATGTGCCTCTGATTCTTAGTTTTCCTAGATTTGAAGCCTGCTTATTACCTTTCCTTAAAACTTTCTTTGCATGAACCTGTCAACTAATTGCTAAGTCTTTTTCTGAGCCAGTGCATTGCTCTTAAGTCAGGTTTCCCACTTTTTCATACAGTTGATTATTTTAAACCTCTATAGAGCTCTCCTCTGGAGAGTGATAAAAATGAGCAGGAATGTATTTCAAAAAATCTAAAGCAAGTCACCCAGGCAAATAATTGTTGCATCTGTACTCATCTGCATCTTCAGTTTCTGTTTAAGCCTTTCTGCCAAGTAAGTCCCACAACCTTAATATGATGGAGGAATAAAAAGTCTTTTGTTTGTCCTCTCCTTCCTTCTTTAGCATCTGCCAACTAACAAATCCATTGGCTACTGTTATTCCCCTTGCTTTTGTGTTCTTGCAGCCGTTGCTGACATGCTACTAATTAGAACTTTTTGAGTGCTATTCTATTAAATCATCTTAAAGATAGATATTATCTTCTATATTTCACTGATAAACAATCATAGAGCAGTTAAACCAGTTAGTTAAGGACCCCAACAGATTACTGCCAGAACTGTCCTTCTAACTCCCACTTTTCCATTCACAGCATCTTGTACTAACCTTCCATTATATTTTATTCTTATTTCATTGAGTTTTTCAATGTGGTTGCTTATAGTCTTTCTTCTCAATTAAGTTGTGAGTACACTCCCTAAAGGGAACACATGGCATGAAGTTTTGTATCTTTTTTAGTATCAAGTACAATGTTTTGGTTATATGGTAAGGTTCTCAATATTGTTGGAATGAAGATTCCAATATTAAAAAACCTCTCAGGGTATAGAGTTTCTGGATGTGCATATGCCAGATGGCTAATGGCAAGTTTGTTTACATTTATAGTTTGTTTTGGGAAGTCAGAGTAATTGAATAGAATGTTGCCCAAGGTTCGTATGTATACATGTATATAAATCTTGGGGGTGGGGGGATGAGCGAGAGAGGTTCACAAAAACTATAGAAGAAATATTTTAACGCATTTTGATAAATTGGCTATGTTGGGAGATTTGTGGGTGCCTGGGATCACTGACTAACGCTTGTACTCAAGGTCTTTGCTCTTTGTAAAACCTAGCTACACAAATGGAATTAACAGACACCAAATCTCCAAAGGAGAAGAAGAACAAATTGGCACTAAGGAGGAAGCTAGTTTTAAGTTACTGATTTTAAGATTGTGATTGCTTTCTTCAAGTTGTAAGGAGTTTTTATTACTCTGGATATAAGTAATTTAAAAGATACATAATTTGTGAATAATTTATACCAGTCTGTGGCTTATTTTTCACTTGTGATATCTTATACTACATATTATCAACTCTCCCCAATTTCATTTTATACTTTCTGAACATAGAACTAAGTAGCCATTTCTAGCATGATGTTTTCAAGTAAAATGAATGAATGAATAGATAAATAAATAAGTAAATATTAAAACCCAAGGAAAAATATCAAAACAGTATTTCTTGTTTTGTGCAGGCTTTGGGGCAAAGTTTCAACAAATTAGACTTTGACATTTTGGTAAATGTTAAAATATCTCATGGCACTTTAGTAGAAATTGGGATTTTTCTTGCTTCTACTTTTCAGTCCGAAAGTTTGGGGACTTGGCAGAAAAGCTTGGGAAGCTAAAATTCCACTTTTTCCAATATGCTATTGCTCATCCTAATTTAAAAATAAACAACAAAAAGAGAAGAATTTAAAGATAGGCTTTGCCTACAATTTTTTCCATGTAAATAATACTTAGTTCCCAAAAATGTTGCCAAGACTTGTGTAGCCTTGATTTATTCATTTAGTTAGCTAGTTAAAGCACACGAAAGGAGATCAACTTCCAGTGTTATATAAGTTAAGAATTGCTCTGAAGCGTCTGCAACCAGGTATCTCAGTGCTTTTATGAGAACAGAGAAAAGACTGTTCACCTGACTATGACCTGAAAAATGACCTTTTAAAATAGTATCATGTGATGTCTGACAGGTGTCCTGTTTTTTGTTTTTTTTTTTTTGGTAGCAGGGATTGAACCTTGGGGTGCTTAACCACTGAGCCACATTCCCAGCCCATTTTATGTTTATTTAGAGAAAGAGTCTCGCTGAGTTGCTTAGGGCCTCGCTAAGTTGCTGAGACTGGCTTTAAACTCATGATCCTCCTGCCTCAGCCTCCCAAACTACTGGGATTATAGTCCTGAGTCAGTGAAGTGTCCTGAACTTAAAGTGCATGCCCGAAACACAAATGTGACCTATTTCTTTACCTTCTGTCTCATGCCTTGTTCTGTCTGACCCCTCTGATTATATCACTGTAGACAGAAAATCTTAGAAAGAAACTTCATTTGAGTTGAGAAAGCGGTTCTACTGTTACATTTTTCTTTGGATATATAGGATAGCTACCTGTGTGACTAGCACATTTACTGATGTACTGATTTGCTAGGGCTGAACCTGGCTGCTGTACCTTTTCAGATTCCCTGTATTTGTGCCTTCTGTCTACATAAGGGTTGCTCACACACCTCTGGACAATCCACTAAGCTTGATTTACCTGCCTTTTTAGAATGAGGGTCCTTTTTTCTTTCTCTCTCTCTCTTTTTTTTTTTTTTTGCAGTGCTGAGGATTGAACTCAGGGCCTTGTGCTTGTGAAGCAGGCACTCTACCAACTGAGCTATATCCCCAGCCCTAGAGTGAGGGTTCCATGTATGTTCCAGGGCTTTTTGTCCAGTGTTTTATCAAAACTTCTACACTATTTACCCCATGTCTTCGGTGTCCTAACAAGTAATGGTTTGCTAGTCTGTAATAAATTAAATCAGCTAAAATGCCTTAGAGATATTAGTCACTTAATATGTTCCCTATTCTTTTCAAATTTCTTTTTTTTATTTTTTATTTTAGTTCATTGCACACAAATGGAGTACAACTACATTTTTCTGGTTGTACACAAAGTAGAATCATATAATTTGCCTATTCACATGTATATACAGGGTAAAGATGTTTGTCTCATTCTATTAACTTTCCTTCCCTGTCCCCTCCCCACCCCTCAGTTACCTCTATACAATCCATCCCTTCTCCATTCTTCTTGTACCTCCCCCAACTCCCCCTATGTGTCATCAACCACTTATCAGAGAAATAATTCAGACTTTGGTTTTTTGGGATTGGCTTATTTCACTTAACATGATCTTCTCCAATTTCATCCATTTACCTGCAAATGTCATAATTTTATTATTCTTTATGACTGAATAATATCCCATTGTGTATATATACCACAGTTTCTTTATCCATTCATCTATTGAAGGGCACCTAGGTTGGTTCCACAGTCTAGCTTAGTGAATTGAGCTGCTATAAACATTGATGTGGCTGCATCACTGTAGTATGCTGATTTTAAGTCCTTTGGGTATAGGCCAAAGAGTGGAATAGCTGGGTCAAATGGTGGATCCATTCCAAGTTTTCTGAGGAATCTCCACACTGCTTTCCAGAGTAGCTACACTAATTTGGAACCCCACCAGCAATGTATGAGTGTACCTTTTTCCCCACATCCTTGCCAACACCTATTATTGCTTGCATTCTTGATAATAGACTTTCTAATTGGGGTGAGATGATATCTTAAGGTAGTTTTGATTTGAATTTCTCTTATTACTAGAGATGTTGAACATTTTTTCATATATCTGTTGATTGCTTGTAGATCTTCTTCTGTGAAGTGTCTGCTCATTTCCTTAGCCCATTTATTGATTGGGTTATTTGTATTCTTGGTGTAGAGTTTTTTGAGTTCTTTATATATACTAGAGACTAGTTCTCTATCTGAAGTGTGTGTGGCAAAGATTTTCTCCCAGTCTGTAGGCTCTCTCTTCACATTGCTGATTGTTTCATTTGCTGAGAAAAAACTTTTTAGTTTGAATCTATCCCAATCATTGATTCCTGCTTTTATTTCTTGTGCTTTGGGAGTCATGTTAAGGAAGTCTGGTCCTAGGCCGATATGATGAAGATTTGGACCTACTTTTTCTTCTATTAGGTACAGGGTCTCTGCTCTAATTCCTAGGTCCTTGATTCATTTTGAGTTGAGTTTTGTGCAAGGTGAGAGAAAGGGGTTTAGTTTCAATTTGCTGCATATGGATTTCCAGTTTTCCCAGCACCATTTGTTGAAGAGGCTATCTTTTCTCCATTGTATGTTTTTGGCTCCTTTGTCAAGTATGAGATAACTGTATTTATGTGGGTTTGTCTCAGTGTCCTCTATTCTGTACCA
>JAJEJO010000125.1:2109506-2133533 GCA_020662805.1 Glaucomys volans | reverse complement strand
CTCCATTGTATGTTTTTGGCTCCTTTGTCAAGTATGAGATAACTGTATTTATGTGGGTTTGTCTCTGTGTCCTCTATTCTGTACCATTGGTCTAACTGACTATTTTGGTGCCAATACCATGCTGTTTTTGTTACTATTGCTTTGTAGTATAGTTGAAGGTCTGGGTATTGTGATACCACCTGCTTCACTCTTCCTGCTAAGGATTGCTTTAGCTATTCTAGGTCTCTTATTCCTCCAAATGAATTTCATGATTGCTTGCTCTATTTCTGGGAGGTCCGTCATTGAGATTTTAATTGGACTTGTATTGAATTTGTATAGCACTTATGGTAGTATGACCATTTTGATAATATTAATTCTGCCTATCCAAGAACATGGGAGATCTTTCCATCTTCTAAGGTTTTCTTTAATTTCTTTCTTTAGTGTTCCATAGTTCTCATTGTAGAGGTCTTTCACCTCTTTTGTTAAATTGACTCCCAGGTATTTTATTTTTTTTTTTTGAGGCTATTGTGAATAGGGTAGTTTTCCTAATTTCTCTTACAGAGGATTCATCACTTATGAATAAGAATGCATTAGATTTATGAGTGTTGATTTTATATTCTGCTACTTTACTGAATTCATTTATGAGTTCTTGAAGTTTTCTGGTGGAATTTTTCAGTTCCTCTAAATATAGAATCATATCATCTGCAAATAGTGATAGTTTAAGCTCTTATTTTCCTATTCGAATCCCTTTTCTTTCTTTAGTCTGTCTAATTGCTCTGGTTAGAATTTCAAGGACGATGTTGAATAGAAGCGGCGAAGAGGGCATCCTGCCTTGTTCCAGTTTTTAGAGGGAATACTTTCCATTTTTCTCCATTTAGAATGATGTTGGTCGTGGGCTTAGCATAGATGGCCTTTATAATGTTGAGGTATGTTCCTACTATCCCTATTTTTTCTAGTGTTTTGAGCATGAAGGGGTGCTGTATTTTATCAAATGCTTTTTCTGCATCTATTGAAATAATCATGTGGTTCTTGACTTTAAGTCTATTGATGTGGTGAATTACATTTATTGATTTCCATATGTTGAACCAACCTTGCATCCCTGGGATGAAACCCACTTGATCATGGTGCACTATCTTTTTAATATGTTTTTGTATGCAATTCGCTAAAATTTTGTTAAGGATTTTTGCATCTATGTTTATTAAGGATATTGGTCTGAAATTTTCTTTCCTTAATGTGTCTTTATCTGGTTTTGGTATCAGGGTGATATTAGCTTCATAGAATGAGTCTGGGAGTGTTCCCTCCTCTTCTATCTCATGGAATACTTTGAGGAGTATTGGAATGAGCTCTTCTTTGAAGGTCTTATAGAGCTCAGCTGAGAATCCATCTGGCCCAGAACTTTTCTTGGTAGGTAGGCTCTTGATGACTTCTTCTATTTCATTGCTTGAAATTGGTGTATTTAAATGAAATTAGTCTATTTAAATAATATTTATGAATGATTACTTAAGGGGAATATAATTCATTTATTACTTTCTATATACTATATTATTCTGGAATAAAGCCTGAATATCAGGCTTAAGCATACAAATCATATTGTTTTGAAGGTTCATAAAATCATTTTGGTATATTCATTGCACTAACTCTTGAGTTAAAAAGGAAATTAATATGATGCTGCCAAAGCATATTAAGTGACAAATTAATGGCCTTAAATACAGAATAGCATTGTATTAAGGATTTAACAAAAACAACAATAATAAGAGAACAACAAAAACTGAAAAAAAATTCAGATAAGCATAAGAAAGCAACGATGAGTGATAAATGCAAATTTTTGGTAAACAAAAATAATACTGACAATTTAGCAAAATGGTTGTTCTAAAATGTTGCAAATTGGACAAATCTGTAGCTTATTTTGTTTAGGAGAGAAGAGAGAAGTCAGAAACACCAATTTAATACACACAATATAGGTATAAATAGAGAAACGTTTTAAGAGATAATACAACTATATGTTAATAAATATGAAAATCCAAATAAAAAGAACAATTTAATGGGAAAATATCCAAACTAGAACCAAGAAGTGGAAAACCTATGTAATCTATAAATAGCAACAAAAAATTGAAAAAAATTGTGTAAGAATTAGCCTCAAAAAAAGAAACAGGAGGGAAATGAGAGGGGGAGTGGGTGGGGGTATGAATAATGGTGGAATGAGACAGACATCATCACCCTATGTACATGTGTGATTACATGCATGGCATGAATCTACATCATGCACAACCATAGAAATGAAAAGTTTTACCCCAATTGTGTACAATGAATCAAAATTACATCTGTAAAAATTAAAAAAAATAAATAAATAAAAAAGAGAAACAGGTCCATTTGATGTTGTGATTCCTGCTATTTGCAGATTTTCATGGATAAATCTCAAGCTACTTAAACCATTGCAAAACACTGAAAATATAGAAAAATTTACTTTCTGAAGTTAGAAACATTTGGACACCAAAATTTTAAAGAAAACTGAAAGTCATTATTGGTTACTAATATAGATTCAAAAATTAGCTATATGAATTTGACATATATAAAAATGATAACACATTGATACAATGACTATAAGAGGAGGGCCGTAGAGGTGGCTTTAGACTCCAGGAAATGTCTGATTGGTAGTTGTTGAAAGAGATTCTATGGTAGTCTGGTGTATTACTGGGCTGCATGAATTCAGCCCAGGACTAAGAGTTCAGGCATCAGAACACTCTGTGCAGGAGCCTCTCACTGATGGACATAACTTTGGAATCCCTGAGACATATCCTTGTCCAAGTCTCACCCCACAGGGACCCAGCTCTAGTCTTCAAAGCTTTGGATATTATGTCAGTGTTATGGGAATTTGGGTAAAGCAAGCAGTGGCAAAGGGCAATGTTCCCATTGAAGGCTAACACTGAGGCCATCTCCTGGACCTCTTTTGTGTGTTATGCAATACTCACATTTTGGCCACATTCAGTGCTGCTTAAGTTAAGTAGAGCAGAGGCCCAATGGGAGGTAGCTACAGTGGTCCTGGTCAACTCCCTCCTCGTTGATCCCTCTTGCAGGATCACCAAGGAATTCTTTCATTATGGAAAATGTTCAGGAAGCACTTACCTCCTCGAGTGGTACTTTAGATTTGTTGATGACCCCCGCATCAGCACTGGACCCTATATCTCCTTTGGAATAAAATAAACACAGGGAAGACTGCATTTGGAATTTCAGGAGCAATGCCCATTTTGCAACTACTGCACTGGAATGGAATCCTAAAAAATCCTTCTGAAACAAAGTGTTCCAAACAGGAATTTATCTCCTAAAATTCCCAGTTCTCTGATGAAAAGACACTTAGCTACAAAGGCCTTGGACAAGATCATCAGGGAGTTAGAAGAAGCCAGGAAAGCAGGAGGAGATCTTTGGTTTTACAAAGAAAAGGAAGAAATCCTCAGCTTACCCCTAACTCAGATCCAAAGTAACCCTGGCTCTTCCTGACCTGGAGATATTGAGCTGAACCTCAGGCCATGTATGGCTATCACTATCAAGGTCAGGTCCAAGTGTCCCCAAGAATGGCAGAGGCCAGATTTAATATTAGGAGGCTCCTCTAAGGGGGCCATCAGATGCTTTAGCATCTTCAGCTGCTACATGACACTGTACTAATTTCCCCATCCATTCCATTCACAGAATGGAAGAGAACTAGGACTCCTGCAGAACCCAGCATTCCCCCTGGTGAAAGTTTTCCATTACACTGTATGGACAGAAATGAGGGAAACAAGCATTGTTTAAAATTTATTTTGCTGGGCTCCAACCTAAAGCATCGTTGATATGTGCCTTACTAGATTATAAACTTGTTTCAAAGAGTGGGCCAGTGCAGCATCCTTCAAAAGAATAACATCCAGGACTGGGAGAAGTAGCATGATAGCAACTTCAAAAAGTACTTGAGATTAAATGAGCAATATGGAATTTTTTTTAAGAAATCCTGATATGAGGGGAATTTTGATAAGAAAATAATAACATGATGAGTAAAACAAGTGCATAGAAATTGTATCTTCTGGCCTATAGGAGAAAATATGTATATTTTAATGTTATTATCTTTTTTAATACATTTTATTTATTTATTTATTTATTTATTTATTTATTTATGTGGTGCTGAGGATCGAACCCAGTACCTTACACATGCTAGGCAAGCGCTCTACCACTGAGCTACAACTCCAGTCCCACCAAGGATATTTTAAATCTTCCCATTATTATTTTGTGGCAAACCTTAAATCTGTTTCTGCCAAGAACAATTGAATTTTTTAAAAGTAATAACGAAGATTAAATATGCAATTATAATTATAGAAAAGAGTTATTAAAACAATCAATAGGGAATCCCTTTATAATTATTTATTGCTATTAGACCTTTTGTCATATAGAGCTCATACTATTTGTTTTCTGCTCTGAACATTTACAGTTCTAAAAATTGATAGTGAAAATAGTTTTTAAGAGAAACTCACTGAGTTTGGCAACAGTGAGAAGCAGGGAGATGATGCATTCTGATCATATTATAAACACTTTTCAGAACTCTGTTGTTTTCTTGCTTCCTTTAACAATCCAGAATGTGGATGGTGTCCAGTACTGTGCTTATTATATTCCTCCTGATCTGTAGACTAGTTTGGCTATAGAAGCAATGCCACAGTGTTGGCCAGAGAGTGCATGTGTGACACTGACTGAAACCTTTGTTTTAGATCTTTCATCTTCTTCAGGGTAGCTGTTGGTGGCTTCAACATGATTTTCTATTTTTTCCTCACAAAGCAAATGGTGGGCATCCATGTTTCCATTGTACTTCCTGTAGTGTACTTGGCTTGGCAAAGACAAAGTGAGCTTGCAAATGCTCCTTGATCACTAGTAGGAAGGTCCTATATATTTGTACTTGGCAGGCAGTCTAAGGTGATGGTAGGAGTCTTAACCATATGTGGTAACTACGAGAGTTACAGGACGTTGTGACAGGTTATAATGCTCACTTCTGGTAAACTGATGGAATTGATCTCTTTAGGAGATTCACTATGTAATTTTTGTCCTTAAAGAACTGTCACAAAGCACATTCTTAACCATTCTCCCAAATGCTTCAGATGACTCTCCATTTTCAGCATACTCTAAAAATGTTCTTTCATTGGTTTGTATTTTAGACTGTCATACCCAATGTTCTAGGGAATTAATTATTTCCTAACAAAACCAATCCATGTTGGCTTATTTGCCTGTCCTGGATGACCATATATGCTTACTTTCAGCTTTCTAAAAAACATCCCTGTGCTTTCTGTTTCCAGGCAGCTGCTACACCCCATGTAAAAGGCAGAAAATAAAATGAAGATTTTTCAGTGCAAGATGCGGTACTGGCTGATTCCAGCTTTTTTGGCAATTGCATATTTCTGCATTATCGTCCAGGGTCAAGGTAATTGAAAACTCTAACAGAATCAGTAGGGCCCAAGAGTCTAGATCTCTTGGTTCTGATTATTGTTTAATCTTATTTATCCCAATTGTACTTCATTGGTTTAATTGTGTTTCTAGGCAGGCCAATATGTTGACTCAGTTTTACAGACTTTGCACTGTAGAAAGGTACCATAACTTTGAAGAGTGTTACAACCTCACCAGTTAACTGAGCATATTAATTTTGAGGCAGTTGGTTAAGTAGCTCCTTCTGAAAAGATAGTGCAAGTTTTAATCAGTGAAGGGCTGGGGTTGTAGCTCAGTGGTAAAGTGCTTGCCTAGCATGGTTGAGGCACTGGATTTGATTCTCAGCACTGCATACAAATAAATAAGTAAAGGACTCAAAGAAATTTTAAAAAGTTTAATCAGTGAAAATCAAATTTGCACATTACAAAATCAGTTCTCTTAATAAAGAGCTATAATTGGTATGTGTGCATATCCTAATTATATTTTATCTCCCATATAAAGTATCTATGAAATATTTGTACCCATTCATACATGGTCCTTAAATTTGCTCCTTTCCTTGAAAGTGGAGCACATAGTTTAAAGGCTGCTGACATTTGTGATGATTGCAAGCTTTGTTTTAATTGAAATTTGTAAAATTTACTCTTTGTATTACTAGGCTCTTGGCTATTATTTTTATTTCAATCTTATTTTATAACATAAATCTGTGGTTAAGAAACTATAGACTTGGCCCATTATCAGTTTTTATGAATCAAGTTTATGGGATCACTGCCATGCATATTTGTTTAAACATTCTCTGAGGCTGCTTTCGTGCTACAATGGCAGAGTTGAGCAGTCATGACAGACTGTATGTCCCTCAAAGCCAAATATATTTACTCTCTGGCCCTTTTCAGAAAAATCGTGCTAATATCAAGTAAGTGCACAACATACATGAGGGTGTAGTGACGTTACTAGACAAACATGGTAATCCTGCAGAGACTGAAGTGTTGGTGATACAATTTATGTCTTTCATCACAGAGTGAGGAAATATAAATGTGATAAGGTGCTTTTAGGAATGTTAATGTCTAATGTTTGGAGTTGAGTGTTGCAGAAAAGTCAAATGCATGAACTGCCACACCCTGCTTCCTTAAGGTGAGGCACATCTGTTTGGAAAGGAATAGAACTAAACTCTGCAAGTTGTTCAAAAAGCTTTTTACACAACCTGGGTTTATGACCATATTTTCAACTTACTTCATTTTGTCCATAGTGAGAAATTAGGTTGACAAATTCAACAATTCTGTTTTCCTTGTTTACATTGGTGAAAGAATATTTTCAGCAGTGGTGATTGGAAAAGCAATGATGGGAATCATAGACAACTGTCTAAACTCAAGGATGCAAGACAAGGTCTTGAGGAACAAAGCACAGGCACATCACTCAGCTCTTCAGGGTTGTCATCTCAGTCTAGCTTAGTTCAGCAATGGTCATTCATGGAGTAACTGATCATTTAGAGCTCTTCTGGGATATTTCCAAGGGTGTGCTCTACCAGGTATATATAGTTAGCCAATTTAAAACAACACATGGTGCATATTCTGTGTGTCTAGTTCAAGATATAGCACCAAATAGGATTTTATTTATTTTATTTATCTTACCTTCAAGCAACTTACTATCCACTAGGGAAACAGACATATAAGCAGATAAATCACAATATAAATTGTGTGCAGTTGTGACAAAAGATGAAGGGGGAAAGATAGATGGAAGCAAGGTTATGGAAGATTTTCAACAATTCTGTTTTTTAAGAAAAACACTTTGATAACAATATCGATGGTACTACTTCTATTTGTGACATATGGGTTTGAGGGATTGGAATAAGTAAGAGAAGTTAGACCATTAAGAGATATAAAATTCTTAATGAAGTTGGTGTGGAGGATCTGAAGTAGGTGATGTGACTAGAAAGAAGAGAATGAATCCAAGAATCATTTAAGATTACATGATTAAATATGGATACAGGTGCAGAAGAGGGAAACATTAGTGATGAGTCTGAGTCTGAAACCTCTTGCTAGGGACCTGAGTTGGCAGGGCATTTCATTTCAACCCCTGTGTTATTAATGCTTCTGTTTGTTTGCTGGATGATGGTTTACTGCATCTCATTACAGGCAGTGTGCTCTCTTTGCTGTCTTGATCTCCAGTACAGAATAATTGCCTCACTCATAATAGACATTTGTTGAAGGGATTAATAAATGAAGCATGTATTTGAAGGGGAAACAATGAATTCAACCCTAGACAAATATATGAAGCTGAAGGTGTTTGGGGGACATCCAGGTGGAGAGGACTGGTAGGCACTTGGTGAGGAGTTTAAGAGGAGGAGATTGGGACAGGAGATTATATTTGAATTGCATTGAACCTGGGAATTAGCTGAGAGAGACCTTTGAGGTAGAGTTAGAAAGGGACAGTGCATGGGAAGGAGTATGAAATCTGCAGAGCATTTGCAGTTAAGAGTTTAATAGAAGAAAATGATAATTCAAAGTGTCCAAAACAAACAGACTCAGCTATCAGTAGAGTTAGGAGAATGCAGTGACCTTGGAAAAAATTTCAAGAAGGAAGATGGTGGCTACGTACTAGAGGAAATCCCAGAAAGAAAAACTTTATATGCAACTGGCTTAGTGTTTAGGAAAATACATGAAATCTTTGAGAAAACTCATCTAATTTCTACCATGACACCTCTTAGTTACATGATTGATTTTGAGTAAGGAATAAAGAATATGAATTGCTTTATTGGATTTGTTTTCTCCTTCTGAAGCAAATATAGCAGTGAATTCCTGCGAGTTAGCTATGTTAACATTAAATTTTATTCATATAAGTATGTTAAAAGTCATGTTTATGAACAAAATAGAGAAAAGGTCATGTGGTAGGCAGAATAATGTGCCCACAAAACTGTTCACTTCCTGATTTCTGGAAACTATTAACATGTTATAGCATACATCAAAGGGGAATTAACATGTTGGATTGAATGAAGTTTGGTCATCATCTGACTTTAAAATTACAGAGCTTATCCTGCATTATCTGTGTGGCACCAATGTAATCACAAAGTGCTTTAAATATGGAAGAGGGAGGCAGAGGTTCCAGTGTCTGGGATACCATGCTAGAAAGACTTACTACTACTGTCTTTGAAGATAGAAGGGGGCCATAAGCCAAGGAATGTGTGTGGCTTCTAGTTGGAAAAGGCTAGAAAATGGATTCTCCCCTAGAGCCTTGAAAAAGGAATATAGCCTACTAACACCTTGATTTTAGCCCAGGATACCCATTTCAGACTTCCGATCCCCAAAGTTATTGGATACTAAGTATCTGTTATTTTAAGTCACTAAGACTGTAAATTTTGTTACAGCAGCAGTAAAGAACTAATACAGTTAGCATTAAAGAGGCATATGGGAAATTAATTCCCTTTTAAATTGTTGATCAACAGAATGTACCTTGTTACTTGGTCTCTTTATGTAATAATTCATAAAAATCTTTCCCCCATCAGAGACTATGAACCCACATTGGCTTGAGGAATTATATTTACCTGGATTATTCCAGCATCTGCTTTACAAGACAAGTTGTTAAATGAACTGGTATGCAGAAAAAGTAAGGTGTTTGACTGTAGGGAAAAGATGTGTAGAGCAATGACAGGATGGTGGTATCAACACTTCCTCAGAATTTCTCAGTAAATATGCATTGGTTTTAGCAATGTTTGTTTTGGATGATTTAAAGAAGGAACCACAGAAGGTAAAGTAACTGTCATTTGAAAACCTCAAGGCATATGAAATTGGAGACTTTTTATGGAGGCTAGATGTTTCTTTATAAAGGCCTCTGTGTTCACACATTTCACATGTATTTATTATGTTGTTATTAGTGTCAAACATATTTGGAAGTTGAGAATATTTTTCTTCCAGCTCATTTCAGCATCTTTTTAATGGATCTTGAAATTATAACATATTAGATTCCAACATGATTTAAAGAATGTCTCTCAAAATTTAATTCCTCCTATTTATAAAATATTTGGGCAATGTATGTAACGGAAAAAATAAATGACATAAAAAATAAGGGTTTCGTTTATTTGTTTTAGATCTCTTAGAAAAAATTACCTAACACTTCTCTGCTATTTAAAAATTTTTAAGTAAATATAATAAGTTGTCTCAATAATTTAGCACTCTTAACTATGTTTACAGAGGAAAATGTAGTTTTCCTACGTAACCTCTACTGTAACATCTCTATCAAAGAGATTTTTTTGTTGCACATAAAAAGAATTTTCTCTGGTCAACTTAACAAAAATGTCCTTACTAGTAGGTTATGCAATAGCTCAAATAATCAAAAGAAAAGTTAAGTAATCAAGCTTGAAAAAGATAAGAATATGGGAACCCATGGGGATACAGTTTGCAGGGACTGATGACCATTTGCACAGAGCATGTCCTTGGAATGACATCACCAGGGCCATTTTCCCTCTGTTCACTGTTGGATTCAAGTTTCAGGTTCTGGGAGAGTCTGCTTAACCTGGTGTGAGTCATTTTCCCACTTAGCCCGGAGCGTGGGGATTGGCAGTGCGGTCAAGTTTCCCTGAAGTGGGGGAGGTAGATTTCCTTGGAAGAAAACCAGGGTGCTGTTAGGTGAGGGACAGAGAGGATATTAATGGGGAGGATGAAGACCACAAGGTGTCGGTTGCAGCAGCATCCCTGTGTGTGAAGGGTCGTGTTCTAAGAAATCAAGGAGAATATTTCATTAGAATTAAATCTTTACATAGATCATCACTTGTCAAAACAGCATGATTTCAAATGAATTGAAAAGAGAGGAAAGAAGGAAGAGAGAAAAGGAGGAAACAGCAGAAAATTAGCCCTTTAATTAGGAGTCAGATTGTGAAATAAAATTTCATAAATGCTGATGACAGGGAGTCTTCGAAGGAATGACATAAAGTGCCTCTTCTGCCTTTGGACTCCTAAGGGAAAGAGGGCAGTGAAATGCTTTGACTGTAAAGAAAATGTTCCCTCTGAAACAAATCATGACACAATGCAGCAAACAACACACAAACAGACCCTGTACTTTTAGCAACAAGACTCACCCTGCAGTAGAGAAGATGATTTGGATGGTCCTCCTCCTTCCCTTTTGGGGTGAAGTTCATGTTCTCACAAGTGTTCCATTGGGTCCAACCCCACATTCAAAGCCTTGCTCCCCCATGCAAAGGATGAGTTTGTCAGCTTCCTCTAGGTTCCTGGGGTGTGCCGGAAATAAAATTACACACTTAACTTTTGTGAGCTTTTTTTTTTTTTTTCTTTTTGCAAAGATAAGAACATGAACTGACACAAGTTAACTTTTGAGTCAAGTTCTGGCAAGCATTTGTAATTATTACTGGAAGTTAAGTACAGGGAAGATGGGAATAGAAAGCTCTTCCTTTATGCTTGCAAAAAGAAAAAGAAATCATGGATCTGGTATTAACTATATACAAATTTTTGTTCCATGAGATAAGAGCAATTATTTCTCCATGACATTAACAGTGTATCTGTCAATTTTGCTGCCCTTGCTTTTGGCTCAGGTCCCAGTGCCTTCCAAAAGGGGAAAAAGGCTAACTTTGAAATCCACAACTGTGACCTCATGCTTCTTTCTTTCTTAACTAGCATTTCTTCCTTTCAATGTTTTTTTCCCCCAAAGGCAAAAACTTAAAGGGACTGTGAACTTTGTGTCTAACCACAATTTTCTTTTAGTGATTTTGAGAGTATCTATGTTCAAATAGGCATTAAATGTGATATGCTGATAAGAGGTCACAGTGGTATTGCGTTTTGCTCACAGTTGTGATGCAGCTATAGTCGTATGAATCATTTGTAAATTAAGAAAATTTGAGATATTGTTGGATTTGGTTGTTACATTTGCCCCAGACTTTGTTTCTTTAAGCAATTCCATGGAAGCCAGTGCTATTCTAGTTTCTAGGGCACCATCTGCATTGTCTGAGCATGGTCTATGATGATCTTATTATTTTTTTTGCTGGGGATTTAGAAGGTTAGCTATTGACTAAAAAGATATTGATGGCTATTAACTCAGAGAGAATGATAGAGTAAAATAGTAGTTACATGGGAATGGCTCTACAGATTTCGATTTTTTCTGTTCCCTGGGAGATCGCAGTATACCTGGGGTGCTGGTAGATTGGTCAACCCTCTCAGAACCACCTAGACTGAAGCCCCATCTGATGTGCTTTTCCCCTTGATGGTTCTCAGGCATGCTGTTTTTCTTTCAACTGCACATTCAATGCAAAACTCGGCCAATGATATGTCCCAGAAACTTGGATCCAGTATTTAATTTTTAAATTCTTATTTTTAATTTTCTCCCACAGGTAATAAGAACCTATCTATCCATAGGTTTTCTTCCCAAGTTGAAGACTGAGTAAGACAGAAATAGTTTCTCCATTCATCCTAATGCTAGATTTAGCCACTGTCCACTTCCATTTGAAAATAATTGTTGTTATGATAAATTCATACTTACTGATCAACAAAGGGAAGGGAGAAGGGGGTGGGGAGAGGGAAGGAGGGGTACTGGGATCTGAATTAGAACAAGATATATTCCATGCTTGCATGATTATGTCAAAACGTATCCTACTGTCATAAAACTAAAAAGAACCAATAAGTTCCTACTTTTCCATTAACCAATGAAAGGTAAATTCTTTCTTCTATTCATTATCAAACTGAGAACGGAAAGCTAATGTGTTTGTTCCACATGACTAGCATTCTCTACTCGTGGGTAGTAAGGAACAACTACAAAGTGAATACGACTCTTATGATTGTGTCTTTCAGTGCTTACTGACATCAGTTAGTGAATAGTTTGTAATTTTTCATGCCATCCAGCTCAATGAAGGGAGACTTCTTAGCAGCGATCTTCTTCCAATCAAATAGTATATGTGCTTCGCCTGGGGTCAATAATTGTCCTTCACTAGTCTTCTAGGTGCCCCTTGGTTCTTTCATCCACAGAATTGGGATAGCAATGCATTTTTGTGAGGGCTTAAATGAGCTCAAAGGATGTTTGAGGATTTTTGAGCTCAAAGTTAGATGAAATAAGGGGAAGGGGAACAGATTTATTGACCACCTATTATAGTGCATTATCCCCATTAGCCTGTTTAAAGTTATCATCTTGCCTTTGCAGAAAATATTTTTGTCACTTTTTCTAAAACTAGGAAACTGCTGCTATGGAAAAACATAAGAACTTTCTCAATATTATTTAGGTAATAAGGGATGAAATCAGGAATCACATTAATGTACAAGCCCCAAATCATGCCACACACCTACTTTATATAATGCTTGTTTCCTTCCCCTATAGGATGTTTCCTAAAATAAGAAAAAAAAAACTGGGCATAGAAGTGGGTGATGAGAACTGACTTTCCTGTTATTTATTAACTTCTTTTTTTTTTTAAAAAAAAAACTAGATATTTTTAGACATTATATAATAAAAATCCTCTTACTAAAGTACTTCTTTTGAAATTCTGGAACATTTATGGAGGGTGCTAGAAATGTGTTTTAAAATTTGAATGACTTACCCCAAAAGTGAACAGAGCTACCCATTTTTATGATCTGTTAGAAAAAGATTATTAAATATTCTGGGCTGAATCATGACCCATGTACTACATATCTGACAGGTGAAAGTCAGCTATGCTTAAAGAGTTGATCAAAGTTTACAAAACAAATACCTTTTATTTGATCCTGAATGCCTTTACAATCTCTTTCTTAGATGTTTTAAGTGAATATCTTATTACCATAATATGTTGTAATGTCCTTCTCAAATATCATATCATCAAAAATATTGTATTACCACAATGAGAAACCAAAAGGCATACATCCAGTAGTCCCAATGGAGAAGATTATAAATGCTCACAGGTTCCAAGTAGGAAAATTCATCCTTATAACATAACATATTATAACATAATAGAGGCATTTTATAAAATTGACTTCAATTATTAAACTAGGACAGAGAATTAAATTCTAACACTAAGCCTTAGTTCTTTGTCATAAGGTCAATCATATTTGACAAATGGGTATCTATTGAGTAAAAAACAAATACCCTTTCATTTTCCTTATTTTACAAACCAATCAGTTCATTAAGGGGGTTGTAGAAAGAGCATATTTTGAGACTGACGAAGCAGGTTTATTTTGATAGTTACTTTGATTTTTCAGTTTAACAAATGAATTGTGAATGTTTCCATGTTTAATCCATTTTTGTTCTTCTTTTCAGTGGCTCCGCCCACACGGTTAAGGTATAATGTATTATCTCAGGACAGCATACAGATTTCTTGGAAGGCTCCAAGAGGGAAATTTGGTGGATACAAACTTCTTGTGACTCCAACTTCAGGTAAAAACAATTGACTAGAGCATTAGCACCTTCTTTTGCATAGGTAGTTAGAAGTGTGGGGTGCCAAGTGTTGCGTTAGGGTCATTTGAAAGCTGTTTTTTGTTTTTTAATCTTTTGAGCTGGAAATCTTACCCTCCAATCAAAGAAATTATGTTCTACTAAGTATAAAAAGTGATCTTGATCTCTGTAATTCTCTTCGGGTCAAATTGCCAGACCATGGAAAAGTCTCTGTTCGAACACAGAATAAATACTTTTGGTCCAGTGATGTTTCAAAAGTTCAATACACCTGGTTGTCAGGACTATTTAAAATACATTATAATCAATTAACTTGGTAGAATATCATTCAGAAATAGTACCATATAACTGTAAAGGCTAAGTAGACTTTGTAAAATAAGCGATAAAGCAGGAAAAATCTAAGTTGAACAAATTTATCGACATGAATATAAGTAATATGTAAAAAGTTTTAATTAAATTTCAGTTGATTTTTTCTTTCTTCTATTTTATAGTTCCATTATACAAAATATAAAAAACTGAAGAGAGGGCATGTGGGGGGATTGCGTGGATATCCTGGAGATGAAGAAGGGATCAATAACTGGACTTTTTAGTTAAAACCTGGTTCTCTCGTTTTAAAGTAGGGTGATTCAGGAGAGGTATCTAATCTCTCAGTGCCTCTATTTCTTCTACAGAATGTCAGGGAATGTTAGTGCCCTTCTTGTGGAGGCTTCATGAGCTTGCAGTTGAAGAAGGTAGATTTGGGGGCCCACAGTACTAGCATGGGAGCTTGTTAGAAATGCAAAAGATTAGGTCCCAACTGCAAACTCTTGAATCAGTATCTGAATTTTAAGAGTCCCCAGGCAATTCCTATATGTATTAAATATGAGAAATAAGACAAACCACTGAAACACCTGTCTTCTTACATGGTCACTAAAAAGGACATTTTTTTTTTTTTTTAAATTAAGGAATACTACTCATAGGTTCATGAGAATGACTTCCAGTTGGATGACAGCAGATGCCAACTTTTCCTGAGTTGGCCTGCAGAAGTGGATCACTTGTAGAAAGTAATTCTTGATTCTCAAGGCTGGGTCAGGCACTGCACTTGGGGAGTATGCCCCAATTTTGAATTGTTTTGACTTTTAGAAATAGTTGTTTTTTAAAAAATAAAATAGCATGGAAAGTTTAAAATTTAAGAGATTCTTGAACATCATTATGATTCTATCTAAAGGTCAACATAGAAGCTACTAATTTGTAGTGCTTTTGAGAATTCCCTGTGTCAGATTTTGGAATGTAATGAGGAACCATAGAATCTTAGAAGTGACTTGGGTGGTCTCTAAGCCAAATCTCAACCTGAACTTTCAATCCCCTCTGAAACTGTGTACCCAAAATGTATGTACCCAGCTCTTACTTAAATGCTCACAGTGAAATAAAAATAAAAATAAAAATTGGGGTGAAAGCAAATTATTTCTTGATTAATGCTGGGTTTACTTTGCAAAAGTCCTTATTGCAGTGCCCCAAGCCAAACAGCCTTGACACTCTGTTATCTACTTGATTAGACATAATAAATAAAACTGCAATAAATAAATCTAGATACACAATGTTTATAGATGTTTTATCCCTATGAGACATGATCCAAGCATTGTTTGTGCCAGTCTTTCTCAAAGAATATTCCATGGTATTCTGAAGGATGCTAATAGCCCTTATGCAACCAAATGCTTTAATGGTCAAATAAATTTGGGAAATGCCAGTTTAGACAGAGTTTAAAACTTTTTAATTGAAGGATTCTCAAAGCCTTTAATAAAATAATACACTATGTACCTCTCAACAGAAGACAGTAATATACAGGGATTTCCAAGGAACTTTTTGTTTTTAGCAAAGCACACATTATGAAAATTCATTTTTGGTGTGTTTTAAAGTAGATGAATTTTAAATGATAGAAGTTTGTGAACCAGATTTAACATCTTGGATACAAATGCATTTAAAGAGATGGACTTTGGCAAGAGAAAGACCCAGCTTTCTGTTCTAGTAGCAAGCAGCATGAACAATAACAGCTACAAAATTTTCAAACTTAATGACATTAATTTTATTAGAATATGATTAAAATATATCATAACCTGTGTTACTTTTGATTAATTAGGCAAATTTCAGAACCCTCTTGCTGTTACCACTAGAGGAACAGAATTTTTTCTCAGATGCAGTAATCCATTCCAGAAGCTTTTAAGTGGCCACACAATGCAGGGTCTCTTCAGCATCCTGAGCCAGTGGTGGCTAGATTTAAGATAATTAAATTGTTCATGTTTCAAGGATGCTTTGAATTACTTAGGCCATAGGAAAAATTCCAGTGTGGATAATTATGTTCAGCCTACTCATAGATCCCTCTTGACTTTTAAGTGGAACTCTTTACCTTGAAGAGGAAATCTGCTGTTGAGGGCCTGATGTCTCCTGCCTTTGTATCATGACTCTCCCTAGAGAATATAAGTCATAGCATGTTATGATGGAAGATTTTCATTAATGTGCTTTTATCTAATTTAGTCATTTGTCCAAGTTTCCTAGTAAAAGAGAATACAGCTGAAAATGAGAAAGCTGTATTACAATTAAGTGCTATGTACATGTAATATTTATTGTATGTTTTTTAAGTGCCTTTACCTTTCAATGTACATCAAAACATTATGCTGCACACTGTTATGTAAACAGTGAAAATGAATTTTAAAAGGGTCTTAACCTTTTAAAATCTATTTTTATTATTTCAGAATGCACATAGTTAACCTCATGTAGAACTATTTATCTTTCTGTTTTATTATAGGAGGAAAAACCAATCAATTGAATCTCCAGAACACCGCAACTAAAGCAATTATTCAAGGTCTTATGCCAGAGCAGAATTACACAGTTCAGCTTATTGCATACCATAAAGACAAAGAAAGCAAGCCAGCTCAAGGCCAATTCAGAAGTATGTATTTATAGGTCTTAAAGAACCACACGGGGCTCTGTTCCAGCATTGGATTTGAATCTGTGGTCTATATTCTAAGTGATTAAAAATGTAGGGTTTTTTAAAACAGATTTTTAGAGAGCTTAAAAGACCTTCACTTCTACCTTCTATGAATTCCTCCTATCTTTTCCCTTCCATTTCCTTATTTTGTTGGATTCCTACCTATTCTTCAAGTTTTAGTTTCCCAATGTCCTTCCTGACATTGTTTTCTGAGTCTTACTTAAACATCTCTCCTATATACTTTCTTGGTATCCAGGGCTCCCCTTCTGGTTGAAATGACACCATATTGCAATGGCCTTTTCATTTCTCTGCGTCCCTGACAAACAAGCTTGTATAGTTTAAGAAGCCAGAGGTTTGATTCCTTCTAGTTTTCATTATATTGCAACTGCATATCATATGCGTGGCATAATAGGTGCTCAATAAATACTGAAAAACTACATGATAATGTCCTCTCCTCTGTAGAATCATCTAGCAAATGTAGAGTGTGCAGAGGGATGTTGTCATCAGGGGAGAAAGCTTTGAAGTAGCCCAGTCCAGCTCTGTACATTTCCATTAGAAAGCTTTTCCTAATATTGAGTTTAAAATTAATCCACACAGGTCCTGATTCTTCTGACTCTCAAGAGGCATTCATTCATTTATTCATTCCTTTTTTAAATTAAAAATATGTACTACATGTCTACCAGGTAGCAGGCCATGTTCTCAGTACTGGACACATGATGAATCCTTGCCTCTATGGATTGTACCAGAAAGGCCCTCTTCCCAGAGTGATCTTTCAAATGTGAATGACCAAACAACAATTTTTCTTTTTTTATTGTGAGCACAAACAAAAGAAACCTGTCCTTGTTGGCTTTCTGTTACTTCATTGTTAAAGGACAATTTAAAACATAAAGTGGTTTAATGAACCCTAAGTTTCCATCATCCACCTTTAGCAATTAGCCACTCACTGACAGTCTTATTTCATATATACTGCCACACCCCCCCCTTACTTATTGTTTTGAAGTAAATAATAGATATTATTTAAAATAGGTTTTTCTTACATTAAACAACAGTTTTTTCAATTCTGCCGTAAGATTAATCCACACATTTGGGAGGCCACAGAATCTGGAACTTTGTATAACAATGTTCTGTCTGGATTTCCTACACCATATTTCCTATTTTCTTCCTTCCCTGAGTAACATTCTGTGTGAATATTTTGAGAATTTAAAAAAAATTAAAATGAAATCAGACAAAACTTTGTTAACCTGCTACTTCTTGAAACGTGAACAAAGACATCTGATATGTCTACCTGTCAGCAGGACATACAGATGTTATAAATATTATATTGAGACTCTCATGTCCACAAGATCTGGAAAAGGTTTTTATATTACTTTTAGTATAAATCAGCCTTCTGTCTCCTTTTATTGGCATTGCACTTCAGTTTTTGGCATCGTATATCTCTACATAAGTGACTGAAATAATTTAAAGTCTACAGAAAGCTGTAAAAGGTGAAACGGTTCATTTTCCTGGAGTCTGAAGGTTTGCAACTGAATATTTCAAATATTCCACCAACTGAGCAGTAGAAGAAAGAAAAACTCTTAAAAAAAAAACTTTCTTAGTAGCTACTTATTCAAAGCACTTAAAAAACAATTCATTTGTTTACAGCCTGATTAGCTCTGTGGAATAATTGTAGCAAAGGTCTAATGGGTTAGCTAGAAAAATTTTATGCAATTTTTTTTTTTAGCTATGTTATTTTTACTGGCAGGATAGAGGGATTTTGACTTAAAAAACAGTTTCTCGAAAGAAATTCAGTTAACTTTTTTTGGCATGTTTTCCTTTTTAATGTTGCATGTCAGTTATATTCTTGCTCCCTGTAAGATGGAGCTGAAGTCTGATCTCCATGGCTTGAAAACATTCATAGCTGGATCCAGGAAAATTGTGGTCAGGACAAAACTTTGTAGGTATAGATTTACAGTTAATGCAGGGATTTGGATTCTTTATGAGCCATCTTCTTTTTGATATACAGGGAAATCTAAGAAATACAGGATTTTAAAGACAGAAGGGCATGTCCAATTGCTGGATATTAGGAGTCCAAATCTGCCACACATAACAATTACTTATAGCCTCGGTTTCCTCATCTACAAATGAGGATGATGATATCTATGTAATGTTGTGCAGATTAACTTCAGTACATAGGAAGACGTGGTCGTTACTATTGTGGGGAATGCCACTTTGTCATGACAGTTTTCTAGCTGACTGTGTCCTTACATGAACAGAATAGCAGCTCAGTGTGATAGATCTGTTGCACCTTCTAGGTGACCCAGTGGCCTGACTTTCAAAGTGACTTATTTTTTCCTTTTCATCCATAATTGGGGTTTTGTGGTCTATCATGCAAACTTTCTTTTCAGCAACCATTTTTCCTTCTTGGAATGATCTTTTGCTGATCTCTGCCTGAAAAATTCTGCCCATCTTTTAAGACTGACTTAAATGTCACATTTCCAGTGAAATTTCTCCAAACTTCTACCTCTGGAATTGTTATTCTTTCCCAAATCTACTTCTCCCTCCAACTTGGGTCAGCACAATTTTTCTTATATTAAAGTTGCCAACATATATTCTTTTAGAAAATATAAATGATCTGGGGCTAAAGTCCATGTGTGGGTGGGGTTGGAGATGTAGATTTGGAAATAATCCGTGGAAGGATGAGAACTTAAATTGTGGGATAATGAAATTACAGGCGGAGTATACAGAGATGCAAGGCAGTTTTTGTAGATGATCATTTTTCAGGAATGAAGTAGAAAAGGAGCCAAAGAATGAGAATATAAAGGAGGGATGAGAGGAATAGGAGAAAGCCAGAATAATGCCTTTGTAAAAGCTGAGAAAAAGATTTTTAAAAAGCTGTTTTAGTCAGTTTTTTTTGCTGCTACGACCAAAGGATTTGACAAGAACAATTTTAAAGGAGAAAATTTTATTTGGGGGCTCATGGTTTCCGAGGTTTTAATCCACAGATGGCCGACTCCATTCCTTGGGACTTGAGGTGAGACAGGAGATCATGGTGGAACAGTGTGGGTGGAGAAAAGCAGCTGGGGACATGGCACCAGGAAGCAGAGAGAGAACTCTGCTCAACAAGGGCAAAGTATAAACCCTTAGGGCACGCCCCCCAGGGACCCACCCCCAGGGCCCCCCAGGGACCCACCTTATCCAGCCACACCTAGTGCCCTGCCTAAATTCCCACCTATTTAATCCTACCAGTGGATTAACACACTGATTAGGTAAAGACTCTCCTAATCCAGTCGTTTCACCTCTAAGTTTTCTTGCATTGCCTCATGTGTGAGCTTTTGGGGGATACCTCCTATCTAAACCTTAACAAAAGGGGTGCTCCAAAGTGCCACTGCTTACAAAGAAGCCAGAGAATGAACTTTAAAGTGAATGTAAAAAATGAGGTCAGTGGGACTAGCATGATCAGAGTATCTTATTTAAATTTTTTTTTTTAAATTCTTGAAATTTCATCTCTGGGTCCCAAAAAGCCAAGGAAGGTTTCAAAGATAGGAATAATAAAGTCAAGAGTGGAAACTTTTTGGTGGATGAGAAGTCTCAAACCCTTACAGCAAAGGAGTGGGAGCCAGAGAAAAGAAAGAGGTGGAGGCTCTGAGAACAGGAGCGATGGAATCACATTCTGGAGAAGACAGAGGGTAGGGTGGGAGGAACCCTGGCTTTCCCTGTGTAGCCTGCCGGGTTGTACGTGCGCTGATGTCCGTCAGGTGACTGTGCAGTTAAATGAGCGTCTTGCTGTTGGCTTGCTCCTGCAGTCGCAGGGCATTTTGTTTGCAGAAGCTTGCCATGGGTGGTGGTCTTGAATGCCTCCAGCTGTTTCAGCTTCCAAGCCATGGCAGGAAAGCTGCTGTGGATTTTAAGCAGAGAATACAGTAGAAAGTTAAGCTAATGGTATTAAGTTGGTATAAGTGTATCAAAGGGCCCAAGGTAATTTCTGGTCCCTATTTCCTATTAATGTGACGAAGAAACACTACCATTTATCAATAGAGAAACAGGTTTTTTTTGTTTGTTTGTTTTTTTTAAGTTTGAAAGGAAACTGCTATGGGGTTCTCTGTGTCCTGTTGTAGGTAGAGCAGTTTCAAAGGAAACTATTCATGGCAAACATCTTTCTAGAAAGGGGATCAAGGTCATAGGTCAAGTCCAGGGACATGAAGATATGGCATAAATCCTAGGCCAGCAATCATTGATTTTATGAGATATTTTTTGGCCTCCTGGTTTTTATGAGAAGGGAAATCATCATGTGCAGGAGATGGGAATCATCATGCCAATTTTGCAGCAGGTATGAAGGGTGAAATTTATTTGATACCTCTGCCTGTAGTTAGTACTCCACCCAAATTCCTTAAGTGCTTTCTACACCTTCTCCTGACAAGTTGGGGATGCACTTGTGCCAGGGAGCTGATTTCTATCAATACTTTAAGGGTTTTCATGGATTTCAGTAAAAACTTATTGAATATTTTCTTTTAGACCATAACATGTAACTGTATTTCTACTTTTCTTCCAGTTAGAGATTTAGAAAAAAGAAAGGATCCAACAAAGCCCAGAGGCAAGATTGTGGACAAAGGAAATGGGACTAAACCATCTGTACCAGGTCAGACTTTCTTTTTGTGATTAGCACATTTGGGGAGTTGGTTGGTTGTCGATGGTGGCAGAAGAGTGTATAATCGACTGTGATATTGCCCATGGTGCCTTTCCATCCTCTTCCTTCCCCTACCTGATGACAGTCGACACTTGGGCCTGTGACCCTCCAGTCACCTCTCTATGAATTCACATTCATACATGCACAGCCTTCACATTCTGTTCCTTGTTCTTTGCCTTGCTGTTTCCCTTGGTCGCCTTCCCTGTCCCTCCATAGAGGAGGCAGGCAGGGCAGTGGGTAAGCTGCAAGGGTTCTCCCATTTGCCTACTGAATGCAACAAGGCTGCCGTGGCCACTTTGAGTGATCTTACACTAGTTAGCCACATTGCTGTGTCTCTAGTTCCTCATCTGAAAAATGGGAACAGGACTCACCTTGTGGAGTTCTTGAGGATAAATCATGTCAACATGCATAAAATAGTCAGAATACTGCCCACCTTGAATAATTAGGTTTTATTCTTAGTCTATCTCTTTTTTGGTTGGGGGGCGGTACCAGGGATTGAACGCAGGGGCACTTGACCACTGAGCCAAATCCCCAGCCCTACAGGGTCTCACTGAGTTGCTTAGGGTCTTGCTTTTGCTGAGGCTGGCTTTGAACTCTGGATCCTCCTGCCTCAACCTCTTGAGCTGCTGGGATTATAGTGTTCAACACTGCAGCTTGTTATTCTACATCATTTTAAAAAAATGGACGGATAGTCTCTGTGAGATAGACTGTAATATGTACTGCTTCTTTCCCTATGGATGGGCATTTAGGTATTTTCTAATTCTATCATAAACATACTGCAATGAGCATATTTCTAACTGGTACTGCAGAGCTAAAGCATTTTCAAAGTGTATACTACCAAATTTAGAGTTTGTCAAATTGTCTTATTTTCAATAATTTGTATTTCTATCAACAGTGTATGACAGTGCTTATTTCTAACACTTGAAATACTCAATATTTTGAATTTTCTCCCAATATCTAATTAATTTGCATTTCTCTGATTACTAGTAAAATTGAGCATTAATTTTTTATCTTAGTAATCATTAGTGTTTTTTCCTGTTCATTTTTGTTTTGTATTATCTTTTTTATTAAATTTTTCTTAGTGCATTTTAGTTTTACATAATACTGGGGTTCATTTTGACATAATCATACATGCATGGAATATAATTTGCTCCCTTTCTGTCCCGAGTACATCTCCTTTCCTTCCCCTCCTCCCTCCCCCTGTTCCCTTCTCTACTCTGTTGATATTTCTTCTGTTTATTTACAATTTTTTAAAATTAGTACACTATGGACAGACATACAGGTGAAATTCACTGTGGTATATTCATATATGTACATAGGATTACTTGACCAGTTTCATTCCTCCCTTTCTCTTTCCATCCTTCTTCTCCTTCAATCCCCTTCTTTTGCTCCACTGACTCCCGTCTATTTTCATGGGATTCCCTACACCCACACACACACACACACACACACACGCACACACACCTCTTTTTTTCCCCTTATTTTGAATGAGCTTCTGCATCTAAGAGAAAATATTTGACCCTTGACTTTCTGGGTCTGGCTTATTTCACTTAACTTGATGTCCTCTAGTTCCATCCATTTACCAGCAAATGCTATAATTTCATTCTTCTTTATGTCTGAGTAATACTAATACTCCATTGTGTATATGCACCACACTTTCTTTACCCATTCATCTTTTGAAGAGCACCTAGGTTGGTTTCATAATTTGTCTATTGTGAATTATGCTACTACAAACATTGATGTGATTATATCCATGTAGTAGGCTGATCTTTTGGATATATACAAGGAGTGGGATAACTGGGTCATATGGTGGTTCCATTCCTGGTGTTTTTGAGGGATCTCCACACTACTGTCCAGAGTGATTGTATTAATTTGTATTCAACAGTGTATGGTGCACTTTTCTGCCCACTTCCTTGCTAACATTTATAATTATTTGTATTCAGATTTGTGTTGTCTTTTCAAAATGAGTGTTTGGTGGCAAACAATATTTGTGATGAAGTAGCTTTTAAAATATTTTCTATTGAACACCAGAAGTTATATATCTAATGTTATTATTTTTTGTCACTTGTTAATATCTGGAGTTGTTTTCTTTTCTTTTTTTTTCTTTTTTTTTTTTTTTGGTACTAGGGATTGAACCCAGGGGCACTCCACCACTGAGCCACATCCCCAGCCCTATTTTGTATTTTATTTAGAGACAGGGTCTCACTGAGTTGCTAAGCTCACTGAGTTGCTGAGACTGGCTTTGAACTCACAATCCTCTGCCTCAGCCTCCCAAGTGCTGGGATTACAGGCGTGCGCCTCCACGACCGGCTTGGAATTGTTTTCTTATTGGCACATTTAAATATTATGCACTGCTAATTTTCTATAATGAAATGGAAAGTACTTAATTTGGCCTTTCAGTTCTATTCTGTAATGTTTTTACAAAATAAAATTATTTCAACCACTTGAATAAATGAATATTTGGAAGCTTTCTAAATATTTTGGATATAAAACTTTTTTGTTATATTGCTATATATTTGCAAATATCTTCTCTTGGAGTGTCATTGGCTTACAACTTCTTTGCATCTCCTTTCTTTCTCTCTCTCTCTTCCTTCCTTCCTTCCTTCCTTCCTTCCTTCCTTCCTTCCTTCCTTCCTTCCTT